>OX377618.1:85874957-86368692 GCA_947397865.1 Polietes domitor | reverse complement strand
ATTTCTCTGGATGTGAGAATACACTGGCAGAAATCAATAGTAGATATTCCGATGTAATAATAATGGGTGATTTCAATACAGACTTATTTACAAGGGGTGATCAAGTAAGGAATATTTGTGATGCACTTAACTCTAATCCCACTCATTTTGATCCAGTATACAGTAGTATATCGTTGTTGGACTATTTTCTAGTTTCTGATATCCAAAATATCAAATCAAAGGGTCAATGCCAAATGCCATTCTTGAACTCTCATCATTAATGTATATACATATCTTCAGTATGGTATGTGGACTGTGAATCTCTTAGTTTTATGTACAGAGACTACAAGTCAATTAACATGGAGCAATGCTTTACTTATCTACGATCTTTTGATTTTTCTCCAATGTATAACTTATTGGACCTGGATGAGAAAGTTGATTTCTTTAGCACAACTATTCGAGACGTCTTTGAACAAAACGTACCCTTAAAATGTTTTAAGAAAGAACACCATAACCAATGGATGATGTGCAAAGAGATACGAATAGCTCAGAATAACAGGAATTTGGCTTTTGGAGCTTATTTAGAGGATAGAACCGAATATCGGTATAAAATATATTGTATATATAGAAATAGGCTCAAATCTGTAATTAGGAAGCAAAGAAGACAGTTTAGTATTGATTATTTTTCTACCTGTAGCCAGAAACAAATTTGGCGAAAGTTGTGTAATGTTGGAGCTACCAGTGATCATAACGATTTGTTTGAGGAGACTTTCGATGTTAACGATTTCAATGCGCATTGTATTCTTCAAGACATTCCATTATCGGAAGATCCTCTACCTGATTTTGCATCCTTAACAAACAATGGTTTCTCCTTTAGAGCAGTTGAAAGCTTCGAAATATATGAGTCGTTAATGCAGATAAAGTCTGAAACTACTGGTGCAGATGGTATTCCTCTTAAATTTCTAAAATTGATCTTTCCTGAAATTTCTCGACATTTGGTTCATATATTGAATACAATTATTATGACTTCCTACTTTCCGAAGCAGTGGAAAATTGGTAAACTGATCCCTGTACCAAAAAAGAAAAACCCACGTAGTTTGTCTGATTACCGACCGATCTTAACACTGGGGACTATATTTCAAAGTTTTAATCAGGTTTTTGGAAGGGCTTTAGTACTACAACACAAACTTTAAATGTGGTGGATAACATTAGAAAGAGTTTAGATAAAAACAATCCTCGGTCCTCATATTTTTGGATTTCAGTAGAGCTTTCGACTCTTTGAGTCATAATGTATTAATAAGAAAGCTATATAGCCAATTCTGTTTCAGTTCAACAGCGTGCAAATTATTATATTCGTTTATGAACGGACGCTCACAATTCCTGGCAAAAAATGGGTGTGTCTCTGACCTAGCATTTATATATAGAGGGATTCCCCAAGGATCCATACTTGGACCTTTAATATTTATGTTGTATGTGAATGACATTTTCAACCACATTACTTTTTTGAAATGTTATATATACGCAGACGACATTCAGCTCCTAGCTGATGTGAGTGGATTGTCTCTTTCTCTCTTTGAGGATAGTATAAATAGAGACCTAGCAAATATTTATGAATATTCACAAAGAAATTTTTTGAATCTCAATCCCTCTAAAACAAAGGCGATGTTTTTCACGCATACCCACACTGAGCGTTTGAACATTAAACTTAATAACATCTCGTCTTGATTTCACCTCTCACATTAATCATGTTGTATCGGTAGTTATTAGCACATTGCGAAGATTATATGCGCTTGGACATTATCTACCCTTTGCTGTAAGAAAACAAGTTGCCGTAGCCTTGTGCTTTCCAATACTTTTGTATGGCATTGAAGTTTATTTGGGGACTTCTCAAGGCAATATTATCAGATTGAAACATTGTTTTAATAGGGTAGTGCGACACGTCCACAAATTGCACATTCGTGACCATGTCTCATCACACTGTAGAGAGTTGTTAGGATGCGATTTCAGTGATTTTATAACATTAAGAATAATGATTATGTTTTACAAAGTAATGAGAGCTGGAAGCCCAGAATATCTAATCGAAAATTTTACTTTTGGATCATCGACTAGGACTCACACATTACAATTGCCGACATTTTCAACGCTTATCATGAATAGATCTTTTGTTGTCCGTGTGGCTCGAATATGGAATTCAGTAGTACCCTATAGAAATAGGTGTTTTTCAAATTCTGTTGGTCATTTTAAAAGAATGATACTGGAGAACATTTACAGGTACTTTCAAGGAATAATTTTTGGATTCAACAAGAGTTTGGCTAGTCATTGGGTCTCATATATATATTTCCTTATATTTCTTTTAAGTTAAATATATTTTATCTGTGCTTGTGCTGGGGGGTTTGCTACTTTATATTACGTTCTTAGGCTTATTTTTAATATGCTCAAATTGAATTGTATTGCCATTGCGACTAATTTGGCCTAAAAGGCTTAAAGTCGAATGAATAAATAAATAAATAAAAAATAAATAAAATGTGGGTGCGAAACATAACGGATCTTTAAAATTTGTACTTTTGTTTCCAAATTCGTACTTTCAAGGGATTCAATGAAACTAAATCAGCTACAAACATTAATTTCGGCGTGTACATCCCTATAACTACGTAAACACGTAAAATAGAGAGATTTTTCGAAATTTGTACTTTTAAGGGATTTTTAGAAATTTTTACTCTTTTGGAAAAGAGGGATAAAAATGGTACCAACCAAACCGCTGAAGTTAACATCATGAAATTCGGTATATGCATCTATCTGACTGTGTAGACGCCAACATAAATATTTTTTTCGAAATTTTTACTTTTAGGCGGAAATGGGGCGAAAGAGATAAAAATGGTACCAATCAAACGGTTGCAGTTAGAATAGTGAAACTCGGTGTGTACATTGCTGTGACTGCATAGACACGAAAAATAAAGGTATCTTTCGACATTCGTACCTTTAGGATCAAAACGGTTATACTAGTCATCGTTTAGGGTCAAACGGATGTACCTAGAATCATGAAATTAGATGTGTTCATTCCAAAATGGACCCGAAACATAACGGATCTTTGAAATTTGTACTTTACTTATCGAAATGATACAGACACTCTGTTTGTTGCTGAATCAAGAAATTCCAAATTGCAGAAATCGGCCGTGAGGGAAAATGTTTCTCCCTAATGACGACTGACAATACACCTAATATTTAGAGTACATTTTTCAAGATTGCTCCTTCATGTTCACTTTTTGATTACAATTGTAGTATTATATTTATATATAGCTTGCTTGCTTGCTTGCTTTATTGAATTCCTTAATACAATATTTAAATGCGCTTAAGAGCTAACATTAGTCATTCTTACATTATTACTAACATACTTAAAGTATTTTTCTAGTACTATATATTCTAACGTTTATATGTTGTAGTTATACATACATGTCACTTATACAAAATATATAATATATCAAAAAATTTCCCCCAAAATACGAATTACTAAAAAGGGAATTACTCATAATTTTTTATAACTTAACACTATCACTTATAACTACTATTTACAATATAGGGTGAACCATTGTCTGTTCCAATTATTGGCATGTGTTGTATACGAGATCGTCCAAGTCAAAACTACCTAATCTTCGATGATAGAATAGGAGCTCTCCAGAGTCAAAAGACCGACAGGAGGTCGGTAGTTATCCTCTAGTAGTCTTAGCAGATTGGTATCTAGCTGAAGACTATCCCTAACCAGTCCGTTATCCAAGGAGGCAGACCTATCTAGGAACCGAAGTGCCCCATTCATTAAAAATACGTCAATCCGATCGAAACTGGCCGCGTTATAAATGGTTCTACAAGAAAGTCTTCTTATAGTTCCCTCCTCAGCAATCGTGGGTGGGAAACACAGCCAAGATACCATTATACGCTGTTCCCACCTTCAAAGTCTCTCCATCTGGGCGGATGAGATTCCAAACCAGACGGGGAAAGCATAGGACAAGATAGGCCTTATGATCTGTTTATAGATCAGCAGCCTAACATCGGTACTAAGACCCCTCCTGCGTCGTAAAGTCGCATGGTAGAGGTAAAAAATTCGTTTAACCTTGGCCAATATGTGATCCATATGCCTATAGAACTCAAAATTGGTTTGGAAAATGACCCCAAGGTACTTAATTGTGACCGAGGTCCTAATCGCTTCCCTATCCGGATGTCAGGAACATAACTCCTGACATTTGGGTAAAGAAATCGCCGTTTCCCCTTAAAAATAATGCTGTCACATTTTGCTATGTTCAGCGTCAGTTTCCATCTTTCGAAATCTGCCGAAATAAGTCGATAGGACTATTAAAGCAGTGCCCATAAGTATGCCTTATAGTTTGAAAAAGCAAATTTTAATTTTTAATTTTACAAACAATAAAAAACAAACAATTAAATAGATATATAGGAAATGTAAGAAAAGAAAACTTAAGACTATAGCGTATTATCTTAAATTACAGAATAAGTATGAAAAACAGCATCAAGCTTCATCAATATTAAAGTTAAATTTATAGTACATACAAATGCGTTAAAGAAAATCGGCCTTGCTCCCGAGGCTTACATGAGATTGATATAAAATTATTAAATCTAGTGGATGTTCTTAAAACTAACTTATAAATTATAGTAAAAAAGGAAGTAGTTAAAATAAAAAACAAAGATAAAACAAAAGCAGAAAGAAGGAAAAAGAAACAAATGGGTTAATAAATAACTACCCACGGTGTGTACTGGTTGATACCTTGTCCTAAAATTGAGGAAACAGAGCGACAGAGACATCCGGACGATATTCAGCCGAATAACCCAAAGGTGAGAGGTAATACGTATCCGACCAACCATAGCCTGCTTGATCATTTAAAACGCCAACAATATGAGCGTTTTCATGTAATGTCAATCTTGTGTTAAACCTCGCAAGCGTAAATTTCAAGAGGGGTGACCTTAGATTTTTCGTAAATATACCGATTGAAATACCGTCATTAGATCTAAAATTCTTACCGATGCAAAATCTAAAAATCTTCCGCTCAAGAACCCCCATCTCCCTCATCACCGTTGGAGATATATTGAACCAAGTAGGGAAACCGTAAAGGAGAACTGGCCTAATACAAGTCTTATACAATAATAGTTTTGTCCCAGTCTTCAAATACCTGTTATTCAGAATTCTAGAAAATGATTTCAGTATTCCATAAGACGTCCGTGTAACCACCCTGGTATTCCAATTAAACTTCAATAATTTGTCAAATTGCACACCAAGATACTTAACACTCGCTCTAAATTGAATCTCATTACCATCCATGAACAGTCAGAGAGATTTGCTCTCCGCTATAACAGAATAATGACACCTACCAGAAGCAAACACACAGAAACGCCTGTCCCTAAAAAAGCTCATGAACAACTTTACAATATGCAGACTGAAACCAATCCGAACCATCTTAAACAGAATACCATATTGTGACGCATGGTCGAATGCCTTTTCTACGCCCAAGAACACAGCTACGGTGCACTTTGCTTCTCTCAAATTCACCACAATATCATTATGAAACTTCATAATCGCGTCAGTCGTGGAATGCCCCTTTCTGACACCAAATTGCAAGTCAAGGAAGTCTGGCATCTAAATCCATCTTCACACGAACAACATTCTCAAATAACTTCCCTAAATTTGACAACATAGAAACCGGCCTCAAATTCCTGATATCGGACACATTACGTTTCTTTCTAATCGGAACAAACCTTGAAATCGTCCAACAAACCGGGAAATATGCGTTAGCAATACAATTATTAAAAATAACACTCAGGTACGCAAATACCCTGCTCGCCCTGCATCTAACCCGGGCGATTTCTTATTCTTAATCTCCTTGGAATGACCTATAAACTCATCCAAAGTCACTAAATTATCGCAACCGCCCTCATTAAGTGAAGTAGAATTAGCATAAAAAATATATGGAGAATCGGGATCGTTCGAAACGTAATCATCTACGATCCTTCTAATAGATGAAATTCCTTCAGGCAGCATAGAGCCATCATAAATACCAGAAAAGTGTGATCTTAGTTGAGCTAAACATCGTGCATCATCCTCCAAGACTACCCCACCTACAGACATCTCCTGGGCAGTGGTATTCCTTCTACGACCGATAATATCATAAACCTGACGGTGGGCCATAGGTCCCGGCCAGATTCCCTGAAGTCTATGCCTGAAAGTGTCCGCCTGTTCACATTCTACATGCTTCCTAATAATAATACCCAATAACTGAACCTGTTTCGACAAAAGTAAATACTCAGGGCACCTCCGATCAAATAAAAAATATATGGAGAATCGGGATCGTTCGAAACGTAATCATCTACGATCCTTCTAATAGATGAAATTCCTTCAGGCAGCATAGAGCCATCATAAATACCAGAAAAGTGTGATCTTAGTTGAGCTAAACATCGTGCATCATCCTCCAAGACTACCCCACCTACAGACATCTCCTGGGCAGTGGTATTCCTTCTACGACCGATAATATCATAAACCTGACGGTGGGCCATAGGTCCCGGCCAGATTCCCTGAAGTCTATGCCTGAAAGTGTCCGCCTGTTCACATTCTACATGCTTCCTAATAATAATACCCAATAACTGAACCTGTTTCGACAAAAGTAAATACTCAGGGCACCTCCGATCAAATGTCCTGTGATACAACCTCTTCAACTCCTTCTGCCAATCGTATTTTATCCTGAAGAGTCTCTTTACATTATCAGATGCCACGAACTTCCTATTTCTGATATTAATCATTTCCGAATGTACCCGCGAAACAGATTCCACCGATGCCGTAAATTTCTCAATATGCCGATCTCCGAATTTTAAAGATTCCTATCCTTCTCAGGAAAATGGTCCAAAAGTCCATAAGTAAGATCATGCCTAAAATCGTTACAATTCGTATTAACAAAGCTCGAGAAGCTGGAAGGGGGTTTCAATATGACCTCAAAATACGGAAGAGTCACACGCAATTTCAGAGGAAAGTGGTCTGAAAATGTAGGAAGGGTGGATATCCTGTGATCCCTGGTAAACAAATCAATGAAATTAGGGCTGACAAGGAAATGATCGAGAAATGAACCGTTCGGATACGTGGGTGAATTAGCAGAAAGGCGAACAAAGTGAAAAGAATGTTGTTGAAGGTAATTATAGAAACTTCCCCCATTCAAATTATCCGACGTGTCACCCCAAGAAACATGCCTAGAATTAAAATCACCCCCTATAAATGTACCATCGAAATTCCGAGAAAAATTACCTAAAATGAACAGAGAATCAAAAACCCGGATACGATCAGAATTACAAGGTATGTAAACCGATCCGAGCAAAATGAGACATTTAATAAATGTAATTTCTTGAAGAATATTGTAATTCAATTATAATTGGCCACTTGGCTTGGAATTACAAAGAAATAAATGAAATGAAATGAAAAAAAATGCGCCTCACAACTCCATTAATGGAAATCTCCACTGAAATAAAAACACCTGTGCAATTAAAAGCCAGTAATTACCTTTCTAGAAAACTTATACGTGTCCCTTAGTGTGATAGCCACACCCTGTGAACTATAATCCCTAATGAAGTTATAATCCTCCAACTGAACTCTCATCCAAGATTTCAAATGCGTCTCTTTAATGAAAGCTATATCTATATCATTGTTCCTTAAAGTATTGATCAATTAAAATCTACGGCCACTCTCAATCAGAGACCTAACATTAAAAGTTAATAAATTTATGGTATTACGGTTTATGGTCCGTAATACCATAAATTTATTAACTGGTTCACCTCCTGTAAAAGACCAAGACATTGCTGCTTGGCCTCCTCCCTAGAATAGATCTGTAGTCCCGGACAAAATTTACTATCTTATCCTCAAGTGTAATAACTTCAGGTTGACTATCTTCAGAAACTGCTCTATCAATTCCGATCTTGGGGGAGGTGTCCGACAGTGTGTAGGTAAATTATCTCGAAAGATATCTGCAAAAGACTTATTTGGTTGACCGAAATTCGACATATTAATAGCACTAACCACATTAACCGCTGCATGTTCTTTCCTTCCCTTAACAACATCCTAGCTTTCTCCTTCAGTTCCACATACCTCTTACATTCTGGACAACCCCTAAAATTAGAAGGATGTCTCTGCTTCTGACAGTTCACGCAGTACGATAAAGTACACTCTTGTTGCACATACTTGCAATCCCCCTTAGCATGATTCTGATTACATTTAACATACGCGAAATCCCTATTGCAGTTCTGGGACATATGCCCCCATTGCTGGCATCTCCAACATTGAACCTCTTTCAAATTCTTCTCCCAAGTAACCCTTTGGTCCAATATATAACGCAAAGCCCGAATCTCACCCAACGACTTCCCAGAAAACAATGTGGCTAAAAGTAGCCTTGTTTCGAAATTATTCTTTCTTGAGAAAGAGGTCGAAAATTTTGAGACATTTTGCACCGTGTCAGGCACCAACCTATCAATTGCAGCCGTAATTGAATCTAAGTCCGTATTGTAAAGTAAACCACACAAAACTATGGTCCGACGTTTTAAATCCTTGGGTGTAAACGAATATGAATCAAACTTCTTGTCTCTCAGTAATTTCATCATCTCAGTGTGCACTGCGGAATCCTTCAAATATAGTTTACTCTTCTGTCTGCTTTTATTGACAATTTTAAATACAATATTCTTCGACTTTAACTGTTCCAACAAACTTTTGACACCCTCCCTTGCTGCTCCCCTTATCGTTGTCCTTTCCCTCCCTATCAGGGAGTTTCCTAAAATTCGACTTCTCTGCCTCTATGTTAATATCTCCCAAAAGGGAGAACCTATTGTTGTTATCTACAGCTGGCTCGGAGCCAGTCGGCCCATTATAATAACAATTAAAATTAGTTAAATCTACCTTAGTCTTTTTGTTCCCGTTCGGTTGCTTGCGTTTGCGTTGCACTAGTTGGAAACCTTCATCCGATGAAATTGGTTCTTCAAAGTCCATACAATTTTCTGAATTTGCTGATTCCAAACTTTTTCCATGATTCAATGGCATTCTTGGACTATTGCCTTCATGTACATTTTGATGTGGAATACCCATATCATTGCTGATGTGAACTTTTTGCATAGTTCCAGCTGAATTGATTTGCCCCGTAGTAGAAGCAGACATCGAACATTTTCCTGGATTCGGTCTCGTAACAGGAGCAGCAAGTAAACATTTTCCTGGATTCGGAGGAAGTCTTGTACTATCTTCCTGGCAGATGGTCCGCTGGTCCGCTTGGCTGCAGACTACCAAATATAGATGCAAAATGGTCTTGAGCCAGGACAATATCTCAGTTCAAATCAAATATTTATTACAGACCAAAAAAAAACGAAAAAACTAAAAAAAGTTTCTATTTATTTTAGACCTTTAAGAATTTAATTTAAGAAAGCCAAATATTGCCAGTGTTTTTGAGAGTTTCAGTGTGATTAAGATATGTACCAACTTGCATCATCATTTATACCTTAATTTAAACATCACAAATTTCTGCAGCAAATTATTTCATCAACTTACAACGACGATCAATGTTTGCAAAGGCCTCTTTAATATGCGCTCGGAGTGTTGGTATGCCAGTAATTCTTGTATTGTAAAAATCCTCTTTATGTAAAATTTTTGTATAAAAATAGTGAAATAGCTAGGTGAAATAGTACTCTTGTACTCTACTTGAATTATCTCTAAAAAATAATAATGATCCAATCAATCATAATTATTATTACTGGTAGTATTCGCGAACTTCATTATTGTCGACGTAGTAGGAGAGTGAGAGCGAAAAGAAGGAAAGAGGATAGAAACCACACTGTGTATTTGAGAATATGTGTTGGTCCTTGTTTTCTAACATCTGTTTGACAATGATTAAATTCGGCCGAATTTATATATCTGGTAGGCTTTATAATGTAAAAAAGTATACATATAATTTCAGTAATGTTAGTTCATTATTACCCAGGTAATTCGATACATTTTGCAATGTTCAATATTTTGATAACTTTAGGAATTTAATTGAATTGTTGATAATTTCTAAAACTAAATTTAATAATGGGATATGCAGTGGAATGTTAGAAATAGAAATAAAATTATTTTTTCATATTGCCTTTACCTGAGGCTATTTTTTTATAAACTATGTCATGAAGCACTCAACTGAATGAATTTTAATAAATATTATAAAACTAAAATGAATCTCTAAATTAGTCAAAAGTTTTTCCTACAAATAATGGTGACTATGATAAAATATGTTAATTCGACTCAGGGGTTCTAGCAGACTGAATGAATGTTCTCCTGAAAACATCTTGGACATGCAAGGGCTTTTTGTTTTGTTTTTCACTCTGTGATACACTCCACTTTCCTTCCGAATACAATTCAATTCGTTAAAAAATTGAAAACGGTAAGGATTTTTGTATGCTTCCTAATCATAGGCTAATATGACCTGACCCAATTTGTCAAATCGAGAAGAATATTTGTATCGGGGCTATATCCAAACATGGAATGATGTGACCCACTTACACAATTGATTCTTCCAATTCAAGTACAACGTGTTATGCTCAATATGAAGAAATTCTCTGAAAATACGTGGTTTTTGGGGGAAAGTCAAGCTGGGAGCGAATATAAAGCTATATATAAATCTGAACCGATCTGACCTATTTTCACCTGAGGTGCTCCTAGTTTAAATATAAGATGTTTTGCCAAATTTGAAAACAATCTGATAAAATATATGGTTTATAGAGCAGGAAAAGTCAAATTGGGAGCTAAATTAAATGGGAGATATATATAAATCTGAACCGATCTAACACATTTTCACCACATGTGTTTCTAGATGAAATATAATATGTTTTGCCAATTTTGAAAACTATCTAATAAAATATGTGGTTTCTAAAACGGAAAATGTGATATTGGGAGACAAATTTGTATTGGAGCTATATAAATCTCAACCGATCTGACCCATTTTCACCACAGGTGTTTCTAGTGAAAACATAAGATATTTTGCCAATTTTGAGGAAAATCTGATCAAATATATGGTATCTAGAGCGAAAAAAGTCAAATTGGAAGCGAAAGTTGTATGGGGGAAAGTTGTATTTTTATCATGGGTGTTTATATTAGAAAAATAAGATGTTCTACCAAATTTGAACCAAATCTGTTAAAATCTGTTAATATATGTATATTAAATAGCGTTCGTTCTTATCCCAAAAAACTTCGTTGTGCAAAGTTTCGTTTGGTTTTGGCTACAATTGCGACCTGTATCGTGATTACAAGAATAGATGGACAGACAGACGGACATTGCTAAATCGATCCAAAAAGTGATTCTAAGTAGATCGGTATACTTTACAATGTGTCTATCTCGCTTTCTATTGGGTCTTACAAACAAATGTACAAAGACATTCTCGTGGAATGTATAAAAATAGGGAGTCATATTATTATTATTGAAACGTTGCACAGAAGTTTTGTAAGAAAGGGACTCGAACCCCCCAACCGACTGATTTGCTGGCTTTTTGAGGGCTCCCGCAGTCTTACTCTTATTATACCCTCCACCTCCAGGATGGGGGTATACTAACTTTGTCATTCTGTTTGTAACACCTTGAAATATCGACCTGAGACCCTATAAATTATATATATTCTTAATCGTCATGAAATTCTAAGACGATCTAGACATGTCCTTCCGTCTGTTTAAAGCACGATAGCATTTAAACGAAAGGAGCTAGAGCGTCCAAATATAGTCGTAGATCGATTGGGATTAAAACTGGGCGAAATCGGCCCAAAGGGAGAAAATTTTCTTTCACAAGGTCTAAAAATACTCATAATAACCCCTAATATTTTAGAGTATTTAAGCATATTTTTTCAATATGTCTGCTTGTACTTACTTGATATTGGGTAGAACTAGTAAATCAAAAATTTTTTTTTTTTTCAAATCCATGCTTTATGCAAGCAGAAGTCTATTGGGCCTAGAAATTCTTTTTTAGTTATCTTTTGTAGAAGGAAAAATTACTGCAAAATTTCAGTTTTTTATCTGCCATAGAACGGCATATATTCGAAAATGGGTTTTAACTTCGTATGGGAGGTGCCACGCCCACATTTCCATTACCGCCCATTTTTGTCACAACTACGCACATTAATGCTAGATGCACTTACACAAAATTACAGTAGGTGTAATTTTGGTTTTAACTTCATATGGGAGGTGCCACGCCCACTTTTGCATTACCGCCCATTTTAGGCGCAACTACGCACATTGATGCTAGATGCACTTAGACAAAATTTGAGCACTATACGTGTCATAGAACTGACACTATTCGATAATATGTTTTAACTTCGTATGGGAGGTGGTACGCCCACTATTCCAATACCGCCCATTTTTGGCAGAACTACGCACATTGATGGTAGATGCACTTACACAAAATTTCAGCACTCTAGGTGTCATAGAACTGACAATATTCAATAATAGGTTTTAACTTCGTATGGGAGGTGCCACGCCCACTTTTCCAATACCTCCCATTTTTGGCACAACTATGCACATTGATGCTAGATGCACTTACACAAAATTACAGCACTCTAGGTGTCATAGAACTGACTATATTCAATAATAGGTTTTAACTTCGTATGGGAGGTGCCACGCCCACTTTTCCAATACCGCCCATTTTTGGCACAACTATGCGAATTGATGCTAGATGCACTTACACAAAATTTCAGCACTCTAGGTGTCATAGAACTGACAATATTCAATAATAGGTTTTAACTTCGTATGGGAGGTTCCACGCCCACTTTTCCAATACCGCCCATTTTTGGCACAACTATGCACATTGATGCTAGATGCACTTACACAAAATTACAGCACTCTAGGTGTCATAGAACTGACAATATTCGATAATAGGTTTTAACTTCGTATGGGAGGTGCCACGCCCACTTTTCCAATACCGCCCCTTTTTGGCACAACTATGCACATTGATGGTATATGCACTTACACAAAATTTCAGCACTCTAGGTGTCATAGAACTGACAATATTCAATAATAGGTTTTAACTTCGTATGGGAGGTGCCACGCCCACTTTTCCAATACCGCCCATTTTTGGCACAACTATGCGAATTGATGCTAGATGCACTTACACAAAATTTCAGCATTCTAGGTGTCATAGAACTGACAATATTCAATAATAGGTTTTAACTTCGTATGGGAGGTGCCACGCCCCTTTGTCCAATTGGTCAAATTTTTCCATTTCCTTGTATTGTCATCGAAAATGATTAAGTGTGCAAAATTTGAGCAAAATTGGTTGAGAAAAAAGCTTTCAAAAATTGATTTCAAATTTTGTGGCACACAAACATATATAGAAAGTAACTTTATATAAAGCATGGAAAAAAAACGTGCACCATTAAGTGATTTTTATTCGTAGGGGGTGAAATGGGACAAAAAAAGATAAAAGTGGTACATATTAAACGACACCAGGTAGAAACATGAAACAAGAAACATTCCTCTAATTGACTAGATATATAATATATTTGTTTTCCAAATTCGTACTTTTAAAGGCTAAAATGGGAATAAAGGGATAGAAATGGTACCAACCAAACGGCTGCACCTAGAATAATGAAATTCGGTGTATACATTCCTCTAATTGCGTAGACACGTAAAAAAACGGATTTTTCGAAAATCGTACTTTTTGGGGTTAAAATGGAAAAAGGGGATAAAAATAGTACCAACCAAATGGCGGCAGCTAGAGTCATGAAATTCGGAGTATACATTCATCTGACTGCGTATGCACGAAAAATAAAAGGTTTTTTCCAAATTTGTGCTTTCATGGGATACAATGGGTACAGAGGTTTAAAAATAGTACCAACTAAACGATTATAGCTAGAATGATGAAATTTGGTGTGTACATCCCTCTTATTGCATAGACAAGTAAAATAAAGAGATTTTAGAAAGTCGTACTCTTAAGGGGGTAAAATAGGACATGGGGGATAAAAACGGTACCATCCTCTGCTAGAATCATGAAATTCGGTGTATATATTCTTCTGACTGCATAGATAATAAGATTTTGCCAAATTCGTACTTTTTTACTTTTACGGCAACTATGTACGTGAGATAATGGATTTTCAAAATTTGTACTTTTGGAATTGAAATAGGATGGAAATACAACCAACTGTAGCACCCACTATCTACTAATCTATATATATATATATATATATATATATATATATAGAGAGAGAGAGAGAGAGAGAGTAGCGTTAGTTTCTACGCTTATAAATCAAGAACGCTTGGACCGATTTCGATGATTCGCACCAATTCGGATTGGCCGGTCAAACAAGAAGAATACCCAAGAGAGAGTGGCGTTAGTTACTACGCTTATAACTCAAGAACGCATCAACTGATTTCGATGATTCGCACCAATTCGGAGCAATGTGATTCACGCAAGAATACTAAAAGAAAAGTTCAAAGGTGAGGAAGTTCTCATTCCGAGAATTCCAATGATTCCAACCGATATACCATTCGAGTTTAAGCGAATCCGGTTTCCAATTCGTCTCGCATTCGCCATGAGAATCAATAAATCACATCGAATGTTTGTGTCCTCAGCCTGGAGAATGGATGTTTTTCACACGGTCAACTGTCACATGTTTCCGTGTCGGAAAACCATCCGCTTTGATCGTTTTCGCACCTGACAACAAAACAAAATATTGTTTATCACAGAGTTTTCCGGGTCCACTATAATGAATAACACTAACGTTCTCTTTATTATGCATATACTTTTTATCATTTAATAGTTCATAAACTATTGACATTTTTATTTTTATTTATTTTTTCAAATAAATCTGAGCTAGTATATTATATTTAAGTTTGCTAACATCTAATGCATCATGGAAATTAATTTTTTATTATATATATATTATTTTATATCTTTAATTTTTATTTTTAATAAGGTGGCACGTATTTTGAATCAAAAAGTATCAGCTAATAAGCTGCTAATACTGCTAATGAAGTGTGCATAAATTGTTTAGTGAAACATTAAAAATGGCATATATGTTTGAAGGTACACTTGGCTTACATAAATGTGTTGCAACCAGCAAATAATGCCATGTAATAGAAGTATTCCCGAAATTTTGTTTTAAATATGTATTTATTTAAAACAAAATGGGGTTATATGCCGCCATGGTGAAGACTGAATATGGTTCGACTGATGATGTGAAGATTTTATGACAATAGGACTATTTTCCTTTAAGCCAGGATAACAAGCTGCGATAACAAAAACGTTAATACAAAAGAAGTTAACTTTTTACTCAAAAAAAAAAATATTTTTTCAAATTGTCGCCAACTACAGATTTATATATAGCTCCCTAATATCTTTCCTGCTTTGACTGTTTCTGCTCTAGAAATCACACATTTTAACCGACTTTGTTCAAATTTGGCACAGCACCTTATATTACAACACATATTTTAAAAGATTTTTCACCTGGAAACCATTGGCGTAGGACGGGTGGTACTGGGGAGGGCTAAGTCAACCCCAGAAAAATTTTAGCCCCCAGAATTTTAAATTAATTTGTACTATTTGTCTGCGTTACACAAAAATCTTATTTTTTTAAATACTTAATTTTTTCAGTGTTGGAAAAAGTTAAAATCACTGTCAACACAAAAAGCAAAAGTATGAGTTTTCAAATTGAATGTGAACAAGTAAAAAAGTGTTATGTTCGGCCGGTCCAAATCTCGTCTGCCCTGCTAGCAACCGAACCAAATAAATGTCAGACACTTCTTTTTAAATACTTTGTTTTCTATTTAAGAAAACAAAAACAAATGATCTCGAACCTGAGTAAGAGTTACAACAAAAATCATAATCAAATCAAATTCTAAAGCTTTACATTTTTGAGATATTATGAAAATGATCGCAAATTATCGTTTACAATAAGAAAAGAAAATCTAAAATTGTGGAGCTTACGTCTTTTTGGCAAATAGGGCTCGATATATACAACGTACAGCAGAATGCTAACACAAGCAGTCAATACAGAAGGATTAATGATGATTTGTTCTTTCGCAATCCCAGCAAAAAAGAGCAGCCGAAAAAGTGAAAAAGATGCTGAAGTCGTGTGATTAAGAAGTAGTGAAAATTGGGAATTCACCAATAAATTTAAAGTGGAGTTGTTATAGGAGCGATATCTATTAATTTTGAAAGACTTAAAAGTTATTATAAAGTAGTTGCAAGGGAACCACTTTTTCACTAGTTTCCATTTCTGTTTTAAAAAACTACCGAACAGCGGACCTTCTGGTTGATACTACGGTACTCTGGACATCTCAGCTATCCTCCTTTGTGAGTGGTGAATAACTAAAGTAAATCATTTTGTTACGTAGAACTGACAATAGGAAACTTAACAAAATATTTACTTAATATGATCTAATATATAATGCAAATAAATATTAAATTAAATTATCATTAAATAAATTAACACTACTTAATTTGAATGATATTATGTAGTATTAATAACAAATAAAAATTAAATATTTGAAACACATTAATAAAACAAAAATCTTTAAATTGTTAAAATTATAAAAAATTAAACATTGTTTATATATAAAAGTAATAAAAATATTAAATTATGTAAATTATACAAAATTAAACATTGTTTATTTTTCTCGAGTCACGATTCGAACCCGAGACCTTCTGGATGCAAAGCGACACCTTACCTCTGTTACACCGTACTAAAAATTCTTTAGCATGCACTTGTGAAAATGCTATTCGTAAAATGTTACGTATAGAATGAGTTCAGGAATATTACTTATAACGCTACGAGGAACATATTTGTAGAAAATTGTAACCCTCTATCTCCTTAATATTTGGTCTTTTTGGTCCGAAAGGTAAAAATCGGTCCTAAAACAGGAGTTTTTCGGGTCAAAATGTTATACAAAAATATTTGCCATAAATTTCTACTATAAGACTCTGAATGCACCAAAACTCTAAACTTAATCTAAATAGCAGAAATAAGCCAAAAGGTAAATATCATTTTAAGGTTAATATCGTACATTTTCGAGTTTGTGTTAAACTGATTCACAAAACTGAATTTTAGGGGGTGGTGTGAATGGGATGTAGAAGAAACATTTAAAAACATCAAACTATGCCAGTATCAAAGTCGCAAAGACCGCATTTCAACTTGTCTATGGCCGTTCTACGAATAGAAACTAATTATCAGACAATTTGTCTATTTTGCATTCGGACCCAGAAAAATAAGAACGTTTGGGTTTCGTAAACCGAATTTTGGACCTACCCATTACGTTCATTTATTTAATTGGACCAAATGTCGAAAAGCGAACCTCCTTAACAAGATAGATGCCACAACAATAGACCAACTAAAGCTACTTACAAATTTAACCATTCAAGCAAATAATTGGAATTATATTCCACAAATACTCAAATTACTGACACTATATTATGTAGAACCCATTCAGCAGTTTCATTTGATAATATGATCGTAGTAATATAACGTCGTGCTGTGAAGTTATTCTACTTTCAATTATTATACTCACATGTAATATTCTCATTTAATTTTCACTTAGCATATTTTAGATTTTGGGAAGGTTAATCAAAGGCTCATAACTTTTTGAAGCGGAATCGCATTTTTACGAAATTATTATCAAATGAGTTGCCTCAATTTACAATTTGACTTGCTTTAGGTGAAACATTGAAAAAGTTCATATGCGCACATTGAAGGGCAATTTTAAGATTTTTTCCTTCTTCTACCTGCACATGCCTCCAACTTCTTTTACTATTCCAAAGCTAACAGTTACAATTTTTTCATAATCGATACGCCCGTTCTTTTTCATTGCCGCACTAAAAATCATACCGTGGTTGTGTAAAACTAAACAAAGCTGTGAGAGAACACAACAAACAACAACCCTTTCTACTAATGGTTCCAAAAAGGCAATAAAGTGAAACCTGTTATAGAACTTGTTCTTCAGAATACCTTACTGTTTACTTGGCAGCAATAAAAGATCGATATAAATTGATGAAAAACATTTTTAATTACAGCAACAGCAAAACACTTCCAGCAATTCGAATTTTTCGATTCGATATGCGCCAAACCGGCGGATGACTTTCAGCAAATCTTTTTTCAAAGGAATTCCTTATTGCCTAGCTTATTTTTTAGATTGTGAAGCTCTATTTAATAAAGTCTTTAATTTATTCAAAACGTTCGTTTTGGTTTTCAGAATACGAAGAGCAACTTAGTCCGTATATGTATTAAATACAATACTAGTCACAGCTTTTAGTTTTTTCGTTTGTTTTATTTTGGCCTGTAATCAATATTTGATGTCAACTGGAATATTCTCTATCTATATTGACCACAATAGCAGCATCATGATTTCCACTCTGTGAAAGGTTTAGCCAGGTGGCTTCGCAGCGACTTTTCAACAACATACCCGGCCTCTTTAAGTAAATAAATTTGCATAATTTCTGCAAAAAGGTCTTGAGTCAGGAGAATGTCCCATTTCAAATTTTAAATATAGATTACAGACCAAAAAAAAACTAAGACACATGAGTGTTGGTACGGCAGAAGTATTGCTGGGTAACTTTACCTGCGTATACACATACTTGCATATCCATCTCAATGAGATACTTGTAAGGTGGCTGTGTGCTTTTTTACTTGGTGCGATTGAGTTGCACTTTGCAATAGTTTGGTTCACTACAAAAAAAAAATCAATTATCGTTTTTTAAATATTTTTACAGATTAAGCATAGGGCTATGCAAACCCCACTATTATTTGTCCTCCTACAATTATTTTTCCCAAAATCAGGTGTGTATACCGTAAAAACTAAAACTTCGCCTTGCTGAAATGGAAAATCATTTCGAAAAACAATTTTAATTTCTGAACTCATGGTCACCCGTTTCGAGAAAAACGCAATAGAAACAAGTAAAAAGGTGTTAAGTTCGGCCGGGCCGAATCTTTCACGATTCGAGCTACAGCCGTTTACTTGGTAGCAATTTCATCCCGAATATCGAAAGATATCTATTTTCACGTCTACTTACTCAGTGCAATACACACACCGAATATCACTATTCTAACTGCAGCCGTTTGGTTGGTATTATTTGTATTCCCTTTAGCGTCATTTTCCCCTTAAAAGTACATATTTAGAAAAATTCCTTTATGTATCGTGTCTACACAGTCAGTTGAATGTATACACCGAATTTCATAATTTTAACGTCAGCGGTTTGGCATTTATATTCCTCTTTTCAAATTGTATCCCTTAAAAGTACGATTTTTGAAACATCTACATATTTTACGTGTCTACGTAATTATGGTAAGAGGTATGTGCATTCCAAATTTCATTTTTCTAGCTGTTATCGTATCATTGATGCCATTTTTATCCCTTTTCGTCCCATTTGGAACGCTATAAAATGTATTTATTTTTTGGCGCTTTCAAGCTACAAGAGGATTTTTTTTATTATTCAATCTTTATTTAATTATTGTATCTTTCACGAACTATCAATAAGTGTACAGATCTTAAATAACTAACAAATATTTTATTATTGCTTGCCAGAGCTTACAATAACATATGAATGAATATACATATGTTTCTTAGTGATTCACTTCGACAGTATCTCGTTTCTTCAGGCGGTTATGGCCGCCATATCTTTTTAGGTCCCTTGCCAATGCATTTGGATGTGTAGCTAGGTTGTTGAAGTAGTTTCTACAGTTAATTTCTTCCTTAACGGTATGCATGTTTACATCACAATGTATATTTGAGTTTTTTTAAGTACCAAGGTGCGTTTGTAATTTGTCTCAGGATTTTGCTGTGTATTCTATCAATGCTAGTAGGCATATCGGAGGTATATAGAACATATAACTGTGGACCTAAGATGCTACCTTGGGGGACGCCGGCTTTTGGTTTTAATTATGAACTTGCGGCCTAGAATACAATTTTCTGGCAGATTGTGTGTATTAGGGGGTAGAAACAATTTTGTGAAGTAGGCCTTCGTGCCATACTTTATCGAATGCTTGAGAAACATCAATGAACAGAGTAGAGCAGTATTTTTTTCTTCAAGGGCATTGCGTATAATTGTTATTAGCCTGTGAACTTGTTGAGCCGTGCTGTGGTTTTTGCGAAACCCAAACTGGTGGTTTGTGATGATGTTTTTATCGTTTCATGAGTTTGGCGTTAAACAACTTTTCAAAAAGTTTGAAAATGTTAGGGAGAAGACTTATCGGTCTGTATGAATTTGAGTTTGTAGAGTCCTTTCCTTCTTTATGAATCATAATGATGGTTGATGTTTTCCAAACTCTAGGGAAATACCCAAGCCGAGATGTAGCATTGAAGATTAAGAGAACAAGCTTTTTTGCTACTTCCGGTAATTTTATTATCATTTTGTTAGTTATTAGGTCATGTCCTGGGGCTTTTCTTGGAATTAATGTTCTAATTTCTTTTTCAAGTAACGACAGCAGGATTCGGTGAGAATATCTGACGCAGATAGTTCGCAAATACTTCTCCTTTTCCAAAATCAAGTCTTGCCCATTTACCATTTGGTTTGCGTATACACTGAAAGAAAAACGTACGTAACCGGAACGAAATTGTAAGTTGCTGCAACGAATTTGGTCATTGAAAGTCAACCAACGTCGGCGATCGTTGCTGCAACGAACAAAGATTCGTTGATGCAACGAATCTTGTTTTAATGGAAATTATAGTTCCGCAACGAATATGTTCGATGCTGCAACGACTGGTTCGATCTGCAACAACTGTTTCGTTGTTGCAACAATATTCTTTCATTGATGTATCAATGCTGATTCGTTGCTGCAGCAATGCTGATTCGTTGCTGCAACAATGTTGTTTCGTTGCTGCAACAATGCTGTTTCATTGCAGCAATGAAACAGTTGCTGCAACAACACTAATTCATTGGTGCAACAACTCTGATTCGTTGCTGCAATAACTTTGTTTCGTTGCTACAGAAACCTCCCGGCCTCGAAAGTTTTTCCTTCAGTATAGATAATTTAGTTCCATGGTGACCACCGGCAGTGGACTTCGGAGTGATTATTCGCAACATCAGCTCAACTACTTAAGGCAGAACTCCAACAACGTGAATGAGAATTACTATCGAATACATTCCTAAAACACACAAACTAGAAAAGCACATAATTTGTGTGTCACCGAATTGTTGCACCAACGAATAAATTGTTGCTGCAACGATATCAGTTTCGTTGCTTCAACGAATGTGTTGTTGAGGCAATGTTCCATTCCAAACTCCATTAATTTTAATAAATTTTGACAAAATAATATGGATTTGTATAAAAACAACTACTATAAACAGTATTCTCGTTGCATCAACGAAAGTGTTGCAGGAACGAAAGTACGAAAAACCGGTTTCATACCATAAACGTTCACATCGTTGCAGCAACGTGTCGGATTGTTGTGGGAACGTAATATTTCGTTGTTGCAACGAAATGGCAATAACGAATCTGATTCGTTAATGCAACGAACGATTTTTCTTGCAATATATGATGGTCGGTAATCACTGGTCGTTTGAAATCAAGAAAGACGAGGAATGTATCCAACAAATTTCAAGTGCATATAAAGAAGATATTTTCAAAAAAATTCTTAAATAACACTAGTCAACAGTCAAAATGTACTCGGGATGCGATAATTTTTTCTGTGTAGATAACCTTGACATGAGCTCGAAAAACGCAATAAATTTTTTTTTTTCGTTTGGTTTTTTTTTTATTTTTTTTTTTTTAATTTAAAAATTTTTTTTTTGGTTAATTTGTTTCGTCCGGCATAACTCGGGAACTACTAGCCCGATTTAATTGAATTAAATTTTAAAAATTTAAAATTACAATTCCCTTAATCTGTTCATATATTGTTTTCCTATACAAGCAACAGTTTCCAAGTTAAAAATGAATATATAAAGGAAAAAACTTATTTTTTGCCTAAAGATTTAAAATTTTTTTTTTAAAAAATCCATAAAAAATCCAAAATGAAAAAAAATGTCAAATCTTATTACTTTTACGTAAAGTCACATAACCTATGAGCAAAATGAGACAAAGATCATGAAAATCGATGCACGCGTTTCGCTTTTATTCGCAATTGAGTAAAGGTATGAATTTCAAAAATTTGCTCGACATATGCACAACTTTGTCTATGGTAAGGTTTTTTCTTTTTTTTTTTTGATTCTCAGAATTAACAAAACGGAATAAACAAAGGGTTATTTAATTTTTATGATTGCGTAAGCAAAGTAATAAACGCTAATAAATGTGCGTGAACAATTAAAAGGAAAAAAGGAAAGGGGACTTTTTTAATTATTTGGGTTTTCCGTTGGCTACCTGTATGATTTTTTTACAGAAATGCAACCCACATTTAAGGGTGGTCATTATTCGGAAAATTTAAGACTCACACATGGTGAAACAGGTATGTAGCCACCGTAAAAAAATATACACCCATTTATAAGTACCTGTCAGTAAAATACTAAACAATACACAGTATAAATAGGTCTTCATTGATCGATTTTACTCATTCAACAAGTGTCGACGAACGCGATAGTTAAAATGAGCAAACGTTCGCGAGGATTTGAATGCAATACCAATCCAAGTAATTTTTGTTACATGTGCGGAGAATACGTTTCTGAAAAAACAAGCGTTGTTTTTCACCTAAATTGAGAGATTCATTTGAAGAGAGCTTCAATTTAAAGGTCTCAAACATAGATGAGCGGTGGACACCAAGTGCTCTATGTCCAAGGTGCTACGTACAGCTAGCTGACTCAAGGTAAGTGTAGATTACGAAATTCAAGAACATATATAACTTATTATTGAAATTCTTTCAGACGACAGCCGAGAATCATCATGCCAATGCTTTGGAGAGCTCCGCTTTGCCATGTAACAGATTGCTACTTCTGTCTTAGCAAAAAAACAGGCGTGGGAAAAAATATACGATGGACTTACGCTGCTGTTTCAACAGTGAATTTTCCAGTGCCATTTTCCAAAGAACCAGTGGACCCGCAACCGTCCGTTTCAAGATGGGCATCTAATAATGAGGCGATACATCCAACATCAGATCCGGAGACAGTAGAAATCACATCAGAATGCGAGTCAACATATACATTGCATGGAGGTCAACGCTTATGTTCCCAAGCAGAACTGAACGATTGGGTTAGAGAATTGAAACTCTCCAAGGAAGATGCAGAGTTGCATGCATCGCGCATGCAACAGTTCGGTTTCTTGGCTCCTGGTGTGGTGACAACAATCTACAGGAAGCGTCATGAACCATACGCAAGGTACTACACAAAAAAAGACAACATCTGTTTTTGTAAGGACATTCCCGGATTATTTGGTGAACTCGGGTACTCTTACGATCCAGGAGAGTGGCGTCTTTTCATCGACAGCAACAAGCAGAGCCTTAAAGCAATTTTACTGCACAACGGCAACGAGAAACCTTCGATTCCAATTGCTCATGCCGTTGACACCAAGGAAACATACGAAGTCATGGACAATCTACTAAAGTGCCTTAAATATGAGAGGCACGATTGGAAAGTTTGTGCCGACCTTAAGGTTATCGGTATCCTTTGTGGATTACAAGGTGGATTCACAAAGTACTGTTGTTTTCTCTGCCTTTGGGACAGCCGCGATCGTCAACATCATTACACCAGGAGGAGTTGGACAGAAAGAGTTAACTTCATCCCCGGCAGCGACAACGTGAAATATACACCACTCATAAAAAAGGAAAATGTTTTTCTCCCACCTCTTCACATAAAGCTCGGACTCATAAAAAACTTCGTGAAAGCTATCAACAAAGATGGCGAAGCGTTCGCCTATTTAAAAACCATTTTTCCTCACCTTTCATCGGCAAAGATTAAGGAAGGCGTTTTCGACGGTCCGCAAATTAAAAAGTTGTTGCAAGACCAACAGTTTGAGCACATTTTATCACCAAATGAAGCTGCAGCTTGGAACTCATTTCGGCAAATTGTTTCCGGATTTCTTGGAAACAACAAAAGCTCAAATTACAGAGAGATCGTCGAACAACTACTCCAAAATTATAAAAAAATTAGAGCAAATATGTCGCTTAAGATACATTTTCTACACTCGCACTTGGACTTCTTTCCGGACAACCTGGGCGATGTGAGTGACGAGCATGGTGAGCGTTTTCATCAGCAAATGAAAGAAATTGAGCACCGATACCAAGGATTTTGGAACGAAGCTATGATGGGGGACTATATCTGGTTCCTGATAAGAGAAACAGACCCACAACAATATAAAAGAAAGACAAAAGCACATAATTATTTTTAATTTGAAGGTTTTTATTTTTGTGTTTAGATATTTTTTTTTTAACTTTTTTATAATTAATTAATGTTGATATCCTTAGGATAATTTCTTGTACATATATCGAATTGTTTTTTAATTTAAAGTCATATATTTTTGTCACCCAACAAATTTTAATTTTTTTTTTGTAATAAAAAAGAAAAAACCTTACCATAGACAAAGTTGTGCATATGTCGAGCAAATTTTTGAAATTCATACCTTTACTCAATTGCGAATAAAAGCGAAACGCGTGCATCGATTTTCATGATCTTTGTCTCATTTTGCTCATAGGTTATGTGACTTTACGTAAAAGTAATAAGATTTGACATTTTTTTTTCATTTTGGATTTTTTATGGATTTAAAAAAAAAAAAATTTAAATCTTTAGGCAAAAAATAAGTTTTTTCCTTTATATATTCATTTTTAACTTGGAAACTGTTGCTTGTATAGGAAAACAATATATGAACAGATTAAGGGAATTGTAATTTTAATTTTTTTTAAATTTAATTCAATTAAATCGGGCTAGTGGTTCCCGAGTTATGCCGGACGAAACAAATTAACCAAAAAAAATTTTTTAAAATTTAAAAAAAAAATAATAAAAAAAACCAAACGAAAATTGCGTTTTTCGAGCTCATGTCAAGGTTATCTACACAGAAAAAATTATCGCATCCGGAGTACATGAAATTTTTTTCATTTTGTTGAGTAGTGTAATTTAAGTTCGAAGATGGCAAAACTGCCACTCCCATTCTGGTACACATATTGCCTATGTTCCAATGATAAATTAAAACCCATATAACTTACATACGCATAATCGGAATCAGCTATATTTTGATATTTGATAATGTTTTTATAATCAATTTAAGTGTACTAAATATTCCAGTACCTCCCACACAAATCACGAAAAACTACGTAAAATTGAAGCTATTATAACTTCTATATTGATGATCGGAAATTTGATAATTAGCAAAGCTTTTTTAGTGGTTATATTCGCGTGGAATATGGGCGAAATTGCCACACCCCTTCTGGTACCTCCCACACAAAATGGCGTAATGTTTGGTTACAATAAAATCGACATAACATCCATGCGGGTAGTCGAAATCATTTGCAATTTTCAATTTGATATTTCAAAATGTTTTTATAATCACTTTAAACCGAAAACATATTTACGCTTAAGCCACCCCCCTTCTTGTACCTCCCACACAATTGTCTCTATCTTAGGTAACATTAAATCCTTTATAACTTCTATTCTGGTGCTTGGAATCCACTATGCCTTGATATTTGATTATGTTTTTACAATTGTTTTATATATGTGGAAGCTGGGATCAAGTGACACGAACCTCCTAGCACCTTCCACACAAATTATCCTGCCCTACGTTAAATTTAATTTCTTATAACTTCCGTATATATGTTCTCTGAGAGTGAGGGTATATATAAGTCGGTTTAGCCGACTGAAGCTTACTTACTTATTTTTGAACCTAATTTAAAATATTTAAAAACAAGTAAGGAAGTGCTAAAGTCGTACAGGGTCGACTATATGATACCGTCCACTTTCTATCCCAATACAATTCAATTCTGTAAAAAAGTGAAATCGGGAAGGATTTTTGTATCTTGTAAAATCGGTTAAACATTTGGGAGCAACATTTATATTGGGACTATATCTAAATCTGAACCGATCTTATCCACTTTTACCATAGGTGTTTTTAGTTGGATTATAATATGGTGTGCCAAATTTAAAGATAATCGCGTACAATATGTGGTTTCTTGTGTGGGGGCTATATCTAAATCTGAACCGATCTTACCCGCTCTAACCAAAGGTGCTTTTAGTGGGACTATAAGGTGCTGTACCAAATTTGAAGAAAATCGGGTAAAATATGTGGTTTATATAGCGAAAAAAGTCAAATCGGGAGCGACATTGTATGGGGACTATATCTAAATCAGAACCGATCTTAACTATTTTCAGCATAGGTGTTTCTAAATGGATTATAAGATGTTGTGCCAAATTTAAAGAAAATCGAGTAGAAAATGTGGTTTCTAAACTGGAAAAAGTCAAATTGGGAGCGACATTTGTATGGGGCTATATCTAAATCTGAACTGATCTAACCCGCTTGCTATCAAATTGTCGCGTGAACATGGAGAGGTCGTGTGTATATTGGTCAGGTGGGATATTTTAAATCTATTGAATATAATTTCGTAAATATTTGTATAATGTCTTTAATATTATTTAAGTTAAATTAATTAATAAAACACGGGCAAGAAATCAATTGAAATAATACTTTGAATACTTTTTTAATTCTTAACGCAATGTGGTATAATGTACATCATACGCTCGAGTTTAGCCATATTTATTGTGCACCAAATTTATATTCTTACAATAATCGGGAAATATTTACACTGCGAATCATATCTCATTCCCAAAAAAAAAGAAATATTTTCAATGCCGCCGTCAAAATTTATTTTATAGTTTTTTAATGCTCGTAAGTTTTAGCTGAATTAAAGTACAAATGCATTGTTAGTAATGTTTCATATGTTCATAGACTAGGGTAATGCTATATAGTACTCCATATGCTGGTATTTGCTTCGAAAGTATATAACTGAGTTCTACCTGTATGTTTTTTCATTTCATAATTCAAATATGTAGAGAGTTTATCTGTTTTCAGATTATATTGCATGCACACGTTCCTTACCTCCTTGTTCGTCCAGCATTACAATACTTCTCATTCCAACCTCAGCACTCTAAATAAAAATTTTTGATCGATAATTTACAAGTAAAGGAAATTAATAGTAATCTATATACATATAACTTTATTGACTTAGTGTATCGTATGTAGGGTTTAGTTGTAATATCTGTTTAGTGTTCAGGAATAAATGATTAGCTATGCTTTCATCAACCGTTAGAGTTCGACCGATTAATCGGTTTGATGGAAAATTGGAAATCGGGCACTATTCGGCCTAAAGCACCCATTATCTAAAGAGACCATTAACGATTTTGTCACTCTAAAGAGGTCGTTGCATCTTCTTAAAAAATCAATTCATTCTAGGAATTTTTACAATCATCTAAACCTCATTATACTTAAAACATAGTAATTTAATTATATTCAATATGTTGAGAGAATTGCTTATTTATATCCCAGCAAAAAGAAGTGAAAAATGCTCACCTAGTGATTCGGAAGTATGAAAATATGATATATTTCAGCTATCCTCTGTTGTGAGTGCTGAATAACTAAAGCAACCCGTCTTGTTCGTTAGTATCAATTCTAATATCTAATAGGAAACTTTAAAAAATATTTATTAAGTATGAATTAATATATAACGCAAATAAATACTAAATTAAATTAGCATTAAATAAATTAATACTTACTTAATTTTACTGATATTATATTCCTATTAATAATAATTTATTATAAAACCTTAGTGTAAGTCTGTCTGTCTGTCTGTCTGTTTGTTTGTTCCGCAATCACGTGTAAACGGCTGAACCGATGTTGTTGAAATTTTCAGTACAGATAGATGTAGGTCTGGAAGGAACTATAGGCTATAGAATTTTTAAAAATTTGCTCTGTGGGCGGAGGGGGCGTGGCAATAGTGTTTTTGAGAGCTAGAAGGCTGAAAATCGGTACATATATATTACTGACCACGAGAATGATAAATATGATGCCGAAATTTGGATTTTCATTTTGTGGGCGGAGTGGACGTGGCAAAAGTGTTTTGAAAGCTAGATGGCTGAAAATTGGTAAATATATATTAGTGACCACGAGAAAGATCAATTTGATGCCGAAAGTTGGATTTTCGTTTCGTGGGCGTGGCAAAAGTGATTTGGAGAGCTAGAAGGCTGAAAATTGGTAAATATATATTACTGACCACGAGAATGATAAATATGATACCGAAATTTGGATTTTCGTGGAAAAAGTGTTGTTGAGAGGTAGTAGGCTGAAAATTGGTACATATATATTACTGACCACAATAAATATCAATTTGATGCCACGAGAAAGATAAATATGATGCCGAAATTTGGATTTTCGTTTCGTGGGCAGTGGGAGTGTTTTTGAGAGGTAGTAGGCTGAAAATTGGTACATATATATTACTGACCACGAGAAAGATCAATTTGATGCCGAAATTTGGATTTTCGTTTAGTGGGCGTGGCTATAGTGTTTTCTAAGCTAGAAGGCTGAAAATTGGAACGTATATATTACTGACCACGCGGAAAAAGTGGAAAAAAGTGTTTTTTAGCTGGAAGGATGAAAATTGGAACGTATATATTACAGACAACGATAATATCAATATGGAACCTGATTATAATTTTACCATTTGTTTTTTTGCCTGGCGAAGCGGGCGGGGTTCAGCTAGTAGTATTAATAATTATTAAAAAATTAAATATTTGAAGTACATTAATAAAGCAATAAATTTGTATTTTTAAGCAAAAATGTTTAAATTGTTAAAATTATACCAAATTAAACATTGTTTATTTATAAAAGTAATAAAAAAAAAAAAAAAAAAAACAAAAAAAGTTTTTCCCCGAATCACGATTCGCGGATGCCTTACCTCTGTGACCCCATACTAAAAATCGGTTCCCATTGACTTTTGAAAAAGCTATCCGTAAAATTTTACATATTATCGACTTTTTTGGAAGTTGTTTAAAAGAACTTCCTCAAATGCGGGGAGAATGCACATATGGATTTTGAGATGCGATTAAAATGTGCTTCCTACGGAAGTATGTACTTCCAATTTTTTTGCTGGGTTCTTATGATAAACCGACATAGGAAATATTTAGAAAATGTTCAGCAATATTACTTAAAACACTACGGCGAACATTTTGTGGAACCGTCCGTTTTTTGAAAAAGAACAAAAACTACCCCTAAAACAGGGGTTAACGGGCCAAAATGTTCTACAAAAATATTTGCCGTATAATTCTGTTATAAGTCTCTGATTACACCAAAACTCAGAACCTTAATGTCAAATATTAGTAATTTGTTTAATAAAACTACGTTTAATAGGACAGTTTTAAATTTTGCCGAAAATGCTAAAAATTTGATTGGTTTTGCTGTATCTGCGGCAAGCATAATAAAATAAACGAAATACCTGTACTAGAAGTTTTTCGTAGTGAGTTGTGGACGTCGAAACACAGCTTGTTTTTATACAACGATAATAGTCATATTTTCTGTTCAGTATCATCTCTCAGCTTAATGGAAATATATTCTATCTCTTTCTAATATTTTTTATCATTTTAATTAATTACTGTGTTACATATTTAATTTTGTGTATCAAATTGTCTAATAAACTTTTTAACTAATTTAAACTTAAGATTAATTATATTCCATTATATTAAATTATCTATATATATACATATATGTGTTTAAGTCCACATTCACTATATCGAATAATTACCTAAATGAATTGTTTTTGAATGAATTGTAATTGAATTATATATAGATTTAATATTTAGTTTTAAATAACGTAAACTGTATTCAATTATATTGACATTGAATCATCCTGTAATTGTAATGTCATCTGGCAATTATTCCCTTACTTTATTTCTACCTCCATTGTGGTACTAAAGCGTGGTTTCTTTTAATGTAACACATGGAGAGTCGGCCTGTTTCTTCTCAAGAAGGTAACTCGACCACTCGTGTTTAAGCTGTAACATAAGTTTTTTAACAAACCCCACATGTGTAAGCGTTTTACATAAAAAAGTTAAAAAAGAGAATTTTTACTCAACGTCCAATAAAACAACCCAATCGAAGGACTTATCAAAAGGTCAATTTCCCGTACCTTTCGAAAGCCAACAATACAAAAGGCCTGAATAAACGATCATTGCATAGCAAATTCCTTTTGCTAGTATCTGTAAGTAAAGAAAGGAAAGAGATTCAACCCAACACCCCATCTCCAGTAAAGCAAAAAGCTACTCAAAGCTTTGTTCCTCATTATTCCCTTGAATATTATTAAAAAGTAAAAAAAGAAAGAGAAGAGATTGCACCCATCATCTCTCTCCAGGAAAAGCTCAAAGTCAGTCAGAGCTTTCAACATGGTCCATTCGCACTGTATTGCTCATTCCGCAACTCAGCAGTTCAGCATTTTTTTTCTTCAAGAACACACGTTTTTGCAACTAGTTGTCTAAAAATTAGAAAAAGAGTGAATACAACAACGCTCGTACGTTTCTGTTAGCATACGCCAAACAACAAAGAATGACCTAGAAATCCTCTATAGGGGAATTACTAAAAAAAAGATTACAATTGTCAAAAGGCACTACACACAAATCAACTCAATTACGACGACCGCCGCTTTCTATTACAGTACTTGTAAAGGTTTAATGACAGTTTAATATAACAACAGAAAGCTTTAAAAACAATGAATCGTGGATAGAAAAAAAGGCAAGCCACTATCTACAAAATATATCGTTTGTAATATAAATATTTCCACTTTCTTAAAATCGTTATAGAGGAAAGCAATTATCACACCCTAAGCTATAGGGAACAAGTTCAAACTAAGAAAAACAGCTCTACATCGTGAAATAAATCTAAACTTGGATAAAAAACTGCCACAATTTGGATAAGGCTACAAATACTGGTCAGTGTCAACAAACCCAAAAAAGCCACCATCTCATTTACTCAAGTCATACATACTCACATAATCTACACAAATAACATGTCTTTGCCTATAAATTTTACAATTATCCCCAAATACATACTTGGATTATATACGCTATTACAAAGTGCAATTAATGTCCAGTGATACTTAAAATATATCCGTACATCCAATTAGAACAAGTTCACCCAAATCTTTTGCTCAGAGATTTACAGCTTTTAACGAATTTGAACATTTAAAATAAAAATTAAAGTGCAGTTTTAGTCCTACATTCTTGTTTGCTGTTCCTACTTCCTACACTTGGATACATATACAGGGTTTTCCAACAAAAGGTGTTATTTTGAATCACCCGGTATTTCGGTAACTGTAATTTTTGAAGCCCTCCATCCTCATCGTGTGACTGTTTGGTGCGGTTTGTGGTCCGGCGGGGTCATTGGACCTTACTTTTTTGAAAATGAGGTTGGATCAATGGATGGCGCTATCGAGAGATGATTGTGAAAGATAAGGTTGTAGCGACCACAATAATACTTGCAGAAAATGTACTGTGTAAAATTAAAAATTTTTAATCAAGTTAGCTTTAACATTTCGTTTTCTGAATATTGAAAAGTTTGAGAAAATTTTCATTCTGTTTTTGAACTTGAAAATAGAGGAAAAATTTTTTGTAGAAAAATTTAATTGTTGGGTGTTTTGAATTTTAATTATATATCCGAACACATTACAAATTGGTGACCCAGTAGAAGAGCACGCAGGGAATCCTGAGGGCTTTTATCTAGTTTACCACAAGAGCTCCAATTTGTCCAAAAATCATACCATACAACTTTTTATTCTTATCAAAATAAAAAAAAAAATTGGCGGCGGCCAATTTTGACCCGATCCGATGATAAACATGAAAGATATTGAGGAATATATCTCCAAAATTTCGGGGCCCCGTAACTCGGAAAATATGGGTCGCCGCAAATTTTTTTATTTTATTTTTTTATCTAAAATATGCCCTCTACCACTTAAAAAAAAATTTTTTTTGGACCTCTTTTGCTAAACTAGATATGTTCCATCCTGAACACTACTGGCTAGTAATTATCATCAATGTCTACAGACGGTGTTTCATCTCAAAACTCCAATCAAACAACGATGGAAATTTCACGTGTCGCGGTCAAAGCTCCTTTATTTTGGCGTTCCGACCCATTGCTGTGGTTCAAGCAGATGGAATCGCAATTTATTATGGCAGGCGTGACTCAAGACTCAACCAAATTTCACACCGTGGTATCATCAGCAACCCACCCGCTGAAAATATGTATGGCACACTGAAGGATAAATTGGTAAGCTGTTTCACAGATTCAGAAGAGAAGCGTCTTAAGAAGCTGCTAACAATATTGAACTCGGAGACAAAAAACCATCGGAATTACTGAGTGGTATACGGTCTTTAGCTCAGAGTAAGGTATCAGATGATGTTTTGAAGCAGCACAGATGAGGGCAATCCTTTCGGTAAGCGAGGATCGCCTTGAGAAGATAGCCACAATGGCTGACAGGATTTCCGACTGCAATGATTCTGAAATTTGTACGGTTTCGCCTTCGGAATAATCGTCTAGATGATATAGAAAAGAGCTGGCAAGTCTCTGTACGCAATTGGGATTTTTTGGAAGATCAAGAGACCGAAGCAAGTCATCAGGTAAGCGTAGTCGCTCAAAGTCATCAAGCAAAAGCAAACCTCTTTGCTGGTACCATTTCAAATTCCGTGAAGGGGCCAAGAAATGTGTTGCCCCGTGCACTTATAACAACATCAACCCGGAAAACTAATTGGCGCGCCGTCTTTGGTGACAGACGGTTGCGGCCAGGAACTATGTCGCCTATTTCTTCGAGATGTGAAATCGAAATCCAGGTTTTTGGTGGATCCAGTACCCGATTTAACACTATTTCCCGTTTCGCCATCGCAACGTATTTAACCTCCTAGCATTGGAATTTCGTTATTGCCGATATCCAGAAGCCAATCATAGGTTCCGATTTTTAATAGATATCAAGAACAATAGTCTGATAGATCCCAACTCAAACCGTAGCTGTAAAGGTATAGTTGCAATTATTCATGATGTCTCAATTAAATGTGTATCCCTCTCGTCAGAGTATACATCTTTAGTCCAAGAATTTAGTGATTTACCCAAAATTAATTACAATTGCAAAGCCAAACATGCATTAAAACACCACATTGATATAACGAAAGGTCCACCAGTGTTTTGCAAACAGAGACGTCTTTCAGAGGAAAAATTGCTAATTGTAAAAAAGGAATTTGATGAAATGATCCGACTTGGAATATGTCGACCTTCCAATAGCTGTTGGGCTAGCCCGCTACATATGGTGAAGAAACCCAATGGAGAGTGGCGCCCATGTGGAGACTATCGTGGACTTAACGCCCCTACTATTCCTGATCGATATGCAGTTCCACACATTCATGACTTCGGTGTACTTTTGGATGGTAAGAAAAGTTTTAGCTTAACGCTCGTACTATTTCTGATCGATATGCAGTTCCACACATTAGGGCTTTTTTTCTTTAAGCCGGGATAACAAGCTGCGATAACAAAAACGTTAATAAAAATTTATTTTTTGCTTAAAATAAAAAATAATTTTTTCACATTGTCACCAACTACAATATAAATATATGTATCAAAAGAAATTTTCAAAAAAATATTTTGTGTCGACTTTATTGAACTTAGCCTCGATGTCCATCATTTTGACTTACACTGGAAATTATCCAGGCTAAGTCAAAAATTTTTAACACAACATTATTTTTTCAAAATTTGTTTTCACACACACATTGATATTGCTTTTGGCGACAATTTTAAAAAAAGATTTTTTTTTTATTTTGAGTGAAATTTTAACATTTTATTTAGATTTTTGTTATCGCAGCTTAGTTATCCAGTCTTAAAGAAAAACGGCCATATTCATGACTTCGGTGTACTTCTGGATGGTAAGAAAATTTTTAGCAAAATTGATTTGGTGAAAGCGTATCACCCGTAGCTGAAGAGGATATAAGCAAAACTGCAATTACCACACCTATAGGTAATTTTGAAATTTCAAGAATGACATTTGGTATGTACAACGCTGCACAGACTTTCCAAAGGTTCATGCACGAGGTGACGAGAGACATGGATTTCATTTTTGTGTACATTGATACATACATCGATACATTCTGAACGGAAAGAAGTCTTTGAACTGTGTAGGCGACAATTGACGGATGCTGCGCTGTTGTGTTACCCAAGTGAAAATGCTCCAACTTCAATATGCGTTGATGCTTCCGACTTTGCACTGGGCGGTGTGCTACAGCAATATACAAACGGTGAGTGGAAACCTCTTGCATTTTATTCTAAAAAAATAACCGAGACTCAGACAAAATATAGCGCGTACGACCGCGAGCTTTTAGCAGTGTATTCCACTTTGAAGCATTTCTAGTATTTCTTAGAAGGTTGTCAGCTTTGCATTTTTTCGGACCACAAACCGCTAATTTTTGCGTTTAAACAGCGGCCGGAAAAAGCTTCTCCAAGACAGCTGCGGCAGCTGGATTACATAGGCCAGTATACCACTTACATTCGACACATACATGGCAAGGACAACGTTGTCGCAGATGCATTGTCACGCATACAAGCCGTCAATATGCCGAAGAGTTTGGATTTTAAGGTGTTGGCCTAAATGGTGTATGGAACTAGCTTGACACTACCTGGTGAACTTATAGTCTACGCAAAAACCTGCACAAGATGAATCGGACTGGATGAATACGTTCCGAAATAACATGTACAATCTTAAACCATTAGTAGCTGGATGTATCGGCAGCAATACGACATACGTAAGCGATCTAAGTTGTCAGTATATTTTTTAAGGTGCGATGCCTTGAAAACCCCCTACAGTCACCGTACAGCGGCCCATATAAGGTCATTTCCAGAAACGACAAAACTTTCAAGATTTTAATGAGAAAATAAAGAAAATGTTATTTCCATCGATAGATTGAAACCTTGTACACTGTTACTGAAGACCCTTTACCGAGAAAAGTGGCGAAGAAAGTTCGTTTCGCTGAGTGGCAACGCTGGAGGGGGAGTACTGTAATACTTGTAGAAAATGTACTGTGTAAAATAAAAATTTTTAATCATTTTAACTTTGACATTTCGTTTTCTGAATATTGCAATGTTTGAGAAATTTTTTCATTCTGTTTTTGAACTTGAAAATAAAGGAAAAATGTAATTGTTGGGTGCTTTGAATTTGAGAATTATATTTCCGAACACATTACAAGGTCTACGCCAAAAGCCTAGCGTCGGTTCGAGACCCCAAAGATAGAATTCGTGAGGCAATCGAAGACATAGGGCAACCACTTTGCGATTTGGTTATGGAAAATTTCATGAAGAGGATATGGTCCTGTAAGCGTGGTCGTGGCGTCCATTTGGCTGATGTTGTTTTTCATTATTAAAGGCATACCTTCCTCTTTATTATGAAATATATATCCGATCATTTATCTAAGAAAAAATGACATTTTTATTTGAATACCAAAATAAAACCTCTTGTTGGAAAACCCTGTACATGGCAGCCTACAAGTCCTAGAATAATACTTTTAACAGCAGAATTTAGTGTTTCTCAAACTAACGCAACGTACGTTTCTATATATCGCGTTATACAATACCAAAGATAATCAATTGCATACAATTGTCAAAAATCTGAATATAGCAAAAACAAATTTATATTTTATACGTAAAACTATATATAGTTGCCCTTATACCTAACTGATGAGTATAAATACGGCTCATTACGTTTTAAAACATAATATTAATATAAAACCAATCCTTATTGAGAATTGCGAAGCGTTTCAGATCATCCAGTCCACCATCAATGATTCCCTGGCTTCCCTCATTGCCCAGAATATCCCTACGGTTGATTGGGACCCTATTCTTGTATACCTCTGATCGACAAAACTTCTTCACGAAACCCTTTCACTTTGGGAGCAGCCGTTGAAGTCTCACAGAGATCTCCCCAACTGGAAGGAAATGGACTCCTTTCTTTCAAACCGTTACGAAGTTGTCGAAAGGTTGAATAGTATTCAAGGTGTGAAATCGGGAGCCCGTAAAAAAGACACTTTCGCCACCGAAGGTAAATCCAGATCCTGTACTATGTGTACGCAAAACCAAGACTTGAATGATTGTCCACAATTTAAGAAGTTAGAACCCTCAACTCGCAGCAACTTTGTGCGGAAGAATCAAATATGCCTCAAGTGTCTTTCAGCCGCACATGTTCGACGTGAATGTAAAGTAAAGGTTTGTGTTCAATCTGTGATAAAGATCACCACACACTGCTGCACTTTCCAACCATGAGGAGTCCTTCCTTCCTTTTAGATAGAAACCAGATATCTGCTCAAACTCAATTACAGTCGCAATTACAAGTGTATCATCATTCTCTATAGAAATCACTGAAATTGTAGAGGAAACGAACAACTGAAATTGTTCTGGGAACAGGAAGGAGTCACCAGTAAACGTCCCATGTCAAAGATGGTTACTGAGAATCCCTATATCTGCAAACAACTGTTAGGAATGAACATGGACGGTATGTAGTAAAACTCCCTTTCAAGCCAGAATTCCCACATGATCTCCCCCTCGGCCCTTCTTGCTCACCCGCAATTGTGCAGTACAAGAGTTACCACAAGGTCTTAAAACAATATATATCTCTAGACCATATGGAAGAAGTTACCTCCTATGAGATTTCTTCGCGAGGTTCGTACCGATCATTCTACTTACCCCACCATGCTGTAGTACGACCGGATAGTCGAAGCACAAAATTGAGGGTTGTTTTCAATGCATCCAAGCGAACCAACTCTGGATGCTCGTTGAATGATGTACTGCACGTAGCAGTTGGATCTTACGACAATGATTTTAAACCGGCGTTTATATAAGTACATTTTCAGTAACGACATAGAAAAAATGTACCGCCAAATACTTGTTCATGAAAATTATAGAAATTTTTAACGGATTTTTTTCGTCCTGATCCGAACAGTCCTGTCCTGTTTACGGATTTTACAACTAGCACAAGATTCCCAAGATACACTCCCACAAGCGGCTCATATTTTACAAAAAAGAAATTTATGTCGATGACGTACTCTCAGGATCACACGATCTGAGGCCAGCTATTGAGTCATTATCGCAATTAATCGAACTTCTCAAGTCAGCGGGGCTTCCGCTAAGAAATATAACTTCAAACACTACTGAAGTTCTTGCGTCAGTCCCAAAAGAGTTTCTTTTAGACTCCGACATTCTAAAATTTCATGAGACGAATGTAATGCTTTGACAGAACACTTCTATTATAAGATCGACATTATCCCAACCGCTAACACAATTACTAAGAAACAAATTCTCTCATCTATCTCGAAGCTCATTGATCCAGCGGGTTGGATCTCCCCGATTATAAAAAATGTTACTACAACACTTGTGGCTAGAGGGAACAAAATATCCAAATTGAGATCCCGCGTTGGATCAATTTTGCCCCACTTTTTCGCACCTAAATATACGGATTTTGCGATCCCTCGGAAAAGGTATATTGTGCAACTGTTTACCTTCGAACACAAGGTGAAAACGCTGTACGATCACATCTACTCGTAGCTACGGGCAAAGTTGCACCGATCGATCCCGTCAGTCTTCCTAGGTTAGAACTCTGTGGTGTGGTGCTCCTTTCAAAGCTTGTAAAACAACTGATTCCATCTCTCCCAATTCATAATTACGACCTATATCTCTGGAGTGATTCCTCCATAGTCCTCGGATGGCTTGAAAAGGCTCCTTTTGTGTGGAAAACATATGTAGCGAACAGGACGGCGCAAATCATTCGGAACGTTTTAAACGTTCCTCGGATCTCGAGACTGTGATCCTGCGGATCTGATCAATAACCGTTTGTGGTGGCATGACCCAATGTGCCCATGCCCAAATATGCAAACGAATGGACATCATCTAGTTCCTCGTTGTTTATCTTGAACTTAGAGTTGTTATTTGTGTTCAGACGAAGAACTTTCTTGACAATGTTTTTGCGTAGTTCAACACCGCATGTAGTCGTATGAACGGAATGAAGTTTAGCTGACATATCTACCTGTAGGCCCCATGTGATACCTCCCCTTGAGCTAGTTAATATTAAATAATAAAGGGGACAAAACACAGCCCTGCCTAACTACCACTTTTACACTGAACTCACTACCCAATGTCCTTTCGTGTAATACTCTACATTGCTTGCCAAATGACTTGATGACGGATAGTGTCGAAATCGATGAAAATGCAGTATAGTGGGGAGCACCATTCCACCAATTGCTCGACTATTATGCGTAAACTATTGACGTGGTCATTGCACGAGCGTATAGATCTAAACCCTGTAGGTCACCTGTTATTAAACCGATATTAAGTTCTAGAGGCAATGTATGCGAAGGCAAGAATTCTGCTATAATGGGCACTGAGAGTGGGATCGGCCTTGAGCAATTCTGGGTTAATATTGTCTACGCCACGTGCCTGACCATTTTTAGGGGTTTTATAGCATTTGTTATTTCCGTTTCGTCTGGGCAGGATATGCTGATGTCATTCCTCGTGTTATGGGTTTGAAACTGTCATCTGAGTGTTGTGGCTGGTTCTGACGTGGACAATATGTTGGCATAGTAGTCAGAACATATTGCCAATTGTTTGTTTAATGGTGTACCGACTCCTCTTGAGGCAACCTTTAGTGGATATGTATTTGTACGTATGATCCCGGATATCTCTATCGCAATTCTTTATATATCTCTCGGCCTGTGAGTGTCAGCGACTGCCTGAAGAGCCGCAGCTTTTCCCTCGGTTCGCTTGTCCCGTCTTGCACTCCGTTTAACCATGCGATCCTTGTTTGCATGTTGGGATTGTAGACTTATTTTATCTTTATGTTTTTTTTCGAGCAAGCTGTAGAACTTTTCCTCTTCCTTGGTGTCAGCTACTTCAGTGTGGGCATAACATTGGATGCAAGCGATGTTGTGCGCACGTGTTCTTAATCGGATAGAGATTACTATGTCCGAATAAAGTTGCCATGTTATAACAGCCCGTCTTGATTCACATGATAACAAGAAGCCAACTCCACTGGATCTTGGGACACCGCTAGCTTTACCAGAGAAGATTATAGGGGTGTCATCATTGTTGGTTTTCATTCCTGTGTGTCATCGCGTCTCACATAATCCGAGAAATAGGATTTTGTATGTGTTAAATTCCTTACATATTTGTACCAATCATGATGGTTTCAGCAGCGTTCTTATGTTCCTAGGGTGTCCAAAAAACCGGTTATTTTAAAAAGATTTCGGTTTAACCGAAAATTCAATTCTTATAAAAACCGGTTTTCGGTTATAGTTTTTTAAAAACCCGGTTATAACCGGTTCTTTAAATCAAACTACGAAAATATTTAAATTAAATTTTTTTATTACGAAAGTAAACACAGTTAATTTTTAGTAAAAGAATAAATAAAGGAATAATAAATAAATAAGGAACTTCAGTAGCATTTTTTGTTTGAGATCATTTTAAAATAATGTCAATTCTATAAAATAATTCATATTTCTACGAACAAAAACTTGAATAAAAAGTTTATAATAATATCGCAATACCAGTATATAATTCAAGTTATAATTTTATTGCTTGTTTTTCATAAAGCTTGATGTATAAAAAACACGTTCGCTAAATGTTGATGTAGAGCAAGGCATCATATAAGTAACATTTCGGTTTAACCGAAAATTCAATTCTTATAAAAACCGGTTTTCGGTTATAGTTTTTTAAAAAACCGGTTATAACCGGTTCTTTAAATCAAACTACGAAAATATTTAAATTAAATTTTTTTATTACGAAACTAAACACAGTTAATTTTTAGTAAAGGAATAAATAAAGGAATAAAAAATAAATAAGGAACTTCAGTAGCATTTTTTGTTTGAGATCATTTTAAAATAATGTCAATTCTATAAAATAATTCATATTTCTACGAACAAAAACTTGAATAAAAAGTTTATAATAATATCGCAATACCAGTATATAATTCAAGTTATAATTTTATTGCTTGTTTTTCATAAAGCTTGATGTATGAAAAACACGTTCGCTAAATGTTGATGTAGGGCAAGGCATCATATAAGTAACATAGCTTTTCAGTTTTTTTCTTTATTTTGTCAAAAATGCGAAATCGTCATATAAAGTCCCCTGTCTTTCGCATTTTCGAGCAATTTTGGGTTTTTTGATGAGGTTTATTGTTTGGTTTAAATCCAACATTAAATTACAAGTCTCTTCGATGTCACAACTTACATCCGAATCTGAACTGTTGTCTAAATCTGGCTCTACAGAAATTTCCGGAAAAAGACGTTTGTATAATTCATTTACAAATTACTTTGTATCCGATTTTGATGTGTATTTCAATACGCCATCGTTTAACGGAAATTTTCGGAACTTAAAAACAGCGAAAGTGTATAAAGTATTCAATGTTTTTACTCTTCTTACTTCCAGTCTCGCCATCAGCCTTTGGCCCAAATCCTGGGCGTATGTATCTTCTATATTTTTTAAATTGTTGAATAAAAATTTTTGTATTGTTTCATGAGTGCTTTTATGAGTGTTGCTGAGTCCTTTGACAGTTCTTTAATTCTAACACAATAGCGTTTAGAATTTTACTTATGGAAGTTTATGTCTATCCCAAGCGAAGTAAATCTAGCAATGCATGATTCACACATTTTTGTATGCGTAGAAACTTGTCTATCATATCCGACAGTGAATTCCATCTGTTTTTAACATCGCAAATAGAGCGAAGATTTTTGCCTTCTTGTTCTTGAACAATAGCTTGCAGTATATTTTGTTTTACAGAATAATATTATTATAATAATAGTTTAATTGTGCAACCTAATTAAAAAACGCTTCGTATGTCGTGTGTCAAATGCTGCACTGATACGACGCATTTAGACATGTGTCACAATTTACGTAAAATGTTAGTGTTTCTGTGCAGAAGTTTTTTATTGGTGCAATGATCACTTATTTACCAAAAACCGGTTAATCGACACGAAAAACCCGGTTATCTCGATTAACTGAAAATGACGTAACCAGTTACGGTTTTGGACACCCTATATGTTCCATATTCCGAAGCGTATCCTTCATTTGAAGATAAAAGTCGTCGACATATGGGGATCATTTTGGTTTTCATTTGGTATAGCTTCAGTAATCGAGGATTTTTAAAATGGACTGGTGATTGGCCAATCGCATCCGAGCCTGGTACCGGGGCTCCCGGTAGTAACATTCAGACTATGCTTGGTTTTTGGGTTGTTTATTTGATGGCGCCATACACTCGCCACGACGCACTAGGGATCAATGGCACACGGACATTTAACAAGACCATAAAGTGGTCCCTCCGAGACTCCACCTGATACAAACCCTCTGAACAAACCCGTACAAACAACAGTTTATGATCTCTAAATATAAATATGACATGGCGACATTTATTACTTGATTGCACTCTACCACTATCATGATTTCCATGACGACCTTCTTGAGGTGGCTTCGCAGTGACTTTTCAACAAAAAACCTGGAATCCTTATGCAAATGATTTACCCCAACGAATGAGAACAACAACTCACTCTCCGAATATAAGTAAAAAACCGCACCAACCGAGCAAAAAGAGAGCACCCCAGAAGTGAAAACGATGTTCATCTTGTGATTCGGAAGTCGTGAAAATTGGGATCTTCGTCAATGAATTTAACATGGATTTGTCATAAGTGGGATTTCCTTTATTTTGAAAGGATTACACGTTATTTTAAAGTGTTGCATGAAACTACTTTTTCACTAGTTTCCATTTCTGTTTAAAAAATCCGCCGCTACCGGGGGTAGAACAGCAAAACTTCTGGTTACTACTGCGGCACTCTAACCATCTCAACTATCCTCTGTTGTGAGTGCTGAATAACTAAAGTAAACCATTTTGTTCGTCAGAACTGAGAATATCAAAATATTTATTTAGTAGGATTTAGTATTAAATTAAATTCACATTAAATAAATTAACACTACCAATTTTATTGATTTTAAAAATAGTATTAAAAAATTCAATATTTGAAGTACATTAATAAAGCAATAAATTTGTATATTTTTAAGCAATTTAAGTTTAAAAAAGACAAAAAAATTCCCGAGTCACGATTCGAACCCAAGACCTTCTGGGTGCAAAGCGGATACCTTATCTCTGTGACCCCATACTAAAAAATTCATTCCCATTCTTTTTTCAAAATGCTATTCGTAAAATGTTACATATTATCGACTTTTTTGGAAGTTGTTTAAAAGCACTTCCTCAAAAGCGGAAAAATTCACATTTGGATTTTGACATGCGATTAAAATGTGCTTCCTACGGAAGTACTTCCAATTTTTTTGCATACATTGACATCTTACAAGTGGAGCCCAAGTAGAGTACAGTAACCAAAATTACAAAAGAGAAGCATTCTCAATTCACGCAATAAATGTTAAATGATTTACTTTAATTAATGATATTCTGCCATATCCAAAAACATTTATCAAATGTTTAAAATGTACTTTTACACTGAAAATTCGTCTCATAACGATTGGGGAAGATTACTGAATTCAGAGCAACCATTGAGTTCTTTTCTTTGTTTATTCATTGCAAGACGACATCTTTTAATTCTCAAATTCAATTCGAAAGATTTCATTTCCTTTCATTTGATAATAATATCGTAAAAATGCGATACCGCTTTAAGAAGTTATTTGACTTCCCCAAACTCAAAAATTCGATTTTTCGACAATTGGCCCTACTAAATAGATGAATGTAATGGATAGGTTCAAAAATCGGTTTACGAATCCCAAACGTTCTTATATTTCTGGGTCCTAAAGGAAAATAGACCAATTGTCAGATAATAAGTTTCTAGTCGTAGAGCGGCCATATACAAGATGAAATGCGGTGTTTGTAACATTAATACTGGTAAACTTGGATGCTATTAAATGTTACTACTACATCCCATTCACACCACCTACTAAAATACAGTTTTGTGGGACAGTTTAGCACAAATTCGAAAATGTAAGAAATTTATTTTTATGTTTTGGCTTATTTCTGTTGTTTACGTATTCATCATAAGAATAAGGGGTAATATTGACCACCCCTCTAAAATGACCATCATACGTAAACTTTTAAAACACCGATACACCTATATTCTTTTTTACCCCCTCTATCAAAATTCGCTGTCAGAACCTTGCTATTTATGTTGTGTTCCAGAGTGATATTATACTCGTATATAATATTTTTATATAATTTCCACTCAGTCTGATTTGGGTTAGGAAAGATTATTAAAAGTCAAATATCTTTTTAACGCGTCATCGTATTTTACGATATTATTATTAAATGTTTCGAATCGTATTTGTATATACAGTGGCCGACAAAAGTCAACATACGACCCACATTTTTGCGATTTAGCGAGTTCCAAAACATATTTGAAAAAAGTAATGATGCGGTTTTGTTTGAAATCGTGTTTTATTCATATAACAATAACAAAATGCATTACTTCAATATAAACACAAAAGATATTAAGAGAATATGCAGAAAAAACCTTGACAAAAGTCTACATACGGTTGGAGATGAGACATACAAAATGCAATTTAACGTGACAAAATGATACTATTATATAATTTAATATTTTGTTGGTCCACCATGACCATCTACAACAGCCAGCAATCGTCTGGGCATTGATGCAACTAAGTTTTCCAATTCCGCAGGTGGTATTTGTCGCCATTCCTCTTCCAGCTTGTTTTTTAACGTTTGGGCGCTAGTTATGTGATGTTTTCGGATCCTGCGTTGCAGAATCTCTCACACATGTTCAATAATATTCAGTTCTTTGTGGCGGCGAATAAAGTTGTCTTGGAGCATGGTAAATCAGCCAATCTTTAACAAATTGGGCTGTGTGCTTCGGATCGTTATCTTGTTGGAAAATCCAGCGCTCTCTGAGGTTTAAATTATCGACCGATGCCTTCAGATTTTGTTCCAATATGGATTTATATTGATAGCGATCCATGTTACCCTCAATAAACGCAAGATTTCCAACTCCAGACGGCGCGACGGCACCCCAAACCATTACGTTGCCACCACCATGCTTTACCGTAGCAAGTAAATTCTTCGGATTCATTGCCGTATTCGCTTTTCTCCATACTTTGGCTCTCCCGTCACTTCCAAATATATTATACTTCGACTCGTCCGTAAATAAAACCCGCTTCCAGAAGTCTAATCCCTTGTCCAAGTGTTGCTGGGCGAATTCAAGGCGAAGCTTACGATTCTTTTCACTTATAAGAGGTTTTTTGCGTGGCGTTCTGCTTCGGAAACCATTATTATTCAGACTTCTTTGAATTGTTCTTGGATTACAATTGTATCCGACCTTTCTGCGAGTTGTTTGGACAACATTGTAGCATTCACTTTCGGGTTTTCATTAACTTCTTTTAAAATAAAGCTTTCATCTCGTTTTTTTGGACGCCCACTCCTGGGCTTATTTTCAACGGTACCCGTATTTTCGAAGTTTTTTGCATATAGTTAGGACAGTTGATTTACTTAAATTAACCATTTTAGCTATTTTACCTAAAGATTTCCTTTCGTTTCTGCATTTTATTACTAAATTTCGAATATCAGTTGCAATTTCTTTACGAGAAGCCATTTTCGCGGACTAATGTTTCTTGAATTATATTTATTTAAAGAAGAGCAAGCACAAGACAAATGACAATACAAATTTCGTCAATTCTCCTATAAAGTACATTATAAAAAATGACGTAAAGCATGGGATGCTATGTCGTATGTAGACTTTTGTCAAGGTGTTTTTTGTTTATTTTGCCAATATCTTTTATGTTTATATTGAAGTAAAGCATTTTGTTATTGTTATATGAATAAAAAACGATTTCAAACAAAACCGCATCATTACTTTTTTCAAATATTTTTTGGAACTCGCTGAAACGCAAAAATGTGGGTCGTACGTTGACTTTTGTCGGCCACTGTACATTCATGACTAGCAAAAGTAACATATAAAAAATATTTGTTTTAATTTTTCACTTTAACATTAATTGAATATCAGATGACTAGATTGTATGTTGCCCCATTACACTTACATTGCGGCTGATGTTTTCTATATTTTGGTGTATAAAAAAAGTCGTCCGAGAACGAATGTATATTCGAAGCCTTTCGAATGTATTCTGGTGTTCTCGTTATGATAGAAAGTTACGCGGGTTTTTCTAAAGGCGTTTTTCAAATTGTTTTACTTTACAGCAAACATTTATAGTAATTCACTATTATTTTAGCCGTTTTTAAAAAGTTTGCTAGATTTAGTGTATATCGTGTTAAAAAAGTCTATCATATAGCCGATTATATAATTTTACTTCCCAAGTTATCAGTCTTTTAGCGAATGAAATAGTATAAACCTAAAGAAAAACCACGTATCTTTCTATCATATCTAGAACACCAAATTGCTGATTTAATAGGGAAAATTTGTTACAGAATTGTTTCTGAAAACCAGATAGAGAAAGTTGAAAACGATGCAAACGATTTTTTCAACAATCAGCTTTTTTCGCTACTTACTACATGTAAGTTACAAGCGACATTTTATATTTTTTATTGACCGTGCTCTACCGAAATACCCACATATTTTGTCGAAAAAGATCTATCTTCCAAAATCCTTAAATGTCCTTTTTGAAAGGACATTTTTTATTTTCTCGAAGAAGAATCTAATATTCCACAAAAATTATCCTCATAAAATTCCACAATATAGTTCTGACACTAAGGATTCTCTCAAACATTAGGTTACAACACTTTTTTCGCTTAGTGTAATGCTGACCAGAAACTCGGGCCAGCTGGACCATAAGTTTATTCTACAAAAATGGACTGCTCAACTTTCAGAATTAGTATTTTAGTCATTAAGGATAAGTAAATAAAAAATTCCAAAAAATAATAGTATTTAAAAGTTTGTTTAAATAGCAATTAAAAGTTAAGCTGGATGATCAAAACAATAACACCAACATAATTTTATTTCCTCTTGGTCTTTCCCTACACTTATACTATCTCACTCCTAGGTGACACTGGTGTCCTATTTAATATCAAAGCGCACACGATGTATCCAATATGTATCTAAGGATGGGAGGTGTAACACCGATTGAACTCAACAAACAATTTTCAATATCTAAACATTGAACACTAATTTCTCGAATTGACATCCGCAAAACTTAAGGCAAAAACACAATGAGAAAAATATACGCATATGCATATTTCGAGCAATTTTGAAATGTATGTAAACATATGAAGAAGCGTGCAATAAAAGCGTGCATCCTAAAAGTTTGTATCAAGCGTAGAAAAAGTTGCTGAATTTTCACTTTTTTGTGTGCTTCGTGAAGCAGAAGGGTAAAAACATATGTTTTTTGAGTTTTGTTTGGGCGTTTAGTTAGAAAAAATATGACCGGTTTAATCGAAAAAGAAAATAAAAAGAAAAATATTTGAGGAAGTTTTAATAAATGAGGTGCAAAAGTATCAATGTATACATATATAATAAATCGCACAAATCATTTAGAAATAAATTAATTAAAGCGGCATCGTAGATAACAATATCCAGAGCTGTGGATTTGCCAGGTAAGTACATTCGGACGAAAAAGAAATTCTCACTTTAATTCTCACTCGGTAATTGATTAACATTTTCGTGACATATATTCATAAATATATTTGTAATATGTGAAGTTGATAAATGCCAGATTCGATGGAAGACGTTGCGGGATCGTTTTGTCAGAGAAAATTCAAGAATGGCATCTGGAAGCGCCGCGCCGGAGGAAACTACACAATGGATATTTACGTCTGCCATATCTTTTATGAAAGACTATGTAGCTCCAAAACCGTGAGTAATGGGTTTTTAAATAGGGAATTAATATAGAGAATAGGCGTAGTGACACTTCTTGCGACAGTTTGCAGTCCGGACATTTGTTTGTTCTCGTTCATCATGCTGCTGCGTATGAGTACACAACACTAATTATTTGTAGCATAGATTTAATATTCATATTTCATTTATTCCGTCAAATTGTGTATTGTATTATATGTATATCTTCTTTCCAGAACTACAAATAATTTTTTTGAGACTTTTGATGGGTCGGTTATAGAATATGACGACTAGATGGATATATTTCACAAGAACCTTACAACCCCTCATCAAACATGGTGTCGGCAATGTATAGGGATGATTCTTCGAGTATGTCTTCCAAACCCTTTCTAGCTCCCAAGAAACATAATGAATATACCTTCAATGATACTCAATGATACTCCGGTCCCGAAAAAAGAAAAGAAACATTCAATGATGACCACCACGACCTATTTCTAAATTTGTCTCCAGTCTTGAAACGGGGTAAGGGCGCAGTCAAAGATGCTCACGAAGAATTTTCAAAACTTTGTGGGACCGTTTGCAGTTTTTTGAGAGGAAAATTGACTTTGAAGCGCCGTCCACTTCTCAAGCTAATTGTAGCAATGATCCTTTCTATAAATTTTAGAGAGTATTATATGTCAAGTCGACGAGCCTTTCCAAAATCAAATTAAAAACAAAACTATAAATTTCGTAATAAATGAAGTAGACGAAATAAAAAAATTAAACAGTGCGTCAATACAAATGATTAACAACTGTATATCTAATATGTACACTATCTTTTTTATATGATTGATTGTGTGTTCCTTTCGAGTTTTTCCACATGGTAATTTTCTTTAATCCTTTTATTTTTTATTTTAATCTGTATTATTTTAAAACGTTAAACTTTAAGTTGTACTGAAACCTAAAATACAAATGAATTGTGATATTTTTTTAATATGTGCCTTGGTACATATGTAATAAGTAATTAATAAAACGAATTTTGTATGACTACCAAAAATGTATTATATTTAGTTTTCGGAAATGGGACATGGCTCCAGGCGGAGTCGTCTTATGCAATCCAACTTTTTCAAATAAAATAACTCCAAAAATATTCGGAAAAAACCTTAGTTTGTTAAAATATAATCTTTTAGCTTATCCCGCAACAGAAAGGTTAATTTTGTGGCATTGTTTGCGTGACTTCGTTTGCCTTCGGTAGCTTGGAAAGAGGTTAGTCCAAATTACTTCACTTGTCTCTCGTATTATTTTTCGCACTGTTGATGCACCCATTTTAAATGTAAGAGAAAGATATTGCATGCTATCCCCATGTGCTAAATAGCTGTATAAAAACGACTTCGTAAATCCCTTTGTATATACATAATCCTTTTCAATTTACTTACACTAGGGTCAGAAACAGCCGACATTTAGCTGATATTGGCTGCCGGTTGCTGCGGTTTGTCAAGTCTTTCTCCATAATGGAAAATAGTTGGTCGAAGACCTGTGGTGTCGTCCTTACCATTTTATGGAATTGTTCGTGATCATTGTTGTGTAAATGTTCAAAGCTTAACGCAAAAAGCCCATCAACATTTCTGTTTTGGTATAATGGTCTTACCCAAAATTTACGCCGCCCAAAATTTATTAAAAAGTTGTACATAATTGTAATAAGCACGACAACCGAAGCTATTTCATTTATTTTAATTTTTAATTATGTCGCACATTTGTTATTGTTTACATTCAAATAATAAGCACAGAAGAAGAAGAAAAATAAGAACATATGTTTTCATGCGTACATGCATACTTTCTATGTGTCTTGCAAACAGCAGAAATAAGTAAAGAGTGATTTTTTTGAGGTTAGGATTTTCATGCATTAGTATTTGACAGATCACGTGGGATTTCAGACATGGTGTCAAAGAGAAAGATGCTCAGTATGCTTTGACATTTCATCATGAATCGTCTTACAAACGAACAACGCTTGCAAATTATTGAATTTTATTATCAAAATGCGTGCTCTGTTAAGAAAGTTCATTGCGCGCTTCCATTTTATGGTCAGTTTAATCGACCCACTGAAGCGGCTATTCGGGCTATTGTGACTAAATTTCGCACCAAATTTACATTGTTGGACATTAAACCACCAACACGCTTACGTAGAGTGCGAACTGAAGAAAATATCGCAGCTGTATCGGCCAGTGTTAATGATGACCACCAATTTTCGATTCGTCGCCGTTCGCACCAATTGGGTCTCTGTTACTCAAAAACGTGGAAATGCCAAAATTGGACTAAGCGGATGGACCACCTAAGACGCAGCCGCGGTCAACATTTAAATGAAATTATCTTCAAAAAGTAAATGTCATGGACCAATCTAACGTTTCAAATAAAGAACCGATGAGATTTTGCAAATTTTATGCGTTTTTTTTTTTTAAAAAAGTTATCAAGCTCTTAAAAAATCACCCTTTATAATGCATACATGCTCGATATGCGTACTTTGATTGTGTTTTGGCTTTTATGCTCTGCCATCCTAAAAACCTGTTTACACTCCTACACTCATTGTACAAATTGTTTGCGTTGTAAAACACATAAATTCGGAAAGAAATTGAGTGTGTAAAAAAGAAAACATATCATTTGATTTCATTAAACTCATCATTTACTATAAAATCGACTACCAAAGTTGTACAACAAATCCCTACGTTGATATGGTAACCTATCCATATGACAGATATCTATCAAGGAGTTGGGAATGGCGGCAAAGAAGAAGGAACAGTGATAAAGCGTGAATGGGACGGATTGTGTTGCAGAGAAATAAAAAGGTGAGTGAAAAGAAAATTAAATAAAAATTAAAACAAATGAAACAGTGCGTGTGAACAAAAAGTGAATAAAACTCTGTGCGTAGAGATAAAAAAGAGAGATGTGTGAGTAAAAGTAGCTAAAGGAATGAATTGTTAAATCGTCCACACCGACAAAAAACCTCTGTGGATATAAAAAACATAATACCTAAAATATACATTGTAATGTTGTAAGTGAATAAAACAGGTGTCGAGGAAACGTAAACGGGATTGTGTAATTCGTATGTACATGTGTGTATGTGAGATCACTGATTGCAAATAGCTGAATGAAAGGAATAAACATGTTAAATCCATCGAGTGTGTGAAAGAATTAAAAAAATAACTACCATGTCGCTAGTAACAGAAATAAAGATAACGAAAAATGAGGAAAAATACCGGGCTCGAATAAAGAATCGATAAAACGGAGCCAATGAAAAATATACTGAGGTGAAAGAAAAACCCAAACCAAAAGAAAAAAATGAAAATATACCGAAAATAAAAATAAAATGAAATCAAAGTGAAAATAAATTTAAACAAAAATTAGAGCAAAATGAAGGAAAGTAAAGTAAATCAATAAATGAAAATAATGACCAAAAAGTGACTATCTTTTCTCAAAATATTAAAATATTTTTAAAATATAATTTGATTTTCTGACAATATTTTATCAAAAAGAATAAGAATAAAAGTTTATCATGATCGTGAACAAAAAAACCGCAAGATTGGTTACTCGTTTTTCTTCGGGTGTATACTTCCGGGAGCAAAACACAAAACTATGGATTGTGATAAAGATATAAACCAAGGAATAAAATGAAAATAAGAAATTTCTCGATGTTTTTTACAATTTGTGTGGTGGTTGAAAACAAAACAAGGTGCTATCGAACCAAACGTGTAGTGTGGTAGTGCCAAAATAAAAAAATTTCGAATTATGAATTTAAAATATAATTTAAAAACTTTTTCTTGTTAGGGATTGTAAAATATAGAGTAGATACTTCGAAATCCAGATAAAATGTCCCATGCCAAATCAACAACATTGAGAGGATTTACCGTAAAGTCCGACTCAAAATTGAAAATTTGCGCAAATTTAATAAAATAAAACAGTTTCATTTATCGATATCTTCGGTTTATACTCAGCGGTTTCCTAAAAATAATAGTATTTAGTGAGAAGTTTTGAATCTGAAATTTTCGTGACATGAGTGTAAAATTTGAACTTGAAATTCTCCTTGCTAAACCAAATTTGACAGTGAAATATATAAAGAAATAAAAAACAATCAACAAAAAACTTCCAAACCACCACTAAATTCCTCTAAAATTTAACCAAAAATCCTCTTTATTAATTGTACATTACTCCCTTATTAATCATGTCTGCAATTCCAAATAAATTTCATAAACAACAAATTTGGATATAGTCAGACGTTCGACATGATCACAAATAGCGCAAATGTACACTCCATATTAATCTATTCACCACCGACTTTGGGTTGTGCTGAATGATAGTTCAAAAGGAAACCGACCCTTTGAACACATGCACTAGATTCTCTTATTTCCAACCACCGCTCATCTATACCAACCGCTCACCATAACCCCCAACACTGGATACAATGCTCCCAACGAACACATCAAGACCTTAAACAATGAAAATCAACCACAATATAATTAACAGGCTTCTTTTGGCGAGGTAAACGCCAATTTCCTTACCTTTCATCGATCTCATATAAACATTTTCCTACAGAGCTTAGCATTTATATTCTTTCCGAAGTCACTCTGTTGGTGATTACGGCGAAATACTTCCTGCCTGGGCAAGAATATTACTAATCGCGCTCGCTTGTTGTACTTCTGCGTCCTATTACGATATTATCAATTCCTCCGGATCTCTCACGAATTGTTTCCTGATGCCTTGCCTTTGGTACAATGTTAAATTCTGGATCCTTTAGGGACTCTGATCTCCTAGCAATTTTGTAAACGCTGTCGTCGGTAATCATATTGGTTCCAAATAGGACAAAATATGGGGTCATGCCTACAGAGGAATGAACGGATTAGCATAGTATCGATTGGTGAGCAAACCCCCCGTTCTAAAGTTCCAAGAAACTTGTGAAGTCTTTTTAACTGCTGGTCCCATTGCTCAAATGACCCATTGCACTTGGCAAAAGTCTTAAACCTTAAACAATTAATTTAACTGAACAATGAAAATACAAACAAGTGCGTATATCCTTCATCCTGTACATATTCTTCCGAATAATTATTCAACTTATTAAAACATAATTAATAAGAGCTAAATAGAAAAATGTAATTCAACGCGAGTAACCACCGATCCATATTTCTGTGTAAATTCGTTTCGAAATAAAATCTGCAAAAACAAGAGTCAGTCTTTTCCTATGCTAGCTCTTCATCTATGTGATATAATACTTCTGATCGATTCTGATATATATTTTTCTTCTTATATGAAGAAGAATATACTTAGGTTTTAATTCGAAGTTCAGAATAAATTGAAAGCACAGTTTCTATGTAGTCAATGGAAATAACATTCCAAGCGTATATTACCTTCATGATGTATTCTGGATTTCGTACAAATTTATGATTTAATTATTTTAGAGTGTGCTGATTTCATCGACGGTCTTGTATGTGTTTCTTTAAGTACTGTCCTTGATTGCAATTTTGATGTAATATTTATATATACTTCTCTTTCCGTGGCCAGATTTGTCACAAAATTGATCCCGAGGTCTTCCGAAACTCCCAGTAAATTCTTTTAATCAATCTCCGTTATGCCGACGAGATCTCGTTATCTTCTTTATTTTCCAATTTAAAGATAACAACAGAAAAAATTGTCTTATACTTTCCTATGACTGTGCTATATTTTTCTTCTGAAAATTATTAACCCCAATTTTACAGAGGACATAATCATAAATTACAACTTCTCGCTTTTGTTCAGTGCGATGTTTGATCCAGATCTTAAATAGTTCGACATATTTGAAAAGAGTGTAATTTTCACCGAAGGGTAAATATGTGCAAAACCAGATGTTTATTAATATGTTCGCAACACATCAAGCTTTAATTCTATGTACTGTAACTTCATATTATTAAATTTACGAGGCTACTTCAAATATTTAACGTTTTAACACAACTAAAAATCCACAAACAATTTCTATCACACAATTTAAATACCTTCCTTGTGCGCTATCTTCCATATTAATACTTAAAATATATTGTCCACCAAATAAGCGAAAACGCCTATAAAAATACTAATTTGGGAGCTTGTTGATTTAACTGTATATTTTTTTCCATGATACCCAAAGGCATTTTTTGTTACTCTGATGTGTTCTTTATCAGATTTTGCCATTGCCCATTTCCTATTCTCTCAATTATACGTATCTTCTCTACATGTTCCTAGTCCTTTAAATCAGTCGCGGACAAATCTACAAGGCTAAACAATTCAGATCATTATTCATCTAAGTTGCACCGCGAAAGTGTGTCCGGGACTACATTCTGAGTTCCCGTCGTCGTTCCTCCACACTAAGTCTATGTTGTGTAGGATCTACACTTCCGTGTTTAAAGACAGACAATCAATATTCCAACATCTTGAACGCTTTCATAAAATCGATCCCTAAGTATAACGCACTTTTTTCACTGAACCAACACTGAGGGGATGTCCTCTATAAATGCAGCATATTGCACAGTGGGGGTTTTTGTGCAATAAGTATTTTTTTCGACAAATAAAATTTAAAATTGTAATGATGCAGTCTTGTAGAAAATTGATTCAGTATGAAGAATCCATGAATTGTATCCCAAAAAACGTTTATTCGTCTTTGACATAATGAGGTAAATTTTGGTTCAAAATTTTGAAAACTGTTTACGCACTTCTATAGCGTTTGTTCGTAAGATAATTTTATTGCTCTGATTTAAATAGTGATTTTTTTTTTCAAATGTATCTTAATAAATATATATAAGGTTCGCTCATATTGTTTAAAATATATGATAGAATAAAATTTGTTCTATATTGTACCGTGATTGCAAACTTCCTTGGAAGAAAAAAAGGTTGCTCGGTCGTGCTAGGTGCTCCCACTATAATAAAATGAAAGGTAAGACTCCATACTATCAATTAAAATTAAAAAAAGTTTAAATAATTAATAATCTTTTATAAAATCATAAAATTCTCCAAATTCATGAAATTTTTAATTTTAAAAATTTACAAAAAGGATGAAACTTTATATTTTTCTTAAGTGAGCTAACCAAAGGCTCAGAGCAAAATTTCAACATTCTACGAGCACTCCTTATATTTTTTGCCAAACTTTGTATGAATGTGCATTGCGTTTTCGGAAGGAAAATAAGGTATTGGAAGGAAGAAAGAGGGAGTAGTGTCTGTTGACATATGTTTTGAATTTCTGAATAGCGAAGATTTTTACCGATCAGTGTTTATTCCTGAATGAATTGCATTACTACCTGTGTGCACTTTTCATGCAGTCAGGCCCGTGTGCAGGATTTTCCCCTGGGGTGGGGGGTTTCATCTACACTCATAAAAAAGTTAACCCTATAATGAGTTAAAATTAACTAAAATTTAGGAAACCAAGTACATTTTTACTAAATAAAAGTAGAATTTTGCTGAAATTTTCCTAAATCTAAGTACATTTTTTTCGAAAACCAATTAATTTTTTACTAAATTTAAGCAAAATTTTCCTAAAACTAAGTAAATTTTTTAATAAATCTTAGTAAAATTTTGCTGAAAATTTCCTAAAACTAAGTAAATGTTTACTCAAATCAAGTAAATATTTTCTCAAACTGAGGACAATTTTGCTGATTTTTTTCTCAAAACGAGTAAATTTTTACTTAAACTGAGGAAAATTTTATTTTATACAAGGAAAAAAGGTGATATTAAAATAAGTACAATTTAACTAAAAAAATCAAACAAATAGTTTTGCTTCAGAGGATGCAAAACTGATACAAAAAATGACAACATGAAATATTTCTCAAAAGACTCATGATACCTCTGCCATAAGGAGTTGAGCTATTACTCCATGATTGTTGCGAAGGCAAGATAGGCGCCTTCGCAGTGGTTGTTTAGAATAATTCATAAAATATTTAAGAATTAAGTCTCCGCAAATGAACGAGAATGTAAGAACTCGGCATAAATTTCAGTAAACATTTTAACTTCATTTTAGGAAAAACACATTTTTAAGTTAAAATTTCCTAAATGGAATTTTTCCATACAAAAAATTTCAAATTTTGTCTCACTTAAAACCTTGAATATATTCTTCCACATAAGTTTCGATTTACTCAATTGTAAGAGTTTTTATTAGATCCAAAGAAATGCTTTTAAGTAAATCTACTACCCTTTTTCTAGTAAATGAACTATGTACTATGGCTTTGAAGGAAGGAAACTTTACTCATACTTAGTTAGGAAATTTTTACTGGAGCGTTTGGAAACCACTCATATTTTATTGTCAGGATCTTCGAGAAATATTTTGATACATTCGTCCGACAGACATTGTCGGAAAAATTGCATTTCAGTAATCCATCTACCAGTACACTCAAAGGAATATGTCAGTAAAAGAAAGCAAAAAGTCTACTGAAAGAGCAGATTTTCTGCTGTTAAAAAAGAGACAGCAGATTTGTATTTGCTGAGATGGTAAACAGCTGTTTTCTGTTTTTAGCAATATATATGATACGCATATTGTCCCAAGCTAATATAAAAGAAAATTCGAGCTAAACTCGCTTATGAACGCTTATCTATTTTTATATTTTAATTAACAACAGCCAATTTTAGCAGACTGCAAACTCTTTAGCAGTGTGAATGGTGATGTAAGATTGCAGAAAATTGCTGTTATGCCAATCGCTGCTCTTAATAACAGACTCGTTCTCTAAGTGTAGAATTTTTTTTTTTAAATAGTTGCTTGAAATTACATACATACATATCGATATAAGCCTTCGATATATATTTTGAAGAAATATTACACAAAAAACGATCAAATTCCTTGGCGATAAACCCGTCAGTCCCGCATTTTTTCTATGATTGGATATGCTTTTTGACAAAGTATGGATCTAAATAAGATGTCTAAAGAGTTTTGGGGTTTTTAATTTATATAGGACATGAGTAACAGGATGTTTACTCAAAATCTTTATACGCATATTCCGATTAAATAAAAAATATTTGGAAATGTTTCTTCATTTTTATAATCTTAAATATGTATTCGAATAACAAATTCCAAAAAACCAAATAATTGGTATTTTAGAGTTTCGTTTTCCTACGTAGACCCAAGTTAATGAATTTGTTGTTTCTCTTTTGAATAATACTTGTTACATATGTACAAAAAATACTAACTTTGAAAAAAAAAAATAACAAAAATTTTAGTTAAAACTAATTTCTTATTGTTTCGCAACTTTAAAGTAGATTTTAAAATAGAGACCAACACGCAGAGAAAAAATACAGTTGTTGTAAATGAACAAAGAGAAATGTGTTTACATATATCAAACAGTTTTCTTTGTTTGTCGAAATGGATTTGTATTATGATTGCAAACTCCCAAAACATTGGAAGTGACAGAAACCGTCGTAGCATCTGTGATGAAAATAAGACACATCGGTTCAGATTTAGATACAGCTCCATAAAAATGTCCAATCGCAAATGTTACATCTTAGCGCTCTACAAGCATCAAGCAAATTATTTGCTTTTTTTTAAGAATATTTTAGAGTTCATTATGAGAGTTCATTAGAGTTCATAGTGATTCTTATCTAAACTTTTTTTAAATTACTAAACGATTTTGTTATTAAATTTCCAAACTTTTATTGCAGTACACAATTAAAAGTTCATAAGATATAGCTCTAGTCGAATGTCAGGAAGTGGTATTGGTTAATAAAAATGAAAATTTTCCGAACAATGTGGTGTCCATTAGCGAAATTAGCACTACACAATCTTGAAATTGGAACAATTCGTTTAGTTTGTTTGTATTTTTGTCCGAAATTTAAGAAAGTGTCCACGATTTTTATGTAATTTTCGTGTTTTCATGATTTTACTGGAAAATTACCATTTCAGACGAGTTATTTTAAAAATACCTTAAAAATTATATATTTTATTGCTTCAGAAAGTCTAGAAGGTTTTAAAAAGTATATGTTCGAAACCTCTCTGGGGGGGTTTGAACCCCCAAAACCCCCCCTGCGCACGGCCCTGCATGCAGTAATTCTATTTGTCTGCCAAATCAAGCGTTATTATGGTTTTTGGGCATAGTAAAGGCATGAGAATGAGAAAAAAATGAGTAAATTGCGTTTTGAAACTAAAAAAATCAGACTTTTTGCACTAAATGTATTTTCGAAGGGGGCAATTTTCAAAATTTGAAAAAGGTGAAAATCTGTAATACAAAAAAAAAATTAAAACTGTTTCATTGCATTATGAACAAATACGTAAATATATGTAAATAGCTTTGGGCCGATTTCTAAAATATATCCGACTATCCGATTTTTAATGTTAATATCTCAAAATAATCCTTGTCTAATTTTGGTTTTTTACAGAACCCAAAAATGTCTACTAGAACAAAAGTTATTGAATTTTGGTTGATGGATTTTGATGCTGAACAACTGTGCGTCGCCTATATACCGACCTCCTCTGGACATGGTCAAGTAGTTCCAGGGAAGATCCTGGAGCACCCGACCATATATGGGAGATGTATTTAATCTTTGGTTTAAAGGAAATGTAGGTTTAAAAAGTTAAATACTTATATTGTCCAACAAACGTCACATTGTATTTTTATGCCCGGAACTTCAAGAGCGTCTGATTACTCACTATCCCACCGTTCATTGAAATCGATGACACCATTGGATTAGTGAATCGCTCGTGAGGCAACAAGGAGCACTGGGTCTTACGTGCATTTAAATCAACTCTGTTGCTCGAACACATTCAGAAATGGTCAATAAATCCTGACCAAGTGACTCATTCATCAACCGCATTTTGTCCTCAATTTATTGAAGATTTGGTCTTTGATCGAACATGTATGAATTACAGGTTACAATCATCCCCGAATGAGTAGATTGGAAATTTCAATTTTATCAACACTCTAAACCAACCTATAATGGAATGCGGAATCCCGTCCGAGGTATTAATTTGTGATTCGAAAGAAAATATCAGAATACCCTATTCATCGTGCCCGCCTGCTGGTTTACCTTGAAACTAGGACAACTCGTCTTTAGCACGTTTTCCACGCCACAGCCGAAGCAAAATGGGTTTTGAATGGTAATGGGACATTCCATAAATCCATGGAATGGAAATAATTAGTAATAATTGGCCTGGCAGTATTTTTTACACTCTTCGCAGAAATGCTCAATCACATTCTGATGGAAATAACCAATGCTGTCATTGTTGGTTGAATTTCATTATCTCGACCATGAGGTTTTCACTTATATGCTCCAAATGTACCATCGATCCAAACTGTGTATCCTTCATTAAGCTATTCACCACCACTTTGGATTGTGCTGAATGATAGTTCCAAAGGAAACCGACCATTTGAACACATGCACTAGATTTTCTCATTTCCAACCACCGTACTTGAATCCTTATTCTGACTTATGGACATTGGCGTGATGTCTATGTCTAGGACATAGGGAAGTAAATGGACGGCCCCTGGTGGTTACACTTTTTTCCGGTACCGCTGGGACTAGTATGTGTCAGATGTTCGGATTCCAGCATTGTACTCCAGTTATGTTAACTACGGCGATCGTTCCCAGTAGTCAGCGTGAGGTTAGATCATGTAAAGATAACAGAAGCCTAGAAAATTATCATAACGATTGCAATCCGAATCATAATATACTTCTTTACGCACCAAGAAAAACGACACGAAATATCCGACCGATTTCGTTCATACTTTTACCGCTTTCTTTCAGCCACAGGAAAACCTTCTCAAAAACATCAGTGGAAAAATTATCTCGACAATAAAATGAAATGATAGAAAATCAACCACAAAATAATTAACTTACCACGTACTACATACACTTAGAACCGCAAAAGACTTTCTCATCACCAAAATCTGTAATTCTCCTGCCTTCAAGGCTTCAGGTTTGGGGGTCCTCGATCTCATATAAACATTTTGTGGGCGCCATATTGTAGTGTTTCCCCAGGAGGAAACTCTGTCTTCGGAGGAGATGTGTGAGATGACGGGCGCTGGTAGCTGATTAAGCCCGGCTGTGGCTCAGAAACGGACGCGGTTCTTGTCAGCATCATCCTCTAGAGAGTTGACAAAAACCAGAATCTCAACCAACTGTTGGATGTACTGCCAATAAAACCAAATAAAATTTTTCTGGAGTTTGGGACCCGCAGGAAGTCATAATGTGTCCGGGCACCACCCATGGCATCCGCTGCCTAGATTTCTGGTTACCTCGTTTACTTATCATCTGTCTTCCAGCTGCGGCAGTTAACTACCCATTTCCCAAATATAAATCTCATGTTTTTGTTCAAAAATATTATGAGACTAATTATTTTTAATTTTTACTTTTAGCTAATTTTATGTTTTTTTCAAATTTGGGAGAAGGCTAATTACACTGTCCAACAGCATTTTGGAACAGAACAGAGAGAACAGAGCGACCCTATAATTCTGAAAGGGCTTGTTGAGTAGATCATTTTTGTAGAATAAACTTATAGTCCAGCTGGTCTGAGTTTACTTTTATCGCGGGCCAGTTTTAATTTTTTGGTCGAAGGGAGCATTATACTAAGCGAAAAAAGTGTTAATGCCTGAGCGAATTCTAATTGTCAGAACTATATTGTGGAATTTCACTAGGATCATTTTTGTGGAATATCTTAACCCTCTAACTCTCCCCCTTATGGGTCAATTTGACCCTTTTTTGAGAAAATCAAGAAAAATCCTTTAAAATAGGACATTTAAGGATTAAAATATTCTAGGAAAATGTTTGCCGGGAAATTTCAGAAGGGGTCTCCGCAGACTCTAAAGTTTAAATAGCAAAATTACACACCAGCTTATACAACAAAATTACTGGGGTTAAAAGTGATCCATGTTTTTTGGAAAATCGATCTTTTTCGACAAAAAATGTTAATTTAAAAATTAATATAAAAATTCACAAAATTAATAAAATTTATAAAACTAATGTTAATCTCCCTCGTTTATCTGCTCTCTTTCCCAGACACCAGGCTCCACAGGATGATGCAGAATGTAGTAGCTGAGATAATTTTCTTTCTTTCAGGATTTCCAGATGTTCCTGACTTTTAGTTTTCTGTAAATGGTAAGTTTTATGTGTCGTGGTTTCCATATCCGTAAATAAAAAAGTGGTTTACATATTTTCTTTACAGATCAATTCCAAATTTCCCAACAAAGGGAAAAATATCTCCTACGCATATGGCCTGACCTAACCTTCCTAGGTCTGAGCTCAACCCTATTGTCGATAGGTGTTGTTTACCGACAAAAAAGCCAACCTATGTCTTTTATAAGGTTGGTTTTTCGTTTTTTCTTATTCAGCCTTTTTAGTTTGTACTGGCGTTTATATGCTCGGCAGTTTTTTGATTTCTTTGCTAATACACATACATATATTTTCATTAAAAATACATTTATCAAACTTAAAGAAAATCTTCTTCGACTTTTTATTTGCTGAGTCCCACCTCCGGCTGCCAGGAAATACTCATCAAAAAAGAAGGCTTTGACTTATTGTCAAGTAGATAATCTGGTTTTAGACCCAAACACAGTTGTACCTCTGGTTTAATAATGGCCAGAAAATTGAAGTTGTTAAATCGGTCTATTCATATTAATAGCAGTGTCGGAAAAGCGTATAACAAGCTACGAGTGCTGTGGGCAACCCAATCTTGCACACCTTCGACCCAAAATTATCGGCGGCGGCGCTACCCAAAACAGGTCTGTCATTCGACCACTTCTATTTATTTGACAATTTTGGGAAAAGTGAAGGAACAATTTGTATTTGTTTTTAATACCTTTTCTGTTATTTTGGCAAGGAATTCAATATTCATTAATATTAGCCATTATTAGCCAATGTTCCCACAATTTCGTATTATTATCCCATACAATTATTTTTTGGGAGTGTGAATCCATTCACAAAATTTATGATACGGATGAATTTAATAAATATTTTTGCAATTACAGCTTTTCATGTGAGGCATATTTGACTAGACATCTTGAATATCATAATCCTCCCATAGAATGGTAAAGCTCTACCTACTTTGACACACTAAAGGAGCACAATGAAGTTTATTGTTTTTTTTTTATAGGAATACACGGCCACGCATGCTGGAATTGAATATAAATTGAATATAAATGCGAATTTTGAAATCAAAATTAGGGACTTCAAAACCGAAAACCGGTGTTAACTTTGACACCGTCTACCGTTTTTTATTAAACCGGGGAAACCGGTGTTTACATGTCGGTTAACCGGTTTTTAAATTACAAAATATGTGTATTTCGTGGATATATTCTACAATAAAAATACGCAAGAACATGTGCGATTAATGATTTGTTTACTAGCTGCGAATATAAACTGAAATGATCTCTTAATACCACAGGTTTAAGATTTTCCAATAATATTTTCCAAGTAGGATATAAAATAGCTTTGTTTGGAGCTTAATGTGTAACATCAAAACCATTGGCTGTTATTGCTAATTTTTCGATACAACATTCACGTCTAATAATACCGGAGATCTAATTGAGCGCGAAATAAAAACATATCACACCGGCAGTAAAAAAAGAGACTTGAGAGCATTCATTGACTCAGAAAAGGTACGAAATGTGTATTTAATAATAATACTAAAAAACGAAAGGAATAAAATTTGTGAGCACCTCCTATATATTTCCATCAATAAACGAATATGAGTTTTCAAATGGCATTTATAAGCACATATGTCTCATATTGAATTCTGGCAGCACCGGTTTTTCAAATTTGAAAACCCGAAATCCGGTTCTTTAAGAATTGTACATTTTTGAACAAACCGAAACACGGTTTCCCGAAGAGGGCCGGTTTTTGTCATCCGTAATCAAAATACAATCAATTCAAATAATCAGATGGAATACAACAATACAAATTCAAATAATCAGATGGAATAACGCTTGGATGCAGACCACAAGGAAAAATTTTAAATCCTAAGTATCATCTTCGAATATTGATGTAATTAAGAATCGATTCATGTATCGTGACATACTATAGGAAGTGATATTGCCATATGCCGACGAAGAGATGTCACTTCAATTAAAATTTTAAAATATAAATTTTAAAAATAAAATTTATGTTCGACAAATTATGATTTTGTTTTTTACATTCTCTTCGTTATTCTATGAAAAAACAAGCGTTGCAAAAACTTAGATGTAGATATAGAAATTAGTTGAATTTATCTAAAATTAGATTTAATATATCCGTACCTGACATATCCAAGATAGGTAAATATGGCCTACCAAATACGACTAAAAAGGTCTAGCAAAAACTTTCAGCAGGTTTGTAAGGGAGAGTTGCAGTCCTGAATTAGAACAATTACTGGGACGCAATACTGGCATGTCTAGTTTAAAATTGAAATTCCGCGGCGGGATTTCTACATGGGACTCTTTTAATGTTAGATCTGCCCAATGCCACACAGCAAGTGATGCCATATGTTCGACATTTGTTTGTTAAAAGCACGACGAGGGTGTATTTGATTTTTTTCATTTTGCTCCTTTATTGCAACCGACGCATGTAGCTCTCTGAATTTTGGGTCTCTGCAAGACTCTATTGCATCCGAGTCATGCACAGTTTCAGTAATGTTTGCGTTATTGCACCCTCAGCAGCTCTACAACGGGTGCACTGCTTCCAAAATCAATATATTTTTTTGCTGGAAGCTATTACTTACTACTACTTTCGATCTTGGTGCAACTAGGAATGTTCTTTTCAGTTGAAATTAACATACTATTCTTAAAAATGATCAATTTGAACAAAACTAATAATAATAACACTAAGATGTTCAAAATTGAAAGTGTGAAATTTTTAAACTCGTGTCTATATAAAAAATTTAAGGAAAATAAAATAAACAAAAATTCTAAATCCAACTAGTTTAATATATAATACATTCAAATGACCGATTTTTTTTTACTCATATATTCCGCTTTTTGGCCAAATAGAGATCGTCACATCATGTATATATAGTTCTAAAAATTACACTAATTGAGATAGAAAGATATAATTTGGATATGTATGGTTGAAATATATGAAAAAATAAAATATATGTTTTCTAAAAATTTGTAACGTATGTCTGTTCCGACTTCTACCGACTTTTCTGTTCCACTTCTTAAAACCAAAAAACATTTAGATTATCCAAAGTGTCGTATTGCATTTGGTACATATATTGCGTTTCTAGGACCATCAGAAGACACAATAAATTGTTGAATAATTACATCCTTAAGACAATCTTCATCAGACAATGAAAAAGTACACAGTTTGGTTACTTTTCGTGTTAGCTTTCATAATTATATGAACATTTAAACATTTTTTTGTCGCATGGTATTATAACTCCTTCAATTTTTGCATGTCTTGATAATTGCTGATTTGTACCTGTTGGTCATACGTTGATTCCATATGGTAAATTTTACTTTTCTAGTCCATTCTTATATCTTTTTCTTTTACATTTTGGGTTATATATCTTCTAGTATATTTCTGCTAGTTTCATTACATATCAATGAACAAACGCTAAAGATATTACGAACTTTAAAATAAGTATATAATTTTTAATTGTTTTTTATCATAGCCGTAAATTTGTGGCATATTGTATTTCAACGTGTTACTAACAAAAGGAAATAATCATAATATATAATGTAAGTGTAAAAAAGAGTGAACTCACCTCCCTGATCATCAAGGGCTACTAGGGTACGAATCCCTGCTTCCTTGCTCTGGTGTGCAGCAAAATGTAAAATATTTGTAAAGATGTGTAAGGTTAGTGTTATTAAATAGTATAGCTTAGTAATATAATAGTTTAATAGCAATGACATTTGTATACCCTCCACTACAGGATATCCATCGGCGACAACAGAAACGCAAATAAAAGAGTAATTTTCCATCTAAAAACATTATTTTTATTTTTGTTTGTTTTAAAACAAATTAAAAAATATTTCAAGGTAAATTATATATGCTATTAAGGCTAAATACAAAAATAGCAATATAAAATATTTTATTTTTAATTTCTTTTAATACAAATGTGTCTATTAAAACAAACGCAGTAATGTGAATGTAATTTTTATTTTAAGTAAACAACTAACTCTGTATTTATGTTTTTGTTATCGTTGCATTAATCCCGTCTTAAGACAAACAGTTGTTTATTTGTAATTTCACTTGCATTAACATATGTGTGTTGCTCTGCAAAACAGATCAAAGAAAACAAGTAAAAAGGCGTTAAGTTCGACTGGTCCACCACGGAGAGCATTCGACAGTATTATCGGGAGATTAAAGGCTTTCGACTTTACATAGGAGTGCGTTACCATATTAGTAAAATTGTGATATTTTTACGCACAATAGGATATTTGTTTATTTTTATACCCTCCACCTCCAGGGGGTATACTAACTTTGTCATTCCGTTTGTAACACCTTGAAATGTCGACCTGAGACCCTATAACGTATATATATTCTTGATCGTAATAAAAATCTAAGACGACCTAGCCATGCCCGTCCGTCTTTTGAAAGCATCTAAACGAAAGGAGCTAGGAGGCCCAAAGAGAAAAATTGTCCCTCACAAGGACTGAAAAAAAACATAATAACCCCTAATATTTTAGAGTATTTAAGCATATTTTTTCAATATGTCTGCTTGTACTTATTTGATATTGGGCATACGCATTCCCCCGATAACAAAAACGTGCACCATAAAACGATTGTTATTCGCAGGGGTTGAAATGGGGCAAAAAGGGATAAAAATGGTACCTATTAAACGACAACAGCTAGAAACACGAAATTAGCTGTGTACATTCCTCTAATTGAGTAGATACATAATATGAAAGTATTTTTTCCAAATTCGTATTTTGAAGGGATAAAATGGGAACAGAAGGATAAAAATGGTACACTGATTGCGTAGACACGTAAAATTAAAGGATATTTCGAAATTCGTACTTTTTGGGGTTCAAATGGAAAAAGGGGATACAAATAGTACCAACCAAATGACCGCAGCTAGAGTCATGCAATTCGGAGTATACATTCCTCTGACTGCGTAGACACGAAAAATAAAAGGTTTTTTCCAAATTCATACTTTCAAGGGATACAATGGGAACAGGGGATAAAAATAGAATGCAGCTAGAATGATGAAATTCTGTGCGTACATCCCTCTAATTGCGTAGACACGTAAAATAAACAGATTTTAGATAGTCGTACTCTTTAGGGGGTAAAATTGGAAAAAGCTAGAATCATGAAACTGGAAAATAAGAAGATTTTTCCAAATTCGTACTTTTAAGGCAAAAATTGGTTGAATCATGAAGTTAAGTTATTTTACACTATGTACATGAGATAATAGATTTTCAAAATTTGTATTAAAATAGAATGGAAGTACAACCACTACCTACCAATATTTATGATATTTAAGCTTTTTTGAAAATATGAATATAAGAATATTTATTATATATATATATATATATATATATATATATATATATATATATATATATATACAAATTTGGAAGGCTACCAGTACGTTTACACTATATATATCTATATATATAAGAATATTTATTATTATTTTATATATATATATATATATAAATATTCTTATATATATATAGATATATATAGTGTAAACGTACTGGTAGCCTTCCAAATTTGTATTTTTTCATGAAGTCAGTTTATCTTTCACTTGAGAGATAATGGATTTTTTTGGGGATTGCTGTCTTATATTTACTTTTTGAATTAATTTGAAGTATTATTTCGATATATATATTATAAACGTATTGGTAGCATTGACTTATAAGCGTGGCTTGAAATAACAAAAATATTATATTTATTTATAAAATTATTTTTTCAGTATTTGTATTTGTTTTGGCTATATTAAAAAAATTATATTTTCTTGTAATATTACTGCACTTCTACGTAAATCGAAAGCCTCTGTGGAATGCAATCCATGATGGAGAGCATATAAAGTTCGGTCCGGCCGAACTTAACGCCGTTTTTACTTGTTTCTCACTATAAGGTATACTTGTGTGCCCTGCTTCAAATAAATTGTGATGCTTCATTATACATTCATTCCCTCAGGATAGATTTTCTCTAGCTGAAATTTCTTGATGCCAGCTACAGACCTAATGTCTGTACCATTTTGATAAGAATGAATTACTAATACGGAAGAACCGTTACTTTTCGCGTGCACATTTCATGATTGGGACAAGAGTATTTTTTGTGTGTGTGTGTGACCTCTTCGAATGTTTTTTATTTTGTTTTCTTTTTTCTCACCACCTCTCTGGCTCTGAAGGGAAATATAAAGAGTTATTAACCCTAGAAAGATAACCCTATTGGAAGCTACGGAAAAGATAACCATACGTCTGTGGGACGTATCATAGTTTTTCTTTATGGTGACAACATGTTTGGAAATATTTTTTACCTTTTTTGTACTTACATGGATTCTTTATATATTTCTTTATTATTTAAATGCGTTATTGGCTACTGTAGACGACTGAGAAAAACAAAAACAGCAACGTGTTGCACAAACATTCGAGAGAGGGAGAGCGAAAAATTAAAAAGGCATACGTCTCTCAGACGTAGGTTATCTTTCTAGGGTTAAGAGTGTTTGTACGACTGCTGTATTTTTGTTTTGTTTCATTCTTTTTTGCATTGTGTTTACATAGTGTTGCAAAATTACTTCTTCATTTCATTAAGAATTAACACGCATTTATTTGTGGATGGCCAACGGCCAGTCTTGCCAGTTTAGGGCGTTTCTACCTTGATATAATGTTTTTTATAATTTAGTGGATAGAATTTGTAAATACGTATGTGTTGTTGTGAATTGTAATTCAATTCAATTTGTAACATTTTCAATTTTAGTGGATGCAATCTTTTGTTACTCTGCATCTAATTTTTTGCTACTGTATGTCTGATTGGAGGTAGAATCTTGCAATTTGTGGCGTAAATTCCTCTTACACCGTAGAGGTGTGGTAAGAATGGCTTGACTAGAGTAATGACATTTTGTGTGTACTTTTTGTGGGTGCAATGAGACAGAAAGGGATAAAAATTGGACAAATCAAACAACAACATCTTGAAACATGAAATATGGTGTGTAGGCTAGAAAATTGTGTTGACGTGCTAAATAAAGGGATGTTTGGGAAATCGTACTTTTAAGTGGCACCTTGACCAGATGGCTGCAAAATAATCTTTATCGAGAACGCGCACCAAAAAGCAGTTTTCGAAGTTCGTACTTTATTCGTAAAAATAGTACTACTCAAACATTTGAAGCTGGAATCAAGATATTCGATATGTACATACCTCTAATTCAGAAGACTCGCAAAATAAACTCATATTTTTTGGTCTGAACGGTTAACATTGATTGTTGCATTGTTGCACCGTTAAACATGAAATTCCGAGTAAGTAGACGTTATGAAGACGATAATAACGAGAATTTTCCATATCATTATAAAGGGTGATTTTTTAGCTATTATCTTTTTGGCAACACTGGTTTAAACAGCTGACACACGTTTCGTGTTTTGTTTCACTGTCAAACATCTTCAGTTTGGTCTATTTAACCATGAATAGTCTTACAAACGAACAACGCTTGCAAATTATTGAATTTTATTATCAAAATGCGTGCTCTGTTAAGAAAGTTCATTGCGCGCTTCCAGTTATGGTCAGTTTAATCGACCCACTGAAGCGGTTATTCGGGCTATTGTGACTAAATTTCGCACCAAATTTACATTGTTGGACATTAAACCACCAACACGCTTACGTAGAGTGCGAACTGAAGAAAATATCGCAGCTGTATCGGCCAGTGTTAATGATGACCATCAATTATCGATTCGTCGCCGTTCGCAGCAATTGGGCCTCTGTTACTCAAAAACGTGGAAATGCCAAAATTGGACTAAGCGGATGGGCCATTTGAGGCGCAGTCAAGGTCAACATTTGCATGAAATAATCTTCAAACATTAAATTATATGGACCGTACTATCGATTCAAATAAAGATTTCATGATTTTTTTTCTGAATTTTATGTGTTTTTTTAAAAACTTTCCTATAGCTTTTAAAAAATCACCCTTTATTAAAATGGCATGCAATCTTTCGGTACAGTTTTACGTCGTCTTATACCCTCAATATATCACTGGAAAAGTATTGGCCCAGAGCATTCCAGAATCACATTTTTACATAAATTTAGTTTATTTTAATATTTTATTCTGTGTGCTTTTGTTGTTGATTTCGTTTATTTTGAAGAGAGCTAATGTTTTAAGGGAGTGCACTAATTCAGCAGACACAAAATAAATGTTTTTAATGTTTTTTAATGTTTAATTAACTGTTGCAGAAAGCGTTAAAAATTCACAAACTCCTGTAGGTAGATTTATAAATTTCTAATATTTGCAAAATGGTATAAGAAATGAAACACTTCAAATAAAATCTACGTAGACACACGGCTTAAAGTGATTTTTCGAAAAGGGGTGAACGGGATAAGGTCTAAAAAAATGATACCATCCAGTTTTTTTTACACTTAATATACTACTGTAAGGGAAAATTTTGCAATGTATGATGAAAAATGTACCAACGAAACGACAACCTACAGTGCAATTCTAAACTAGATATATCCCATGAATACATCAATGTATGTTCCTACATTTCTATGTTCTATTAGTGAAGATACTTCAGACAGTATTTTATTTAAGATTATTTTGAGATAATGATGACAAAACAAAAATAAAACCAATATTTAAGAACATAGAGGTTGCCAATCGCGCATGTATTACAAATGGGAATAGGGATAACAGGAATGGAAAAATTATTACGCGTTCGAAGTAGCGTATACTTAAAAGATAAATGTGTTTTATATGTTGACCTTTTATATTTATCCAAAAATTCATTACAGGAGATATCTAGATTTAAATTCACGAAAACTTGCACTGCAATGTCGAGTTCTGGGTTGTGCTAGTATGTTTATATTTTATGTACATCACTATTATGTTTGTCAAAGCCAATAGAATTTAAAATTCATTCGTATGTAAAGTAAAAACGGCGTTAAGTTCTGCCGGGCCAAACTTTATATACCTTCCACCATGGGTTGCATTCCACAGAGGCTGTCGATTTTCGTAGAAGTGCAGTAATATTACAAGAAAATATTTTTTTTAAAATAGCCAAACCAAAACAAATACAAATATTGAAAGAATAATTTTATAAATAAATATAATATTTTTATTATTTCAAACCACGCTTATAATGCAAGGCTACCAATACTTTTACATATAGAAATAATAAGTCAATTCAAAAAATAAATATTCTTATATTTATATTCTCAAAAAGCTTAAATACCAGAAATATTGGTAGGTTGTGGGCGCTTCCATTCTATTTTAATTCCAAAAGTACAAATTTTGAAAATCCATTATCTGACGTACATAGGGCAAAATAACCTAACTTCATGGTTCAACTAATTTTTGCCGTAAAAGTAAAAATTACGAATTTGGAAAAATCTTTTTATTTTGCGTGTCTATGCAGTCAGAGGAATGTATACACCGATTTCCGTGATTCTAGCTGCGGCTATTTGTTTGGTACCATTTTTATCCCCTTTTTCCTATTTTACCCCCTTAAGCGTACGACTTTCCAAAATTTATTTATTTTACGCGTCTGCGCAATTAGAGGGATGTACACACCGAATTTCATCATTCTAGCTGTAGCCGTTTAGTTGGTACTATTTTTATGTGTGAATGTGAAAAAAAAAAACTTTTATTTTCCGTGTCTACGCAGTCAGAGGAATGCGTACTTCGAATTTCATCATTCTAGCTGTAGCCGTTTAGTTGGTACTATTTTTATCCCTTTCCACTCATTGTATCCCTTGTATCTAGTACGAATTTGAAAAAACCTTTTATTTTCCGTGTCTACGCAGTCAGAGGAATGTGTACTCCGAATTTCATGACTCCAGCTGCGGTCAATTGGTTGGTACCATTTTTACCCCTCTATTTCCATTTTACCTCATAAAAGTACGAATTTGGAAAAAAATACTTTTATATTATGTATATTATGCACGGTTTTGTTATAGGGGGAATACGCATACCCAATATCAAATAAGTACAAGCAGATATATTGAAAAAATATGCTTAAATATTAAAATATAAATATTCTAAAATATTAGGGGTTATTATGGGTATTTTTAGTTCTTGTTGGGGAAAAATGTTTCCCTTTGGCCGATTTCGACCAGTTTCAATCCCATCCTATCTACGGTTGGGATTTATGGAAAAATTGGACGTCCTAGCTCATTTCGTTCAAGAATATATATACTTTATAGGGTCTCAGGTCGATATTTCAAGGTGTTACAAACGGAATGACAAAGTTAGAATACCCCCATCCTGGTGGTGGAGGGTATAAAAAGTATGTTTTCGCTTATCGAAGTTACTGTGCTTCGAACTTACTACCTTAGGAATGCAAAGCGGAACATACTACACCACAGAGGCAGTTCTCGCACGCTGACAAATTCGAGTTTTGACATTTCTCAAAAATAGGAAGATAAATGACAAAATTTCCTTTTATTATTGGTTTAAAAATAGGGTTGTGTCTACAATAATTTTTTCAAATTTGTTAAAGGCTTTTAACAGACTCATAGCGCTAATGGACGTTTTTGGATACAGTTTTTAGAAAATTTTTCTATTTTTTACTTATTATGCTGTTTTACGTATTTTTTTGCGCACGACCTTTAATCTTTGAAGCTCTGTAGAAATATTAATACGCAACCCAATTCAATGAAACTTGAAACAGTTTATTTCTTGAGTACATTTTAACAAAAATACCACAAAAATAGCTTAAAAACTAATATAATATATGAATGAAAATATGTAAGAAACTTAAAAAAATAAAATAACTGTAGAGGCAGCGTTATCACCAAAAGCTCGGCGGCTCAGGTACCCGCCAACTCAGACACAAAACTATAACACAGACTTCAAACAACAACAAGTAAGTAAGTACCCACGGTTTAGAAATTTTTTTCGTCTCTCTGCGCATGACGTCACAGTTTCAGTTTTGTCTATGAGAACGTTGCTAACAATATGAAAACAATGGAATTATAAACGAAATTCGTTATTTTTTGTTAGTTTATAGTTTTATTTATTTAGTTTTCGTGACATTTTCTAATTGTCAAATACATTCCATATGTTTAATACTTGTTTCGCATTTATTTTGTGGCAGGCCCTGCACGTCTTTGAGTAGGGATTCAACTATTGAACGTCGGTTTCTGCCTGCTAACCTTTTCCCGCGTTCACCCACATTTGTCTTCAAATCAGCAGCCAAAATCGAAGATACTGCACCTACTTTCAATAAAAGTTTTTTGATATTCCTGACAAAAAATTACGCTTATGAAAAACTTTTTAATTAGTTTGTCCACTGACTAATTAAAAAGTTTTTCGGACAATTAATTACATATTGATTAAAATATTGCTTACCTAGATCACACTGATTTTTTTCAATAAATCCATGATTTTCCACAAAATCTTGCCATTTCCTTTGCATTTTTTCTTTTGAAAACCTAAAAATTGTCTTTTTGTTTTCCGTGATATATTAAATTAAAAAAAATTAACACTTCATTATTAACTTATTTTCAATAAGTTTACAAAATTGGTAAGTAGTTTGCACCAACGTCAACTAGAAGTAAACAAGAAATATTGAAACTGTGGCGTAGTTGTTTGCTCTCTCGATCTACCATCGAATTATTATACCTACTATTTTCTCAACCGTGCACCAGACCTAAAACCTCCTAGCATCACAACTTTGACTCTTCAAGATAGTAAACCCCTTGCCTACTACAAAGTCGAAAAACTTTGCTGTTTACTGCCATAGTTCAAGTGGAGTCTCAAGGACAGAAATACGATGCCAGGGCAATAATTGACCCGGGATATCAATCTACTTTAAATTCGGAAAAGAGCGCCTCGGTAGTCGAGTTGGTAGCGTGCTCGGCTTTCAGCGTGGGGGTTGTGGGTTCGATTCCCACCAGAGGCTCTGGTCTGTCGCTGCAATAACTAGCTACAATGGTCTTAGTCACCCGGCTCAATCCCTGGACCCAAAATTATAATATAAATTTACTTTGTATTGTAATTCAAAATAAATAAATAAAAAAAAATCGGAAAACTTAAGAATTTTTTAAGACTTCCTACGAGGCACAACTTAGTTCATGTGACCGGTATAAAAAGACCGTATCAGAAACCTTTACAAACGCGTGTCTTTTCCACCTTTGCTCACGAACCGATCCTAGATTTAAATTAGAAGTTCGGACACCGGTATTGAAGACCTTACCTTCCAGCCCCTCGTCGTAAAAAAAAAAAACTTAATTACAATTTGTTCCCGGGACCCATTCTTCAACAAGATATTGTTCTACAAATGGAGATTTTAATGCCGACGTTACAAAAATGTAACGCAAATTCTACTATACCCCAAACAAGCTAAACTACAAAGAATCCTCTTTAGAGTGTTCCGACTTTAAATTTAGGAGTTAATTGCGCACCATTCCCCGCCATTCGGACACTTCTTCAGCTTGCTGAAGACGTGAGAAAAACATACCCTTTAGCCACAGATATAATTCAGCAGAATTTGTATGATAACAACGTTTTAGCGTGAGGTCACACAATAGAAGTGGCCATCATATCAAGAAAAGAATTGGTATCGGTCTTGGATTCAGCCGGTTTTGAGTTACGGAAATGGACTTCGAATGGTCTACCTCCAAAGTCACTTCTTCCTGTCAATTGGTTAGACTTATCAGAGGGAACATCAACGAAAACCCTAGGATCAGGTGGAACATATCAAGTGACTCCTTTACGTTCGCTTCACCCCCGACTGAAAAAAATATTGCGCACGCGAAGAGACCAATCCTTTCCACAATTACAAAGTTTTTCGACCCTTGCAACAATTGACACCAATAATTGTGATTGCTAAGCTGATAATACAGCAAGTTTGGCTGGAAAAAACTGACTGGGGTGATATTCTGAAACCAATAATTAACATAAACTGGCAAAAATTCATTAAAACTTGTCCATTAATTGATACTGACCATCCCTAGATAGGTTCAGTTCAGACCCTCAAGTTCAATCGAAATCCACGGTTTCTGTTACGCATATAAGAGCGCGTATGCTGCCACATTAAATGTTCGAGTACAGCAACTAAATCTCGGGTGGACCCCATTAAGAAAATTTAGCTACGCCGACTAAAATTATGCGGAGCGGTACTTTTGTCCAAGTTAGCGTCCGCAATTATTCAACCTGCCAAAGTATTTGCAACGGCATCTTTTGAAGACCCACTCCTGAGATTCTCTTCCCTCTCATATGTACTTGTTTTTTGAGAAATACTGGCACAAATAGGACAAATTACTGCTGAAGAGTTTCGAGACATTAAATCTCGCCTTATCATTGTCACCCAAAAACACTACTTTGCTCTTGAACACCAACCCTTAACGCAAAAAACTCGTATTTTACTTAGCAGCAGCCGCTTATCTCTTTATCCGTTTCTGGATTCAAACGGAGATATTAGAGCCAATGGTCGACTTGTTCAGTAGCCTGCAACTGTTGGTAGAATTCACGCACAAAGTCACAATTCATGGAGGGAATCAGCTTATGACTCGCGCATTGAGGGCTGAATTATAGATATTCCAATTGAAGCCTCTCGTAAAAAAAGTCATACACAACTGCAAAACGTGTATACTTTACAAGCGGAACATTAAAACTCGGATTATTTCGTCTCTCCCTCCAGAACATACAGTGGCCCTTCAACAACAATGGGGTTGACTTTGCCGGCCCCTTTGTTGTCAAAAACTTCACTGTTCAAGCTTGCATTATTACAAAAGGATACGTGTGCGTATGTTTTGCAACAAAGGCCATACACTTGGAAGTCACTAGCGATTTGTCGACCCTGGCGTTTCTTGCCGCGCTCGCAAGGTTTATTGGTAGACGTGGTTGTCCAGCAAGAATTTACTGTGACAATGGCACAAATTTTGTGGATGCTGTTGAAATGATGCGAAAAGATCGACTGCTTAGAAACGCGAAATGAAGGATTTTTTCGAAATTTGTATTTTTAAAGGGTAAACGATGAAAAGGGAATAAAAAAGGTACCAACAACACGGATGACGCTACAATAATGAAATTCGGTGAGTATATTCGTTTTACAGTGCAGATCGCAGATAAAAAGGAATTTTTGGAAATTTGTACTTTTAATGGATAAAAAAGTACCACCGCCCTGACCAAACGGCTGTGCCAAGAATCTTGAAATTTTGAACTTTTATAGCGAATGCGACCAAGAAAATATTATTCAAAACTCGTACTTTTTGTGGATGAAATCGGGTAAAAAGGAATAAAATGGTACCAATTAAACGGATGGAGCTGGAATCATAAAATTCGGTGTATACACACCTCCGAGTACGTAAACTCGCAACATAAATTATTTTTTCGAAATTTGTATATTTAAGGGCGCAAGCGGCACAGAGAGAGGTCTGTGTGAACATTATAGTCATTATCCCCGGCAAAATAAAAAAATTGTATATATAAAATGTTTGTTCTATTTATATATTCAGATTTCAAGTCAAGCACCGGTATACCAGTTATATGTAAATGTTTTAACTTTAACTTGGATAGGGACTACAAAGAGCGTGCCAAAAACATACATATTTTGTAGGTTTTGAGTGATTATAAAAATGATTTAAAATCTCGAACTGACACCAATTTCGATCACACGTCTGGAAGATATATCAGTTTTATTTTGACCAAAGCTTATGCCAATTTTCATGCCAAATGCCAAAAAGGATGTGACAATATCGCCCACATTCTGTTGTGTGCAGCATATATGAATATATTGCTAAATATCATATTTAACAGTATTCCGATTATCCATGTAGATGTTATATTAGGTTTAATTTTACGTATGTTTGTGTCGTTTGTTTTGGAATATGGACTATACCTGTGGACTAATGTGTATATCAATTTCCCCATCTCCTAATTTAAAAAAAGTCTGGGAAAAATAAAAAATATTGATTACAGACCAAAAAAAAATGCAAACGAAAAACTAAAACTATGTGCAGAGTTTGAATAAATTCTTTAAGTCCCTTCCAGAGTTATCGTGTGTACCAGCGAGTCAGACGTACGCGAAAGGGACTTAGGTTTTAAATCTCTCCTTCAATATATACGCTCCTAATCTGTAGTGATTATCATAGCTTTGTATGTTTTTTTGTAAAAAAAATGTTTGCATTTTGTGCCTATAAATTAAACTATTGACTACGTATAAATGGAGGGCACAATATAAATGGATTTTTTATTTGTACCAGGTGTATAAATCGAATCGAAAAGTTGGTGTGAATATACCCCAGAATACGTAGTTGTGCAACGTAAGCAATTTTTCAAAAGTTGTGAGGGTTTACAAACGATTTACCCTGAAAGACTAAGGCAATTTCAAAATATAAAACAAGTAAGGAAAGGCTAAGTATGTATGATACACTCCACTTTCTATCCGAATACAATTCAACTCGGTAAAAATTGAAAACGGGAAGAATTTTTGCATGTTTACTAATCATAGGCTATTATGACATGGTCCAATTTGTCAAATCGAAAAGAATATTTGTATCAGGGCTATATCCAAACATGGATTAAAGTGACTAACTTTCAAAATAAGTTCTTCCAGTTCATATATAACGTGTTATGCTCACCTCAAAGAAATTCGGTGAAAATTAGTGGTTTCTGGGGCGGAAAAAAGTCTATCTGGGAGCGAAATTTGTATTGGAGCTATATGTAAATCTGAACCGATCTGACCCATTTTCACCATGGGTGTTTCTAGTTCAAATATAAGATATTTTGAAAGATTTGAAAAATATCTGTTAAAATATATGGTTTATAGAGTGGAAAAAGTGAAATCGGGAGTGAAATTTGTTTGGCAGCTATATATAAATCTGAACCGATCTGACCCATTTGCACCATGGCTGTTTATAAAACAAATATAAGATATTTCGGCTAAATCTGAACCGATAAGACCTATGTTCACCATAGGTGTTCCTAGTTTAAATATAAGATGTTTTGCCAATTCTGAAGACAATCTGATACAATATGTGGTTTCTAGAGCTGAAAAAGTCAAATCGGAAGCGAAATTTGTATGGGAGCTATATAGAAATCTGAATCGATCTGACCCATTTTTAACACAGGTGTTTCTAGTTGAACTGTAAGATGTTTGGCCAATTTTGAAGTAAATCTGTTAAAATGTGTGGTATCTAGAGTGAAAAGAGTCAAATCGGGAGTGAAATTCGTATTGGGGCTATATCTAAATCTGAACCGATTTTCTTCAAATTATATAGCGTTCGTTCTTATCCCGAAAAACTTCGTTATGCAAAGTTTCATTTGGTTCTGTCTACAATTGCGACCTGTATCGTGATTACAAGAATAGATGGACGGACAGACAGACGGACATTGCTAAATCGATTCAAAAGTGATTGTAAGTCGATCGGTACAATTAACAATGGGTCTATCTCTCTTCCTTTTGGATGTTACAAACAAATGCACAAAGACATAATACTCTCGTGGATTGTATAAATAGTTCGAAAACCGAGACAAAATACCACTTGAAAAATTTCTGCATACGAAGTAGCGGTTATTTGCTAGTATTATATATATCTATAGAAATATCTAAAAAAAATTATTATTAAATTATACATTCTCTCTTTAGGCCACAAATTTTAAATTTACTACAGATACAAGAGGACGCGGCTCTTATAGCACTAAAGATAGGTAAAGCTAAAATAATACACCATTTCCAAAATGTAATCCATATAATAAACCTCGATAATTAATGAAAATAACTGAATGGAAATTAAAATCATTAATAGAAAGTTAATAAGAGAAAGTAGATAACTTAATGTCGTTTAAAACGAAGTTTATTCAATGGAATTGGAAAAGTGGTGAAATATATAACTGGAAATATGGATGACGACGATGCGAAAAACATAAATTCTCAAATTGATGTTATAAACAAAAATTGATATAATTTCAATGAAGATAGATATCATTGTTTTAGTGAAATTAAATATCATGTAAAAATTTATATTAAGTAAAAAAGAAATAAATCAAATTTTCAATCTAATTAATAAAGAAATACATGAAATAAACTTAGTCACACAATTATATGAAATTCTAGAATTACAAGCATATTATAACAATTTAAATACAAAATATATAAAAATTCCTATATTTTATACTCCCCTAGAGCGGTGGGAGCAAATTAAATACAAATTTTTCTTTTGTATGGGAGCCCCTAATGCATTATAAGAAGTATATCAAATTTTCCCTTAAGCAGTGGTGATAGGAGGTAGATATGTTTGGGGAAAATGTTGAGGAGGGAAAATTAATGGGGGTTAGTCTTACACTTCTCCCCTCTAGGGTTGACTGCGTGGCAGTTTTGGGCCTTTCTTTCATAAAACAAGTAAAAACGGCGTTAAGTTCGGCCGGGCCGAACTTTATATACCCTCCACCATGGATTGCATTCCACAGAGGTTGTAGGTTTTCGTAGAAGTGCAGTAATATTACAGGAAAATATAATTTTTTTAATATAGGCAAACCAAAACAAATACAAATATTGAAAAAATAATTTTATAAATAAATATAATATTTTAATTATTTCAAACCATTATTTATTTCAAATCAAAAAATAAATATTCTTATATTTATATTTTCAAAAAGCTTAAATAAATAAATATTGGTAGATAGTGGGAGCTACAGTTGGTTGTATTTTCATTCTATTTTAATTCCAAAAGTACAAAAAAAACATTATCAGACGTACATAGTGCAAAATAACTAACTTCATGATTCAACCAATTTTTGCCATAATAGAAAAGGTACAAATTTGAAAAAAAAACTTTTTATTTTGCGTGTCTATGCATGTCTATGTATACACCGAATTCCATAATTCCAGCTGCGACCATGTGGTTGGTACCATTTTTACCCCCTTGACGTTTCTACGCAAATAGAATTTCATCATTCTAGCTGTAGTCATTTAGTTGGTACTATTTTTATCCCTATGTACCATTGTATCCCTTGAAAGTACGAATTTCGAAAAATTCGTTTATTTTCCGATTCCTACGCAATCAGAGGAATGTATACTCCGAATTGCATGACTCTAGCTGCGGTCATTTGGTTAGTACTATTTGTATCCCCTTTTACAATTTTAACCCCAAAATGTACGAATTCCGAAAAATTCGTCTATTTTCCGTATCTACGCAGTCAGAGGCATGTATTCTCAGAATTTCATGACTCTAGCTGCGGTCATTTAATCGGTACTATTTTTATCCCTTTTTTTATTTTAACCCCAAAAAGTACGAATTTCGAAAAACCTGTTTATTTTAAATGTCTACGCAATCAGAGGAATGCATACACCGAATTTCATTATTCCAGGTGTTGCCGTTTGGTTGGTACCATTTTTATCCCTCCGTACCCATTATATCCCTTGAAAGTACGAATTTGGAAAAAAACCTTTTATTTTTCATGTCTACGTAGTCAAAGGAATGTATACTTCGATTTTCATGACTCTAGCTGCGGTCATTTGGTTGGTACTATTTTTATCCCCTTTTTCTATTTTGTCCCCAAAAAGTACGAATTTCGAAAAATCCGTTTATTTTCCGTGTATACACAGTCATGTCTACGTAGTCAAAGGAATGTATGCTTCGAATTTCATGACTCTAGCTGCGGTCATTTGGTTGGTACTATTTTTATCCCCTTTTTCTATTTTGTCCCCAAAAAGTACGAATTTCGAAAAATCAGTTTATTTTCCGTGTATACACAGTCAGTGGAATGTCTACTCCGAATTTCATGACTATAGCTGCGGTCATTTGATTGGTACTATTTTTATCCCCTTTTTTCATATTAACCCCAAAAAGTACGAATTTTGAAAAATCCGTGTATTTTACATATCTATGCAATCAGAGGAATGTATACACCGAATTTCATTATTCTAGGTACAGCCGTTAGGTTGGTACCATTTTTATCCCTCTTTTCCCATTTTACCCCTTAAAAGTACGAATTTGAAAAAAATACTTTTATATCATGTATTTACTCAATTAGAGGAATGTACACACCGAATTTCGTGTTTCTAGCTGTTGTCGTTTAATGTGTACCATTTTTATCCCTTTTTTGCCCCATTTCACCCCCTACAAATAAGAATCACTTTATGGTGCAGTTTTTTGCTATAAGGGTAATACACATACCAAATATCAAGCAAATATAAACAGACATATTCAAAAAACATGCTTAAATATGCTAAAATAGTAGGGATTATTATGGGTATTTTTAGTCTTTGTGAGGGAAAAATTTTTCCCTTTGGGCCGATTTCGCCCCATTTCAATCCCAACCGATCTACGACTATAAGACGCATTTATGGAAAATTTGGACGTCCTAGCTCCTTTCGTTTAGATGCTAGCGTGCTTTCAACAGACGGACAGACGGACGGACGGACGGACGGACGGACGGACGGACGGACGGACATGGCTAGATCGTCTTAGAATTTTATGACGATCAAGAATATATATACTTTATAGGGTCTCAGGTCAATATTTCAAGGTGTTACAAACGGAATGACAAAGTTAGTATACCCCCATCCTGGAGGTGGAGGGTATAAAAATATAAAAATAAGCAAATGTAAAAAATTTCGTATGTTCAGAGAAAATTTGGGGGTTGAAAAAATATAGGGGGTCGGTCATACATTTACCTCCACTAGCGGCCTCCTTGGGCCAGTAAGAGCGGTGGGAACTAATTTTATAAAAAATTAATTTTTGTTGGGAGTCCCCTAACGAGTGGATTTAGGGGATATGTAAGTTGGAAAAAAAATGTTGGGGAGAGAAAATTAATGGGGGTCGGTCTTACATTTAACTCCTCTGGGGTTGACTCCTAAGCAGTTTTGGAGCTTTTTGTGTATTTTTACCCCGTTTCCCTCACCTTTGACCCCGATGAGCACCCTTGTACACTCACTCCACCACACCCATTTTTTGGCTCATTCATTTTTTTCCGAAGGGGTTCCAGCATATCCAAATCGAACTCCTAAAATTCCAATACAACACTTTCCCACCCCTATTGTGGCCCTCGCTTTACTCTACGGAGGGGAAGTTACCTACGGTCACACGCACCAACAATACATAGTAATAAAACTGCGATTACCAACACCAACTACAACAATAACATGTACCGCAAATTAATGACAAAGCATAGTGTCAACCACCGCCAATAAATACAACAACAACCATTCACTGCACACTTGCCAAATATAACCAAATTCCGTAGAATCTTATTAAGACTAAGCATATTGTGAAATTATTTAAATAATTGTTGAATTGTAGAAATATTTTGTGTCGACTTTATTGGACATAGCCTCGATAACCATAATTTTGGGTAATTATCCAGGCAAAGTCAAAAATGTTTAACACAAAATTATTTTTTCAAAATTTGTTTTCACACACACATTGATATTGCCTTTGGCGACAATTTAAAAAAAGAATTTTTTATTTTGAGTGATATAATTTTAACATTTTATTTAGATTTTTGTTATCCAGTCTTAAAGAAAAACAGCAATATTGTTCAAAAAATTTAGATTTAGTAAACTGAACTAGCAGCTTATGTTTTTCTTTGATTACTAGCACGTCTCGTAAATTAGCTCGAGTTTACATTGTTAACTGCGCTCAGTATTGTAATACCACTCCAGTTTCTACATTTTTTTTGATGTTGACAATAATACCTTCCTTAAGATGTGGATCAAGTTTGCCCGGGCTATACAAATTCTCACTGTGTGGAATTAGGAATTGCGCTACTGTACAGCTATAGATAACCTGCGGATCCTCCTAGACGAAGAGGATCTATACCTAGGTATAATCCAGGAACCCCCTATACGAGATGATGCGATGAAAGGGTTCCAGGGCAGTGGATACAACAAAATTTACGTTAAGGGTAAAGGCAAAATGCGATATTGTCTAATAAATAAAAGTACCATGAACATATTTCATTGTCCTCAGTATAGCACAGTTGCAAACGTCGAGTTATGGAGCGTGATGGAATCAATGCACTGCAGTACTGAAATTACCGAACGGGTGAGTCCGTTTCAAATTATAAATAGTAACAACCTTACTATATGTAAGAGGAAATAGCTCTACATTTGTGTTTCGAAATATGGATAATAAATGCTATATCAGCAAATCATGGCAGCCATACCGAGAAAAGCTAAAAACCCACAAGAAAGCCACAGTCGAGGACAAAGCGCAACTCCTGGAGAAAATTTTGCATCTCTATAGAAAACACTAGAGACTCTGCATGATTGAGCAAAGTTATAGCCTATTTATGTAAATCCAAACCCTATTTATATAAAGAGGGATGACGGCACGTGGTATCACAGCTCCGACGAATCGCTTGAGATCCACCTTAATACTCATAATTAAAAGTGATATAATTCCATGACGAACGAATATGCAAAAAAATAGACTAATAAGTCTAATAAGTCATTCTTGTTGAAAACACGTGAGAGACTCATCGATTTACACATTCTCATGAAACTTGATAGTTCTTCATATCTGTCGAATAGTCAGCAAGCCTACCTAAAAGGGCGCTCAACGGAAACAGATCTGCATGAAGTAGTAAGAGTCATTGAGAGATCCATTGAGTGTGGCCTTAGAGTTCATCCAAGTTAAACGGATGCTCTTTACCAAAAATATCAAGATTCCAACTAGCCATGTAAAGTATTTGGTCGTGATACTTGACTCGAAGTTTTACTGGAAGCGAAACACTGAGCATCATATTAAGAAAGCTAATGTGGCTTACTACACTTGTCGCAAAATGTTCAGTACCCTTTTAGACTTAAGCCAAAAGTAGCATTTTTATATCACATATATGAATATGAAAGGAAGGGGAAGTCTTCGCCATTAAAGAAACATGAAGTAAACTTTCCTCTTTAGGCAAAAAAGGTCGCATAGGAATATTGGTAGACAGTCAAGGTGTCCTTTTGTCTCTAAGATCTAACCGATTAACATCTAAATTAATACGTCAGTGCATTAATGAGCATTCCAGAAGTTACTCCTTGGAAATAGGGACTTTTATGGGAACGAACGAGCAGACGAGATGGCGATGATGGAATCTAATTTTAATACCCTCGCCATTAAGTTGGTCGCAACACCGTTAGGGTCTGTTAAAATGGTTATCTTCATCCACAACGGTCACTGCCGTTGCTGTGAAAAGGAAGAAGAGACACTCGAGTATTTCTTATGCGACTGCCCAGCTCTAATAAACACATGATTCAATTTAACTTATTATCTTGCTGTCTTTCAGTTAGATCAAACTCAATGGAATTCGATATGATACATCCCAAACTCTTGAAGTTATTAACAACACTTCAACACGATTATTATAACCAGCTTTTTCCTAGTTTCTTGGAAGCATATAAGCATATATTAAAATCAAATAACGAATACAGGTAATTTCAATCTTACCTTACATGTCAAAAGTTTTAGAGAAAATTTTACATTTGCAGACTCCTATGTACCTACAGGAACATAATCTACTTACTTAGTGACAATCCGAATTTCAGCGGAAAAATATACAGGTATACGTTAGCCATGAAAACATAATGAACAATATCGAAATGGTTCTATCTCTATGATTGTCCTTCTGGACCACTCGGAAGCTTTCGATTGTGTAAACCATGATATATTATGTAAGATACTCACAAATAGTTTCAGTTTCTCTAGCAACGCTGTATAATTACTTATAACATACCTAAGAGTAGATCACATTCAGTAGTAGCCGGTCAAAAAATATCTAGACCTCTAGGAGTTATGAAATATGTTCCTCAAGGCTCAATATTAGGACCGCTTCAGTTCTCAATCTATGTAAATAATCTTCCTACACATCTTTCTACTGTGAATTACACGTATTTGCAGATGATGTTGAGCTATACATTAGCTGCCCCAAAATAGATCTAATGTCTTGCGTTGGCAAATTGAACGAAGACCTCTCTAAAGAACATAACTGGTCACCAAAAAAAAAATTAACTCCATCTTAATCCCTCAATCCCTTAATCCCTATTGAAAGCTCCTTGCTGTATAAGACTACACGATGGCAGCTTTTCTAGACGTAGAAGGCGCCTTAAACAACGTCAAAATAACATCGATCACATCTGCTCTCAGACGCCTGGAAATTAACCAAGGCATAACCCAATGGACGGGCAGCATGCTGGAAAGCAGGATTACTAAATCGAAATTGGGTGAGAAAGTTGTGAGGAAACTTGTTACAAGAGGCACACTGCAAGGACTTGTGATCTCGTCGATGATTTGGAACCTTGTGATAAATGAAATCCTACTTGGCCTCAACAGAGACGGAATTAAAGTGACGGCATATGCCGACGACTTAGTACTGCTGGTCCGAGGTAAATTCTTACCGACGATTAGTGAGGTCATGGAGAGATCTTTAAGGAAGCTCTCACGATGGGCGACAAGAAATGGGTTAAGAGTCAACCCAAGGAAAACAGTGTTGGTTCTGTTTACGAGAAAATATAAAATTCCCGACTTCGATCTCCCAAAATTGGACGGGGATATATTGCATCTATCAAGGGAAGCAAAATACCTTGGCATAATCCTGGACTCGAAACTTTCCTGGTAAAGGAACACAGAAGAGAGAGGAAATAAAGCACTCTGCGCCTTTTATACCTGCAAGAAGACGTTCGGGAAAAGATGAGGACTACAAACAAAGATGGCTACACTGGCTGTACACGGCGATAGTAAGAATGATACTCACATACGGGGCACTGGTCTGGTGGTGCGCTGTAAAAAGAAAATCACTCCTAGCAAATCTCAACCAAGATCTCAACGAGATCAGCTCCTCAACCCTGACTTGAAACTATACTAAATATACAATTCGTGGACATTTTCGTAAGGAGATGTGCAGCAAGGGTAGCATTGCGTATAAGAGAACTCGGCATGCTGAAAAACGACATGTTTGGACACAGCTCTATTCTAGGAGCCACCGAATCATACGGGTAAGATAAAGATTCAGATTTTCTTACGCTCAGTATGCACCTACATAAGAACTTCAAATTGGTAATCCCCACCAGAGAAGAATGGGCATCCAACACGGTCATGACCGATGAGGAAAACTCTATCTTCATTGATGGCTCAAAAATAGAGACAGGTACGGGATCGGGAGTCTTCTCTGAACCATTAAACCTTCAAATCTCCATCCGACTGTCAATTACTTGCACAGTCTTTCAGGCATAAGTCTATGCCATCAATATAGATGCTATAAATATTTTGGAAAGGGACATCGATCCATCAAAATTCCGAGTATATGTCCGGATATGCAGATAAAAGGTTTCCTGCGCCGTATTGGAGACTCGTTTGCTTAGAGATCTAACATCTACCGGAAATTTCCATTCGTTTGAGTACCCACACTTAAATTCAGCTTCAAATTCCGATTTTCAGGACCTCTGGGGGCCTACTGGACCCACAAAAAATATTTTATTTTTCATTTATGACATCTATAAGAATTGAGTACCCACACTAAAATTTAGTTCGATATTCCCTTCTTAAGGGCTTCTGGGGGCCTACTGGAACCATATTGCATATATGCCATCTACAGGAAATTTCCCTTCATTTGAGTACCCACACTTGACTGAAAGTGGCGGGACCCCTAGGGTCCCATGGGCCCGTGCGCCTATTTTAGACTTCATTTTCGTGTTTTTTTTGGATTAATCTTAACCAGATAGGATATATTTTTTAATTTGGAGGTGCGCCCCATAAACTGCACTTCAGCCCAAGAATCGATGACAGCCAGACTATTGGAGTAGATGTTGACGTCAGTGTTGGTCACGACATTGCGACGCAAACTCTCCGGCACTTCGCTAATAGCAATAACTTCGGCTTGGCATACACTGTAGGTATCGGGTAGACTGAGAGCCAGGTTAACTTCCGGTTATTTGCAGTGTAGCACATATCTGACGCTACCATAAAGTTAGGAGCCGTCTCACAGTGGTTCAGAATCAAAATCCATCGACCAAAATTCAATAACTTTCTTTTTAGTTCTGTAAAAAAAAACAAAATTTGACATGGACCCAAGGATTATTTTGAGATATTAACATTAAAAATCGGGCAGTCGGATATATTTTAGAAATCGGACCAAATTTGACTACTTTTCGATTTTAAAGAAAATTAAAATTAATTCTCTATTTTGTATTTGTTCAGCTTGAGGTCATAGAAAAACTTGGTGCTGTTAGTTTTATTTTATTTTAATTTTCCCAATATTTCGGTTGCCTTCGTCAACCATCATCAGGGGTAAAAACACTAAATAAAAAACATATTTAAATTATAACAAATGTTAACTATAAATCACGAAACAATTTTACAAATAATTACATTAAAAGTAATTAGCGTTGTCCTGTTCGTCTGCACAAGATATTAAGGCTGTTTTTCTTTAAGACTGGATAACTGCTTCGATAACAAAAAACTAAATAAAATGTTTAAATTTCACTGAAAATATTTTTTTTTTTAAATTGTCGTCAAAAGCATATTTGAAAAAAATTTTGTGTTAAAATTTTTTGACTTAGCCTAGATAATTATCCAGTGTAAGTCAAAATTATGGTTATCGAGGCCAAGGATCTGTTTCTGGATGACGAATCACTCATTGTATACGTCAAAACGGCTAACGATAGTTGAGTTGTATTTCTGTATAACAAATGCCAATTTTTGAGTAAAATTCAAAAGCTTTCGTTTGCTTTTCTGTATTTTTGAGTTTCCAGAACACGAAACCAATCGTTACAAATGTCAAATCTGGACGATTAGAAAAACCTATTCGTTTACTTTCAATAATTAAAAAATTATTGAAAATCACGTTTGTTGAATTGAAATATTATTTTCTATTATAAATAAACGATTAATAAACATATACATGATGTGTCTATTTCAACTAAAACCAGGTATTTCATGGGAGCAATTTTATGTAGTTCATACAAATTATATAAATTATATGAATATAATTTATATGCTATAAATTCATCTTTAGTCAAATTTAACGAATATGATAAATAATATGGTAATTGATCCAATTGCCCGACAGACAAATACAAATTATACAGTAGTATACCAAAGTCATACCAAAGTATGGACATATGGGCATCACCCAAACAATTCTCATTGCAATTCAACTCGGTAAAAAATTGAAATCGGGAAGGATTTTTGCATCCTGTAAATGTATGTGTTTGACAAAAAATGTTAAATCGGAAAGGACATTGTACGGGGGTATATTGAAACCAGGATCGATGTGACGCGCTTTCACCACGTCTGTTTATTGGTGAAATATAATATGTAAAATTTGGCCAAAAACGGTTAAACAATCGGGAGCAACATTGGGGCTATATCTAAATCTGAACCAATCTTACCCACTTTCACCATTTGTTTTTAGTTGGATTATAAGATGTTGTGCCAATTTTAAAGAAAAACGGGTACAATATGTGTATTTTAGAGCGGAAAAAGTCAAATCGGGAGCGACATTTGTATGGAGGCTATATCTAAATCTGAACCGATCATACCCACTTTCAGCATAGGTGCTTCTAGTTCGATTATAAAATGTTGTGCCAATTTTAAAGAAAATCGGGTACAATATGTGGTTTCTAGAGCGGAAAATGTCAAATCGGGAGCGACATATATCTGAATCTGAACCGATCTAACCCAATTTTTGCATATGTGTTTCTAGTTGGATTAGAAGATGTTCTGCAAAATTTAAAGAAAACCGAGTACAATATGTCGTTTCTAGAGCGGAAAATGTCAAATCGGGAGCGACATTTGTATGGGGGCTATATCTAAATCTCAACCGATCTTACCCAATTTTTGCATACGTGTTTCTAGTTCGATTATAAGATGTTCTGCCAAATTTAAAGAAAATCGGGTACAATATGTCGTTTCTAGAGCGGAAAATGTCAAATCAGGAGCGACATTTGTATGGGGGCTATATCTAAATCTGAACCGATCTTATCCAACTTTTGCATAGGTGTTTCTAGTTGGATTATAAGATGTTCTGCAAAATTTAAAGAAAACCGGGTACAATATGCCGTTTCTAGAACGGAAAATGTCAAATCGGGAGCGACATTTGTATGGAGGCTATATCTAAATCTGAACCGATCTTACCCAATTTCGGCACAGGTGTTTCTAGTTGGATTATAAGATGTTGTACCAAATTTAAAGAAAATCGGGTACAATATGTGGATTCTAAAGCGGAAAATGTCAAATCGGGAGCGACATTTGTATGGGGGCTATATCTAAATCTGAGCCGATTTCCTCCAAAATCAATACCGATGGTCCTTGGCCAGAAAAAATAACTTCTGCCAAGTTTCATGACAATCGGACAACAATTGCGACCAGTAGAGTGCGAACAAGCTTAGATGGACAGACAGACATCGAAAAATCGACTCAGCTGGCGATTCTAAGCCGATCCGTATACTTAAAGGTGGGTCTAGCTCAATTATTTCTTGGTGTTACAAACATTTGGCGGAAAACTAACTTATAATACCCTAGACCACGAAGTGGTGTAGGGTATAAAAATGAAAACAAGTGTTGTCATTTATTTTGGTTTAAGACCAAAGGTTGTGCTGAAGTCTTCAGCAGAACCCAAAATTAGCAAAAAGGCAAAGTGAGACCTTTATTGTTGCAGCTAAAAGTTGACTGCGCAGTTTCGATGGGCGCTACCCCATCTCGTCAGAACTGTCGCAACGAATGTATGTCTTTGACTTAAATCAGGGTTCATATTAGTACCAGCGGTCACATACGACAAATGAGAAGCGCTGACAAACAAAATATTCCACCGAACTAAGTCGACACAATGCAACAATGCAAAGGTTGTTGTTGTACGGTATGTCCCGTCTTCACTGTACCTCGTGTGTATTGTTGTTGTTTGTATGTATTGTTGGTCTGTTATGTTGTATGTGTTCTCATTTATTTTGGTTTAAGACCAAAGGTTGTGCTGAAGTCTTCAGCAGAACCAAAAATTAGCAAAAAGCAAAGTGAGACCTTTATTGTTGCAGCTAAAAGTTGACTGCGCAGTTTCGATAGGCGCTATCCCATATCGTCAGAACTTTCGCAACGAATGTATGTCTTTGACTTATGTGTATGTGACCGCTGGTACTAATATGATTTTTAATTTAGTTCAAAACTAAAAAATATTTTTTCACATTGTCGCCAACTATAATATAAATGTATGTATCAAAACAAATTTTCAAAAAATATTTTGTGTTAACTTTATTGGACTTAGGGTGTGTTTCCGGATGACGATTGAAATTCTACACGAACGAATGATACCTGACGAACGACTCATAAATTGGGTTTTTGTAACACGTTTAAAAGCTTTCGTGATATGATTTAAAATTTTAAAAGTTTTCGTTCGTTTGTCAATTAACAATATTGCCATCAAGGTTTTTTGTCAGTCTTTTTTAATTTTATTCATAGAAAAACATAGCTTTCCTTATGAAATATGGTATCCCTGTTAATCTGTTGAAAAAAATATTTGTTTTCAAAATACAAATTTCAAAATAGTTTGGGAAAATATATTTTGTTGAGATTGTTGTGATAAAATTCAATATTTGTGTCAATTGATTGTTTTTACAGTTGTGTTAGGTGCGGGACGAAGAATGATGTTCGTTTACGCGTATATATAACAAATTTTGGTGCATGAGTGAGAAATTTATGTAAATGTGTGTAAAAAAATTGTCCTGGCTTAAGACCATTTTGCATCTATATTTAATAGAATGCAAATTTATTTTCAAATGGCATGGTGACATTTATTACTTGGCTGCAGACTACCACGATCATGATTTCGACCATGTCAAAAGTCTGCGAAGCCACTTGAAAAGACTTTTGGCATGATCGTGCAAGAAGTGACGCTGAAACTATTTGTCAAGATATTTAAAGTGTAATAATTGAGCCACTCTTATCACTTTTTTGTAAACTTTGTAAAAATACGATACAAATATATATACAAGATTCCAATTTTGCAGGTGAAATAAGTCGTCGTGTTAAGAGCCTCAAAACTCAATGTCGATTGAAAAAAAGGCTCACGGAAGATTTGTTCGCGACCCTAGAAGAGGTTTTAGTGGAAACTAATACAAACTTATCACATCATAAAGGTAACCATGAATGTATTAGAAAAGAAACAAAAAATGAATTTCTTTCAATGAAATTTAATGTTAAAAACTTTCTAGAAAAAAAATGACAATTTGTTAGAAATGATACAATTTATGGACGAAAAGGATAATGTTAAATATTTAGAAAGCATTACTCAAAGGAGTCTGTGGAAAAAAAGCGTCAACTGTATCCGGGAAAAGTTCTTATTCCCTACTTTTTGTATTCGGACGATTTATTAATCAATAACCCGTTAGGGTCCCATTCTGCAAATCTGGTTACTAATTTTTATTACAGTTTTCCATGCATTATATGTGCAATTAATTCTAAAGACACAAGTTATTGAGAAAATGAAGTTTTTAACCCCAACTGTACACCAAATGATTGGAAACAAATGGTCCCGATATAGAACTGTCCGGTGGGAAAACATATCACCCATATTTAATACCGGTTCTCATTTTGGGAAACAATTTAGGGTTGAACTCTCTCATAGGTTTTAATAAATCATTTAATTCAAGATTTTGTAGATTTTACAACATTAGTAAAGAGAAAAGTAAAATAACTACATCGGCACTACCCCATTTGCTACGCACATACGACAACTATGATTTGCATTTGGAACATGTAAAAAGTATATTTCCTACTGTGCAGACGTGTTTTTGATCGCTCTTGTTATAACAGTCATACAATCTAAACTACCGCTGGTTTTTACCTTTATCCTACAACAAATTATTTTAGAAGTGTTCGGCTTTCAATCAGTGCTTTTGTTGATTTGTGCTGTGTCCGCGTTTGGCTATAATTTGAAAATCTATATTTTTACAAAATCTATTGTTGTTGTGTGCAAATTCTGAAGTGGACGAAAGAAGGCAAACAAAAGTACATATAAAATACGCGATTATCAGCTGTCTTCGTTAAGCCGGTTTTAAAGAGCGTCGTTAAGCTAACATAGTTGTTTTATTGGACAACCTGGGTTGTTGAATTCGATATTTCACCACTGCTAGCTTCTCACCACACTTTTACCACCCCAATTGGAACTTTTGTCTTCAATATTTTTTTAATTCTAACTAACAAAAATGAAATGCTCTCAGACGAATCAACATACAACGCCCTTATGGTGTTCCAAAACATAATCGAACTCGCCCAGCTCTAAAGCCCACCTCGCGATCCTTGGGTTCACCTCCCTCTTATTCATTGTTAGAGTCAGAGAATTACAATTACTAAAATCTTGGACTTCAGCCCCAATAAATATGCCCTAAATCGACGTAAAGCATTCACTACAGCCATAGTATTTAATTCGTAGCTATGAGAATCAGAATGTAATTTATTCTCGTGTCTAGGATCATATATCGAAGCATAGGTGCCTCAACTAGCTAACATTGCAATACTTCAAAGCGCTGCTGCTCCTCTTCTCCAAATCGGAAACAACAGTCTCCCACCTCATCGTTATACCAACAAAAAGTCATTTCATATAATATCTTACATCTAACCTCACCACTAATCGTGAATCTACATCCATTTATGCCACAATATCGACCATTAATATCATAACATTTATCATTACTTCTAAAAACTAATTCAAATGGTACACACACTTGCCGCAAAGCTAATCGGACTGCCGTACCAATCAGTGTTCCTAACAATGTTTCAAAGTTAGAATCAGCTATAAAAAATATACAATAAAAATCTCTTAGATATTCCTCCTCCTCATCTCATACCAAAGCATGAATTTGTCTTATTCTTCTCTTCGGGCACGCAGCAGCTAAATGACCCATCTCAGCACACACGTAACAGGCACCCATTTCTCTCTTTGGCTTGCAACACTCATTTGCCATGCCAGCATTACAATTATAACATCGAAAATCAGATTTCTCTGCGGCACCTTGTCGTACGTCTTTACTAGCAATCGAAGAGCCTCGAGCATTTATCACGGAAGCATTATATTTGAGCATAAGATCGCAGTGTGTTGTCAGCTATATCTTCAATGAGGTATTCCACAACATCATTTTCATTGATCACCGCTCTATTCGCCAAGATGATCTTCTCATGGAAATATTCTCATATATTCACCTACTTGTCATTTTCTACCCACAAACAGTCTACTTAGGGTTAAGCGGCTCAATCAGTTCTCGAACATTGTCTTCAAGTCACCAAGCAGACAATCAATTGGTATCAGCATCAAATCTGGACGCGAAAGAAACCCTTTTCAGCTTATCTGAAATCAACACCCGCAATTTATTGTCATCCAATTTGTAAGCATCGCGTATGTTGTCCAGCTGTAACTACCACAATTCAAAATAATCACCTTCACCTGAGAATTCGGAAAGAAAATCTTTCACTGTATTGAAATACTGTTCACAATGTACATCGGCTTATTTCATTCCCTTGCCAGCAATTCGTTCTTCTTTCTCATTATCTGCATTTCGCGTCCCATAAATTCGTTCGCTCTTCATTTTCAAATCATCTTTCATTTGTTAAACTCTTCATTAACACTTATCGGATTATTCGTATCAATAACAGCAAAAGTTTTTCCCACTCCATATATAAAAATAACATTATATAAGGTCAAATGTACATGAAAATTAGTTGAGTTAACATTATATAAGGTTGGTTTTTTCGAGAGAGGGGTAGAAAAATGTGCGAGATGTGCAAAAATTCAATGATCAATCGGCTCTTTTGTGATCGAAGTTTTTGTACTGCTTTGTGGTTGTTGAGTATTAAGTCACACAAAGTTGCAACGAAACTTTTCTTTCATGTGTTACTATTTAGAGTCCGGCGTCAAACTTTTGGTAAGTTGTTTCTTTAAACCGGGATAATTAAGCGGCGATAAAAAACATAATTGTTTGTTTATTTTTGTCCAGATTAAACAATTTTTTTCAGATTGCCGGCAATAACAATATGAACGACGAGGTGTATGTCGTTTGATATTTAATAGAAATTGAATTCGACAGTCAAAAATAAAATTTATATAATCATATATCTTATTTTACCAGCCCTCCTCTAAATGTACAAACAATTTGCGAAATAAATTCTATTTATAAATACACAAATAATTAAATTTTTCTTGTTTTTTTCATATATTAGTAGGTTAATTTAATATTAAAAATTATTATACCAAATATGTTTCTGGTTGAAAGAGGTAAACAATAAATTGTTAACTTAACAATAAAAAGGTTTATATAACAATCTTCATAGTTAATAATATTAACAATTTCCATGTTTAATTGAACATGCATTGTATCAATAAATTAACAATGAAATTTTAATATTAAAAATTTTCATGGTTAAAAAATTCAACCAGGGAATAGTTAAATTAACTATTATAGTTAAATACCAGTCAACAAGAAGATGTTAAAATTAACCATATATAACGTAGACTCCAAGCCATCTTTTTTTATGGTTAAGTTAACCTTATATGAGGTAAATTTTTTCTCTGTGTATATTAAATGTAGCTTCACGCTGTTATACACACACTCATGTACATACGACATCATCATTACGATCATTGAAAACGACATTGCCTGGATCCCGGGATTCGGCATTTTTGAATCCGATTTCCAAAATCCCGGGATTTCCGGGGTTTGCTGTATGTCTGTCTGTCTAAGGAAAAAATTTCTCTCACAAGGACTGAAAATATCTCCTAATATTTAATTAAATTAAAATTTTTAAAAATTTCTGTTTTTTATGCATTTGAAATTCGTTTGTTGAAAAATGGTACCAATGGAACGACAGCAGCTAGAAACATGAAATTCGGTGTGCACATTCCTAAAATTGCGTAGACACGTAAAATAGAGGGCCTTTTCAAAACTTGGTACTTTTTAGGGCAACAATTTGAAAAGAGTGATAAAAATGTTACCAACCAAACCGCTGACTTTGTAGACCCGAAAAAAAGAAATTTTTTGAAATTTGTACTCTTAGACGGAAAATGGGGCGAAAGGAATAAAAATGGTACCAACCAGACTGCTGCAGTTACAATAGTGAAATTCGGTGTAACTGCGTATATACGAAAAATAAAAATATATTTTGACAGTCATACCTTTAAGATCAAAATGGGATAAAATTGGTGCCAACCAAGCGGCTGTAGCTAGAATCATGAAATCCAGTGTTTACACTCGTCTGACTGCGTAGACGCACAAAAAAATCCAAATTCATACTTTTAGGGTCAAAATGAAAAAAGGAATAAAACTGGTCCCAATCATGAAATGTGCACGCGAAACATAACAGTTCTTCAGTATTAGTAATTCATTCTTATCAAAATGGTACAGACATTTGGTCTCAAGTATCAAGTATCTCAAGTATTTGGTATCAAGAAATTTCAGCTGGACAAAATCGAACCTGAGGGAATGAACGAATAATGAAGCATCACAATTTATTTGAAACAGGGCACACAAGTATACCTTATAGTTTGAAATAATAAACAAATATCGTAATGCGCATAAAAAATATCACAATTTTCCTAATATGGTATCGGACTCCTATGTAAAGTCGAAAGCCTTTAATCTGCGGTTATAACGTCGAATGCTCTCCGTGGTGGAGGGTATATAAGATTCGGCCCGGCCGAACATTACGCCTTTTTACTTGTCTCATTTACAGCCCTTAACGTTTCCTTTAAAGTTTTCATATAATATTTCATCTATATATAAAAATTAATCTGTGTTTGTATGTTTGTTCTTTATAGCAGCCTAAACTACTGATCCGATCTTCTTGAAATTTTCACAGTATGTTCATGCTGAACCGGTGGTGAAAATAGGCTATATAAATTATATTATAAAATATTTTCAGTGGGAGTGCACCTCCCACACAATTTGGGGATTTATTCGTTTTTTATAAATTAGCATATTCGGAATACTGTTGCAGCTAGAGTCTTGAATTTTTGTGAAGGTTCACTAATTATTAGTCTGCCCAGTTGTGTCAAAAAGGGGGCGGTATTGGAAAAGTGGGCGTGGCACCTCCCATACGAAGTTAAAACCTATTATTGAATATTGTCAGTTCTATAACACCTAGAGTGCTGAAATTTTGTGTAAGTGCATCTAGCATCAATGTGCATAGTTGTGCCAAAAATGGGCGGTATTGGAATTCTTTTGCGTACGGGCTACTTTCCAACATCTTGGAAGAGGTCTGAGATAGTAATGATTCCAAAACCCGGAAAGGACTTAACTCAGGTTAAGTCATACCGTCCGATAAGTCTACTGTCGATATTGTCAAAAATGTTTGAGAAAATTCTATTGATGAAGATTACACCATACATAGAAAATAGCGGAATTATACCCGATCACCAATTCGGGTTTCGTAAAAGCCACAGTACCATAGAGCAAGTACACCGTATTGTTACTGTTATTAGAAGGGCGTTTGAGAACAAGCAGTATTGTTCCGCCCTCTTCATAGACATTTCCCAGGCGTTTGACAAAGTTTGGCATGATGGACTTGTGCATAAAATAACTCGTTTGCTGCCAAATAACACACACAAATTGCTTAAAAACTATTTAACAGATAGATCGTTTGAAGTAAGATTGAAAGGCAAATTTTCTAGCCCTAAGAAAATAACTGCAGGCGTCCCTCAAGGTAGTATACTGGGACCCATCTTGTATATCTTATATACGGCAGATATGCCGACGAGTTCTCTTACACATACTTCCACGTTTGCAGATGACACTGCTTTCGTTAGTGTCCACAAAGACTCAACAATTGCGTCTTATCAATTGCAGTCACACGTCCGTGTGCTTCAAACGTGGTTAGTGAAATGGAGGGTAATGGTAAATGCAACAAAGTGCACACATGTCACGTTTACCCTGAGAAGAGACACTTGTCCACCAATTGATATATTTAATAACAGTATACCTCAAAAGGCAAACGTAAAGTACCTTGGAATTCATTTGGACCGCCGTCTTACATGGGCATACCATATTGATTCCAAAGTAACCCAGATAAAGCTGAAATTGCTACAGCTACAATGGCTTATTGAAGTCCTTATTTACAAATGCATTATAAAACCCATATGCATTAGACCGGTCCTTATTTCTTTTTTTTTTGAATTCGTATGACGGCAAGCGCTAAAACTACTCTATTTGAACCTAAAAATACACAAAAAAAATTGAGCTTGATTGGACAATTTTTAGGCTATCATATAGGGTTAGTTACTATCATATAGGGGAAATTATCACCTTTGGTGCTCTTTTTTTGACATAACTCGAGAACCACTAGTCCGATTTTGTTTAAATAAATTGAAAAATAATTAAGAATTAGAATTCCTTTAAAATGTGTATATATAGCGTTTTTCTATATAATCAACAGTTTAGCCGGTACAAATAAATGTATGAAGAAAATAAATATTTTTTGCCTAAAATATTAATATTTTTATTTTTTAAATTCATAGAAAATCCAAAACGAACAAATACATTTTAAAATTAAAAATCTAAAGCGATGACAACCAAAAGACTTCATGACATTATGTTAATTGGCGTAATGGACCACCAAATTACTGGAGCTAAATTACCAGGAAGAAAACAAGTGCTACAAGTTTTATTTTATAATTTAAGAATAGTTGGCTTAAATTTAAGAGAAAGTTCTAGATTAGTTGTTGCTTAGGTCAGCACGTTTTGGCAAAAAACACGAATTCCAACACACCATGAAAAACACTGCATTGAGAAGCTGGAAAAATTATACAACAAGTGGAGAGATATTACAAAGCATCATGGTCGAAAAACAGAATGTCAAAACAGGAAAGAAACTGAATTTCAAGATAAATTAGATGATTTATTCGATATCGCACATGCAAACGCGTTTGAATTAATTAAAATACAAGAAGACAAAGAGTTCTTAAAAAAGCAACGAGAAAAAGGAAGACCAGGTTGTATGCTAGGAACGGATAAAATTGTAATGCAGAAAGAAAAGCGAAAGGCAGTCCAGAAAGAACAAGAAAACCAGCGTCGAATAAAAGAAGATGAACGAAAAGAGTTATATGAACAACAGATTCAAAGAGGTATACAATTAAATATTCAGAATCAGAATTATTGTTGTAAAACAGGTATGATTGACATTGACGACGAAAACTATATTGAAGTTGTAGCATCAACATCAACATCTGTATCAAATCCAAATCCAGGTATATCAGGTATCTCCAGAGGTAAATCAAATTTTTTTACACCAAGACTGCTTTCAACTTTGGATAAGTGGAAAATCACTGATGGTGCTGCAGTTCATATCCTAAGCGCAACTGCTGACGCGTTGGGCTATGATATCGAAGATCTTATACTAAATAGATCATCAATTCGTCGAATGCGTCAGAAGCATCGTGCAACAACAGCACAAAACATTGCAGCAAACTTTGATGTAAGTACTGTAATGTGGGTTTTCCCTATGCTTCTTTTTTATGTTTTGAGTATAAATTAAGAAACTTGAGTTTTTATTTCCAGATTCCACGTAGTTTTGTTTTGCACTGGGATGGTACAATGTTACCAGAAATTAGTGGCAGGGAAAAAGTTGACCGCTTGCCAATCATAGTCTCATCTCAAGGTATCGATAAACTACTTGGCATTCCAAAGTTAAAATCTTCGAGTGGAAAAGAAATATCAGATGCCGTGTTTAATTCAATAAATGAATATGAAATGCTTGATCTAGTTCAAATAATCTGCTTCGACACAAGTGCTCATAATACAGGAGTTCAAAGCGGTGCTGCTGCTCTGCTTGAAGGAAAACTAGGTCGCGATTTATTATATTTTCCCTGCAGACACCATATTTACGAGTTGTTGATCCGTAAAGTGTTTGAAATTAGAGTGACTACTACAGCCGGTCCAGAAGTGCTAATTTTTAATCGCTTTAGCAAATACTGGATTAATATTGACAAATTAAATTACAAGAGTTGTTTAGAAGATGAACACATTATTACAGTATTGACTGCTGAAGAACGTGGAACAATTTTAAATTACTGTCTAGATAACTTAAAACAAGCTCATAGCAGACGCGACTACAAAGAATTATTGCAATTAGTTGTCACTTTTCTTGGTGGTACGGTGCCGAATTTTAACACCTTTCGTATACCCGGTGCAACTTCTCATGCTCGATGGATGTCAAAATGTATTTATGCACTTAAAATGTATTTGTTTCGTAATGAATTCAATATGACCAACCAAGAGTTAAACGGTATACGTAGTGTCTGTCTGTTCGTAGTTCGTATTTATGTAAAAGCCTGGTTTGGATGCACTAAAGCAATTGAAGCACCAAATCAAGACTTAATTAAAAATAATATGGCTTATCCTAAAAGGGATATAGCTCTTGCTTTGCTACAAAAAATCAGCAATCATTTGTGGTATTTGTCGGAAGAAGCAGTCGGTCTTTCATTCTTCGATCCTAATGTAAGTGTTGCAATTAAAAAAAATGGTTCAGGCAATTAATGTTGAAGCAAATACAGAAAAATGCAAGCGAATAATAACTAATCCAACAAATATCGGCACATTTGCGCAAAAAGATTTAAGCGATTTTGTAAATTCCAATACACACACATTCTTTGATCGTTTAGAAATTTCAAAAGAATTTTTGCAAGTCGATCCATCGGATTGGAATATAAGATTTGACTACGCTCACGGATCACAAATTTGTAAAAACCTATCTGTAGTGAATGATGCAGCTGAAAGAGGCGCCAAATTCATTACAGATTATAATAATAAATTAACCCACAACGAAGAGGAGAAACAATTCCTTTTTCAGGTGGTTAAAGAATATAACATGAATTATCCCACTTTTAAAAAGACTTCACTATTAAATTAAAATAATATTAATGTTACTATGAGTATGTAATTAATAAAAATATTTAAGTTTATTCTTAATTTTCAAATAAATGTAAATAAAATAAAAAATATATATATTTTTGCCTTATTTCTCATAATAAAAACAAAAAGGTGCTTGGGGCACGGCTAAAAATTATCCAATCGTTGTCAATTTTTTTTTATGCTTTTTGGGACTAAAACGAATATTTTTAGCGCTTGCCGTAACATATATTCGAGAAAATAAATTTGTCCATATAAATAAGGACCGGTCTAGTGTGCATCTAATGTCAATAAGCTACAGAGAAGCCAGTCAAAAATTCTACGATTGATTACGAACGCCCCTTGGTACATCAGAAATGGAAACATTCATAAGGACCTTAACATCCCAATGATCAAAGAAGTCAAGAGATACTGCCGGAGCTACGTTTCTAAGCTACACATCCATCCAAATACACTCGCTCGAGAGCTGCTAAATTATGAAGGACACAGCCATCTGAGGAGAAGAAATACCCTAGATCTAGTTTAGAATTTTGAATTGTCACAATGCTAATGTAATATTTTGATAAAACTTTTATTACATACTTTTGCAAACTCTTGCTGGTTATATACTGTAAATAACCTTTAGAATAAGAATCCTAGGTTAAGATTTGAATACTTATTGTTATTTTCACAAGTTATGAAAGATACAATAAATAACAAAAAAAAAACGTAAAAAAAAGATATAGCTCTAGTCGAATGTCAAGAAGTGGTATCGGTTAATGAAAATTTTCCGAAGAATTTGGTGTCCAGAAATTAGCACTAAACAATCTTGAAATTGGCACAATTCGTTTAGTTTGTTTGTATTTTTCATAACCTTTGTCTGAAATTCAAGAAAGTGCCCACGATTTTTTATGTAATATTCGTGTTTGCAAGATTTTACTGCAAAACTACCATTTCAGACGAGTTATTTTAAAAAGACCTTAAAAATTCTATATTTTATTGTTTCAGAAAGTCTAGAAGGTTTATGTTCGAAACTTCTCTGGGGGGGTTTGAACCCCAAAACCCCCCCTGCGCACGGCCCTGATTGACCCAGTTAGTCTCCTCCCGATTAGAACTGCCCTAGCGCAGCCCTCCTCTCAAAATTGATAAGACAAATACTCTCATCCTTACCTATTCAAAACTACGAGCTGTATCTCTGGGGCGACGCCTCGTTTTAGAATGGTGTCACTCTCGCAACAATCCCGCTGATCTATAATCCAGAGGTTGCTGTCCCCATGATCTTTTGAGTAATTCACTTATAACTCAAGAACGCATGGACCGATTTCGATGATTCGCACCAAGTCGGATTAGAGATGGACGCGACTCACGTGAATTGCGTGAGTCATGTAAATCACGCGTGATCGTGAGAAAAATTTATTTTACTCTCGTGAGCGTGCGTGAACGTGAGGAACGAAAAAATCTTCGTGCGTGATTCAATTTTTTTCCTTCGTGAGCTTGCGTGAATCACTCACGCGGACATCTCTAATTCGGATTGGTTGCCGGCCAAACAAGATGAATACCCAAGAAAATTCCCGAAGTATCCCCGATTTGTATGGAGTGATTTTACGACGCCATCTTCACGATAGATGACATTTATGTTTACAGTGCTTTGAAGTTCACTGTAGAAACGCATGGATTGTGCTGTCTCAGTAGCAAGGTTAAATTACCACCACTGCCTTTACCACCAGAGCCATTACATTTTTTGCTTCATGACGAAAGACCACAACCACATAATTTTCTATCGAACACTCAGAACTATAACGTATGCTTTTAAACGACTTCATTTGGGGCAGATATTATTGTTGTACGCAGATTCAATCCAAGAAGGTCTGCGCAATGAAATCACCAGCGCAATGAATTTTTACGAGTACTGTTTGATGATTCCAATAAACGGAGTGCCGATTTGGCGTATATTCTCATTTCCCATTTACGAACTCTATCCGACTGTTACTCATTGGGCAGTGCATCTGGTCAACGTGTTTATTTCACTGCAGCAAATGCTGCTCAACGTGCTCAAAACCCACCAGCGATAACATTGTCCAGTTTTTTCTCGAAAATTTCAACGTCGAAAGCAAGGCGATGTAGTTCCTGGTCATTCGCATTTCCGTTCTACTGAAGCTCTTGCCCGTATTTATACAGTTCATCCAAAGAATGATGAAAGTTAGTTCACTGCTTTCCTTCAAATCTTTCGACTGTGCAACAAACGAAGACAAAGCAAGTAACTATCCAACTGAGATTTAGAATTCATTGGATGTTCCTGGATTACCACCACACAATTTACAATTTAAGGTTGTTTCAGTTCTCATCATGCTTTGCAATATCAATCAACCAAAATTATGCAACGGAACGCGTTTAGCGTTCACAAAACTCATGAGCAATGTGACTTACGTAAGAATACTAAAAAATGTTCAAAGGTGAGGAAGTTCTCATTCCGAGAATTCCTATGATTCCAACCGATATGCCATTCGAGTTTAAGCGAATCCAATTTCCATTACGTCTCGCATTCGCCATGACAATCAATATCACATTGAGTGTTTGTGGCCTCAGTCTGGCGAATGAATGTTTTTCACACGGTCAACTGTATATCGCATGTTCCCGCTTTGATCGTTTTCGCACCTGACAACAAAAAAAATATTGTTTATCACAGAGTATTTCAATGAGAGAAAATACAATTTAAAATCGACACCATCCAGCAAATATTAAAAAAAATATCAATTGCAATGGACTCTGATTTTCTGCAATTTGAATTGACATAAGACAACGCCTGTGAGACGAAGTTCTACGGGTCCACTATAATGAATAACACAAACATTCTCTTAATTATGCATATCATTTTTATCATTTAATAGTTCATATAGTATACATACATTTTTATTTATTTTTTTTTTTTCAAATAAATGTGAATTACCTGCACCTATAAATAAATAAAATTTGAAGGCAAAACAACGTTTGCTGGGTCAGCTAGTATGAATATAAATCGGGAATAGATTTCTCTTCTTTGCGTTGATATAGATATAATGCGATCAAATCCAAGTAAGAAAGCGAAGAAACATGAACAAATCACCATAAATCGCGATTGGAAATTTAAGGGAACAATTCATTCCCGGGGAAATTTTATTCGCGATAGGGGCGATTCTGGAAAAATTTCCATCAGAGTTATTGCGTACATTTTTGCTTCTTTTACCGAATTATGAAAAGACCAGGACATTTAACGGAGGGTCAATTATCCCTGTCAACAACCCACTCTGCATTTCGGAAGGTAAAGAATATCCTAATTTCGCTTACCCAAAAAAGGTATTACTTTCGAGAATATAATTCATTAAATGATGCTAAGGCCGTTAATAAGGTATCCTTATCATGTCAATCCCTTCATTGACTCCAACCATGTTATCAGAGCTATCGAAAGACGCTCTAATTCTGATTTCGGTTATAATGAAATTGTTATCCCAGAATATTATATTTCTAGATTAAAATCCGCCATCAAAAAGTACATTAGAGGATGCAAAATATGCACTCTGTACAAGCAAAAAGTCCATTCCAAGATAATGGCAGCTCTTCCGATATAACGTTGTACATTCTCCCTGCCCTTCACGGGATTGGACTTAGCAGGTACATTCTCGATAAAAACGTCCATACTTCGAAACGCGTCTTTGTTTGTTTTAGTGCAAAAGCTTTGTATTGATCTCTCCTCTGGAAGCAAATCATTGCCAAGAGATATAACACAAAAATACATTTGTCACGGTTTCCATGGTCATGAACGAAACGGTCTAATTACGCGAGAAATTTTGAAATTATGTATTCCGATATACGAACGAAACGGTCTAATTACGCGAGCAATTTTGAAATTATGTATTCTACCCTCAGAGAAATCTCAATGTTAACTGTAACTATTAAAACAGAATAACAGTAGAAAAAGTCTTAACCAATCCCTTACATTCCAATCATTCCCACCCATATATTGTTCTACATCATTCCACACATATACATTTTCATATCATTAATTGAAAAGATATTAACGTCATTTTATACTGCGGTGCTCTCAGAAATACAATAAATATCCACAAGTGCTTAGTGCTGACACGCTATAACTTCTTGCGATACTGCAAGAAGTTCATAAATATGAGCATTGAGGTTCGCCGTAGAATTGTACGCAGGTTGATATACTGCCTAAATTGTGACATTTATTACATGGCTTCACAGCATTTATTATATATAAGGGATGCATTTTTCAGAAGCGTAGTTTGCCTTATATCAAATATCAAAAAAAGTGTAGTGTATATGAGTCATTCCATGTCAAGCGGTAAAATTGTTGGCTTCGATAGCTCGGATTGTTTCGAAACTTTGTGTATGTATTCTTCACATGCAAATATTTGATAGGTATATTTAAAAAAAAAATGAAAAGTATTTTTCATGACTTATGATTAATTTAACAATGGTGAAATAGCCCGTAAATCCAGAAATACTTATGGATTTTAACGCACTATACTTTGTTTGGAATATAATTCATCAACTGCTCATTTCACCAAAGAGTCACTAAAAACACATCTAAGAACTCTACTTTAAATTTTCAAAAAAATCAATGAATGAAGAAATAAAATTGTAAAAACTTTACAAAGTGCTTACCATACCACTTCATTATTTGAAATGCAGTTGAAGTTACCTTCCAATATCTATACCAAAAGTTATATTGCATTAAAATCGGTAAAGTATTTCTGGAGTTACAGGTGATTGTATGAACACACCTTTTTGAAAAAAACTTAATTTCACCATTGCACACTGGTCCCAAATACATTTTTTATGGCATAAAGTCCAAAAATAAACATACAGTCTTGTAATTTTGCACATTTGCTAGACATATCATCCGCAAAAAATAAAAAATAAAATTGGGCCGATCGGACCACGCCCACTACCACCTCCCATATAAACTCAATATGTAACCAACATAATTATCACCCTGTATTAGTATAGGGTGACCAAAAACAGAATTTTATGAAAGCTTAAAAGAATAAAGAGTTGCTTATTTTGATGAAATGTGTTTTTCTAAACATTATTACAAAAGCAAAATATAGCATACAAATAGTATACTTTAAACTGCAATTTAAATAATTATTTCAAGAAATAATGTAAATTGTATACATGTGTACAAAAAGGTGAATGATGTTGTATACCATTTTAAAGGTACTTTCAATACCTTTTAAATAAAATATTGATGAGTCTCGTACACAAAACTAATTCAGAGATATAGTCATATATATGTCTATGGCTAATCAAAAACTGTGCTAAAATAAAATGACAATTTTTGGAGTTTGCCGAAAAATGCTGACGAGATATTAATTCCACCATAAACTACAACCTCAGACGAACACTTTCACATTTACACTTTGAGTCAAGTTGAGTCATACATATAACTTTTGGTCCACGACATTTATAGATTATGTTCTCTACAAATCACAAAATTACAATACCTATGAATACTTACAAGACCACAATAATCATAAAATGTTAAATATAATTTTTCAACTACTAACTCTTGCCGTCAATTTTCATAATATAGTCACTTTATTATTTTCTTTCTAAGTTTTGATTTTAATTAATTTGTAAAACTGATTTATATCAAAATTAATACCACTTTTTTTGAACCGCAAAGTTTAAGTACCATTCAGGCTTGTGGTGTTGCCACCTAATCTTCTCCAGTATATTTTCTTGATTGCTTGGATTGTTGCCATAGAGAAAATATATACACATTTACCACTTTTCAATTTAAATTTTTTTGAATTTCTGCCAAAAAAAATGGATTTGGGACCATAGTGCATTGTTAAATTGATCGTAAGTCATGATAAAGCTATCGAAGTTAAAAATCGTACCGCTTCATATGGAATGACTCATCTATGTGATACAATTGTTCAAATAATTGAAAAAAACCTATAGACATATCTTATTATTTATTACTTATAAGGGGAATTAAAAAATATCTACCTTGCACTCCGTAGCCCGTGCAACTAAACCCTTAACACAATTATTAAAAAAAGAAGGATTTAAATAATTTACTTGTTTATGTTAATATTTGTGCGTCGCCAATAAACAAAATCATTGGAATTGCTTATATGTACTTACAAAAGATAAGAGAAACAAAAGTTGTACCTCCCCAATGTATTATTTGCAGTTTAATTGGAAACTTATGAGAGATGTGAATGACCAATACTTTTGAAAAAAAAAAATTAATTAATGAAAACTGCAATAACTTAGTCAATTACTAACAGATTTTGACGTGATACTACTTACTTTACATAAATCCACTAATATTGATGGTACCTTACGCAAAAACTTTACCAAAGTTGGAAATTGGGGAAAAAATAAAAATATTGTTTTCTGGTCCAATACACACAGATTTCTCAAGTTTTAAGTAAACAGCGTACATAACGTTTGAAAGTTCTAAGTTTTTAAATCCGACGAGAAATTGGAAAGTGGTTGTTAATCTACCATATTAGAGGCTTATACATGTGCGAAGCTAAGCAAATTCAATTTTGGGATGTCTTGAAAATTTCAAATTCTTGTTTTAGTCGACAATACCTACAAGAATAATAGTATCCATTTGTCCCTAGGTTTTCTTTTTCCTTTTTGTAGCACTGTGTATCATACGCTGTGTATCATACGCGTTTATCATACGCTCAACCTTCATCGGTGAGAAATGTCATGGCTTACGTGGCGGTCCTAATTATATAATATTTCACACATGACGTCAAATTATATTTAAATCAAAATTGTTAGAAAATACGATCAGATATGCCTAAGACACACTACTTCAGCAGTCGGTAAGAAATCGGTACGACGCGTTTCCATTCCAAATTTCCCGTAAATTTTGTTCAGATGCCGGTCAGAAATTGGCAAAAGCATCAGATTTCCATCAGCCCGTCGCACAGAGGGTTGATATCGCCAAAAATGGAGATTAATTCAAAAACCAATATTTATTTAAAAAAAATATACGACTAAAGAGTATAAAGTTCTACATCAATACCGAAAATATAAATGACATGTGTTGTTTACTTTTGCGTTTGCACTGCTTTAAAGTCAAGAATGTTTTGAATTTTACGCGAATGATTAATATCTTTTTATCCATTGTAAAAAGTAGAACTTTGATTATAGAATCTTCAATTTCAGTTATTTTAGAGTATATTTACAAAAAATTTTGTAAGGAAACTATTGTAGAAATATTTTCACAAAAAATTGTTTAAAATATGTCTACATTTGAGGCATTTTCAAAATATATGTGGAGATTTAAATGTGAATTCCGTAACATACCGCAAGATTGTGAATTTATAATTAAATTACAATGTGTTAGCTTCAATATACCGTAATTACATGTTGCGCGTTTTAGCGCCAATTTATTTTATTAAAACAAGTAAGGAAATGCTAAAGTCGGAAGGAGCCGACTGTACGATATACTCCACTTTCTATCCTATTACAATTCAATTCGGTACAAAATTGAAATTGGGAAGGATTTTTGTATCCTCTAAATGTATGTGGGGGTATATTGAAACATGGAACGATGTGACACGCTTCCGCCATGTATGTTGGTGAATAAATAAAAAATAAATTTTATCTAAATCTGAACCGTTCTTACCCGCTTTCACCACATATTGTGAAAATTTTAAAGAAATGTACAATATGTGATTTCTAAAGCGGAAAAACTCAAATCGGTTCGACATTTGTATGGGGGCTATATTGAATATTGAAAAAATATAAACATTACCTGACCCGAAGGCTTCCCCGAATTAATCTCCATTTTTGGCGATTTCAACCCTTTTTGCGTCGGTCAGACTTCCACTCCACACGTTTTTCGCAATGATGTCCTCAACTTACAAAGAGCAAAGCATTTTTTCAGCTCGGGCTCTTGAAAACATTAGTGTGTGTTTAATTGTGTGTGCACACGGGCAAATTCAAACACTTATTTACATAACTGCTACATTATGTCTGTTTTTCTTTAAGACTGGATAACTAAGCTGCGATAACAAAAATCTAAATAAAATGTTAAAAATTCGCTCAAAATAAAATATTCTTTTTTAAAATTGTCGTCAAAAGCAATATCAATGTGTGTGTGTGAAAACAAATTTTGAAAAAATAATTTTGTTTTAAAAATTTTTGACTTAGCCTGGATAATTAATTATCCAGTGTAAGTCAAATTATAATTATCGAGGCTAAGTCCAATAAAATCGACACAAAATGTCTTTTTGAAAATTTATTTTAATACATATATTTATATTGTAGTTGGCTAAAATGATGATGGCTAAAAATGAAAAAATATTTTTTTATTTTGACCAAAAAATTAAATTTTTATTAACGTTTTCGTTATCGCAGATTATTATCCCTGCTTAAAGAAAAACAGCCCTATTAAATAATATTGTTGCACTGTGTAAGATTATATAAATAGACAACGCAGTCTGTGTGTCAATGTAGAATCTTATTTCAGATTTCATTATGATATCATAGTTGTGCTAGCCCAAAGCTGTCTTTTATTTAGTAAAAAGTTTTATTATTATGTTTTCTAATTTTTTTTGATTATGGACATTTTTGTTCTAGCCAATTGTGAAGTAGTATGGGAATTTGGTTTGTTGATATGAAACATTTAAGCACAAGAGTCTGAGTGAAGATTACGCCATATTTCTTTCATTTTGTGTCTTTTTCAAAAACTTCTTTCGAAAAAAGTCTATTTAATATATTTAAAGTTGTTTACGTGTTTGTTTTACAACTGATAAAGTATCATATCAGGAGGATTTAAAAAAATATATATTCGAAATCCCTCGTGGGGGCTTCGAACCCCCCAAAATCCAACCCTTGGGCATGGTCCAAAGAATTACAGACTATTTCTTCAAAAACACGTAATCGATTGAGTATAATTGCTACCTTCATAAAACACTTGCAATGTAATGTATTCAGAAAATTGTTGTGTAAATTGTTAACAAAATAATATATTATTCAAAGATCTTACCTCTTCGCAAAGAGCAATCATACGGCGGGTACTTTCCAATGACTGAAATATAAAAGGTAAATTAATTAATTAAAATATATTGGCAAGTACTATATATATATGTTTTATGTATAAAGGTCGATTGTAGCGGAGTCGCCCCAGAGTAGAGTATCTCTTTTTTGTGGCAAAACCCCTTAAATCACCTGGCCGCCTCAATAAGTAAAAGGTGGATTTATGATGATAAAGTCCTTGCCGTGTCATCGGGGGCCCTGACGTAGTGGACATCATCTCCCCTCACTCGTGGGAATCATAATGAATTCGATAAAAATCTATATATAATAATATATATAAAAATCAATGTGAGAGTGTATGTTCCGTATAGGACGCCAAACCGGTAGACCGATTTATTTGAAAATTTTACTGTATCTAATATCTAGACAGGGGATAGTTCCTGGATATACTAGGCCATGATAGGACAAAGGAGGTGGTACCTCCCACACAAACAGTATTTTAAAACTATCAAAAATTACTCATTTTATCTTCCAAAGGTGAAAGTAGTAATACAGTATTTTGAGTCTCTTTCGTAGATTAAGGACGAAAGCGGATTCGACAATGCGGCTTTAACAAACTTTAGCTAAATTTATACAAAGCAGCATTTACATTATGAGATCCAGTCGTGCGATCCACACGATTTCGAGAGAGGATCGCACGGAAATTTTGACAGTCTGTTCGATTATATATATATAATTTGTCAAAAAATCCAAACTTTTTGTGCGATCAGGATCGATATTTCACGAGGCAAGCAAAGAAAATGAGAAATTAAGTAATTTTTAATATAATGTTTTTTAGTTTTGCATTATTTTTGTGTGATAAGTGTAAATGCGGGAAACGACTTTCGATTCGATTTTTGGAAAGTGGGAGAAAAATTATGCGATTTCCCTCACCAAAAATCGTTTTACACAATCGCATAATGTTAAGGCTGCTGAAGCAGGACTTAAGACACCACTCTAAGGTTGGCGAATCGCAGTCTGACCCTATTGACCGGCCGCACTGTGCGATAAATCGCTACTTTAGCTGAGCGAAACTCAAAAATCCAACTTACTTATTTATAAAACTTAAATGCAGTTTTGATCTGAGGTTCTTACTGATTGGATCACCCATGACCGTTATAATTACACATTATGTATAAGGCGCGTGATCTATTTTAGTATTATTTTCCTCATTAAATCTCCGAGTCCAGTGCATATACATTTTTTCTAGTGTTAAGGTGAAAAAAGATAAGTAAATTTAATATTTATTTATATTATTTGCCGATCTAATTGATATTATATATATATTCCTTTTTTAACTCCTATGAGGAGCATATTGGAGCATATTGATATTATTATTGGATATTATTTGATGATCTAAGGGTGATTTTTAGCTATTATCTTTTTAGCAACACTGGTTTAAACAGCTGACGCACGTTTCGTGTTTTGTTTCACTGTCAAACATCTTCAGTTTGGTCTATAATTTAACCATGAATCGACTTACAAACGAACAACGCTTGCAAATTATTGAATTTTATTATCAAAATGCGTACTCTGTTAAGAAAGTTCATCGCGCGCTTTTACCGAAAAATTGTGTTCAGCGACGAAGCTCAGTTTTGGCTCAATGGGTACGTAAATAGGCAGAATTGTCAATTTTTGGAGTGAATATCAGCCAGAAGCATTGCAAGATCTACCAATGCATCCAGAAAAAGTCACAGTTTGGTGTGGTTTATTGGCTGGTGGCATCATTGGACCGTACTTCTTCAAAGATGATGCGAATCGTAACGTAACTGTGAATGGTGAGCGCTACCGTGAGATGATATCCAACTTTTTTTTGCCCAAAATGCAAGAGCTTGACTTGCATGACATGTGGTTTCAACAGACGGTGTCAAATGCCACACAGCACGCCCAACAATGGACTTATTGAGAGGCGAGTTCGGTGAACATTTTATTTCAAGTTCGGGACCGGTCAATTGGCCGCCTAGATCGTGCAATTTAACGCCTTTAGACTTTTTTTGTGGGGCTATGTTAAAGTTCATGTCTATACAGACAAGCCCGCTTCAATTGACGCATTGGAAGTAGGGTTTGCATCCCGGGATTTCCCGCGGGAAAATTCCCGGGAATTCGTACATTTTTCATTTCCCGTATCCCGGGAAATTCGTACGGGAATCCCGCGGGAATTCAGTAGACAATTTTACTTATTTCTTCGCATATTTTTTCCATAATTTCCACAATAAAATTAAAAATGTTGTATAAAAATTTAGATCACATAGCTTTTAATCAGGTATGTCAAATATTGCAGTTGGATGACAAAATATTTTTAAGCTGTGTTCGGATGTAGACTCGGATTTTTCCTGTCAAGCTCCATATGAAAACAGGTAAGGAAAGGCTAAAGTCGGGCCGGGCCGACTCTATGATACACTCCACTTTCTATCCGAATACAATTCAATTCAGTGAAAAAGGGAAGGATTTTTGTATCCTGTAAATGTATGTGTTTGAAAAAAAGTTAAATCGGAAGGAGATTTGTATGGGGGTATATTGAAACCCGGAACGAAATAGGCGAAATATAATATGTATAGTTTGGCCAAAACCCGCTAAACATTTGGGGGCAACATTTGTATTTCGGCTATATCTAATTCTGAAACGATCTTACCCACTTTCACCATAGATTTTTTAGTTGCAAATTTTAAAGAAAATCGGGTACAATATGTGGTTTATAGAGCGACAAAAGTCAAATCCGGAGCGACATTTGTATGGGGGCTATATCTAAATCTGAACCGATCTAGCCCGCTTTAGCCACAAGTGTTTTTAGTTAGATTATAAGCTGTTGTGCCAAATTTAAAGAAAATCGAGTACAATATGTGGTTTCTAGAGCGGCAAAAGGCAAATCGGGAGCGACATTTTTATGGAGGCTATATCTAAATCTGAACCGATCTTACCCATTTTTTTGCACAGGTGTTTCTAGTTGGATTATAAGATGTTCTGCAAAATTTAAAGAAAATCGGGTACAATATGTCGTTTCTAGAGCGGAAAATGTCAAATCGGGTAGCGAGATTTATATGGGGGCTATATCTAAATCTGAACCGATCTCACCCAATTTCTGCATAGGAGTTTCTAGTTGGATTATAAGATGTTGTGCCAAATTTAAGGAAAATCGGGTACAATATGTGGGTTCTAGAGCGGAAAATCTCAAATCGGGAGCGAGATTTGTATGGGGGCTATATCTAAATTTGAACCGATCTTATCCTATTTCCGCATAGGAATTTCTAGTTTTTTTTCTAAAAATCCGGGAAAAATAGATTTTGCGCGTCTATCCGTATGCCAAATATAAAGAATTTAAAGTTTTCGAAGCGACAGGACAAAGAACAAACATTTCATTATAATTACTATTAATGTGAATGATCGTTCTCCGTCGCGTCCACATTTTCCTATTAAATAAGAAATATCTGATAGTTAATTAATTTTTAAACTTGAAAAGATGTTTGAATTGATCTCACATTGCACTTTATTTTATGAATTCTGTATAAGGTTCCTTTACTTTAATAAAATGTGAATGTTTCATTGGAAAAAAAGCTTAACTCATAGTAAACAGTACGTTAATGATTTCCCGTGCTGTCCCGGGATCCCGGGAAATTGAAAAAATAATTCCCGTAATAAAATTCCCGGGAAATAAAAAGTACGGGAAAAAGCAAACCCAAATTAGAAGGCAACATTGAAGCATTTATTCGTGAGATACCGGCCGAAATGTTGGAAAGAGTATGCCAAAATTGGACTAAGCGGATGGACCATTTGAGGCGCAGTCAAGGTCAACATTTGCATGAAATAATATTCAAGCATTAAATTATATGGACCGTACTATCGATTCAAATAAAGATTTCATGAATTTTATGTGTTTTTTTTTTGAAGAACTTTCCTATAGCTTTTAAAAAATCACCCTTTAATAAACTGAGTATAAAGTTTTAGTTTCTTGTCAGTCAGAGTCCAGTCTAGCTCTTATTTTTGAAACCAAGAAGTGTAAACTGATTTTTTAAAATTACTTTCAAGGAAAATGTCTATTAAGAGAAGAGAATTGGTTCAAGAGAAATAAAACTTGTGAACCGCATCACAAATGAACCAGGCATTTTTAAATGCTTACTTCACCTTAATAAAGACGGAAGTGCAAAATATAAAAAAACAAATTGAAATTGAAATTCAACCGTGGACCACAAATTTTACGTTACAATGATTGACGGCAAAACATTTAGTGATATTTCAGGCTCTTCCTTACAATAATGCAGAATTTGCGGTGCGACAACAAATATTATGAATGATTCAAATAAGCTTGCAGAATTAAATGCAGATTCGGTATCGATGAATTACTAATTAAGAACATAGGTAACATCCTTACTACCATGACATCTTTGTTTTTAGTAATATTGATGAACAAATCCTATATTTAAAATTTTAAGGATCACAAGGTTTCCAATTCACCATAAGACCTCAATACAAACATTTATAATGTACCCAAGGATCAGAAGTTATCGTTTATTTATTATTTTGTACGAATTTATGAATATTTAATGACGATAGAAAAAGTGCATACATTTTACAAGTCCTTGCGTGTTTATAGCACTACTTTGGTTGAATTTTTTTGCAATGGTTGATGATTTGAACGTCTCATCGTACGATGTTATCGACGCACTTATTTCTTCATTAAGGTCTTCCTCTGGATTTATTTTTAGAATGGGTAATTCCAAAAATTTTCGACACAGTCGTGGACCCGAGGTCACCCGATTTGTATAAAATTTGGCATGTTTGTTGTTCTCGTTTCTGCGAATTTTTTGACGACAATTATGCATGTCTTGGTAGAACAAGGATGTTGAAAATATCAAAATATCCCTTACCCTTGACTATCATTACATAACATCATCTGGATTTTTTGGAAAATATTTTCCAAAAAAGCCCATCATTTTCTATAAAATCTGTCAAAATTTCAGGATGGGATCATGATGAGATCAGAAGATATAAATATTTATTTGTGAGCGGTTGACTATTTGATTGTTTTTGCTTTAATTCAACTTTTGTAACATTAATATTGTATAATAACATATATGGGGAGATTTTGACAAATTTCGGTCTTCGTACTCATCTGGACATTTGGATCAAATACCAGGATTGAAACTAACTTAGTTCATAATATAAAGGTTACCTAATCTTAGTTGGATCGATATGATTTTGAATGTAGACATACATATTTACAAAGGTGAAGTACAACAACTTATGTATTTGTTTTTTTTTCAAAGTTTTATTTATTTATTTCAAAATACTATATAACACATTTCATTGACTGTGAGAAGTATCTAGTCTGCACTTTTCCAATGCCGAGTGGACAGACTTGGTGACCAGATTGCGTTTTTGGAACAGCTTTCAATTGCAGACACATTTTGGTAAGTTTTTCTTCTTCCTTTATGTAATCTTCATTTGGAACGAAGATTCATATTTTTAATGATTTCTGTTGCCCAATTTTACATTGCAAAGGGTGAATTAATGGCACTGTAGATACTCCGAATACTTGCCCGTGTTACCATGAGCTGTACAGTTCCATTCAGCTTTTATTCCAAATTTATTTTCATGACACGTCAGGTTATATATTTTATTTTTGTTTTTATATTGACAGGCTGATCCATCGGAAAAGTAATATACTTAAGAAGGCGTTATGAAACTTATGCATTTTCAGGAACTAATTCACTGCAATCGTGTTATGTTTCATAATATCACTTATAATAATTATTATTATACAATTTGAGAATTCTGTTTGTTCTTCACTTCGATAATAACTACCGAAAGGGTGAATTGTGGCTTGGTCGTTCGTCCAGTGGTATGATTGAACTGCATCTTGAATGGCAAAACTGTAATTTTCGGCAAAGTCTAAAACAACCAACAAACTGAAATATTCATTTTGTTGTTTTGTTATGACTGAGTGCTTTACTAATTAGGCAATCGGTCTAAAAAACTATCTATAAAATCATCAACACTCTCTAATTTGGTTATAAAATTTGATCTGTCCGTGTTTGTCCATAAATTATATTTCATGTCTGTGAAAGAAATTTTGTAAAATAGGTCTCACTCAGCATAATAACATTCCGGAAACGGGTCTTTGTATATTCCAAAATTAAGCCAGGTGTGGTAATCAAAGTAGTTTTGAGAATCGTAATCTTTTTTGAAAACGCCTTCACATATTAATTTTACATTCTGGTGGTTTACACAAACACATACTGAGTGAGTTCCAGTACTACCAGCTAGCACACATTTCTTTGGTCGCAATGAAGATAATTTGGTAAACCCAACATTTATGTCTGGATGATGTTCTTTAAATTCAAATTATAGCTCTTTGAAATGCATCAGGAGCAAACGCTTTTGGATTTGAGTTCGCATTCCATCAATCTGAATGAATTTTAAATCAATTAAAATAATTTTAATTAATCTGTGCGTACCTTTATTGAACATACCTTTACTGATTTAAAGTCTTTTTTCTCCGGCATAATTCGGCTGTATTCATTCTTACAGTAAAAGTTTTCTACGTTTTCGGAAGAAGTGTCCATTCTCCCATCGATATCTTCACTAACCCTTTTTGTATTGGCTCGTGTTTTCCGTATTGAGTACATAGAAGCCGATGGTAGTTCGTTCTTAACCTTTCTGATGGACCAGTCACTGGGTAAAACTTGTTTGAATATAAATCTCGCACCCATTTTGGAAGACTTCTTAAATCAGAAACATTAGTTTTTGGATGATTTATGTTCAAGGGATTAACACACACTTTATTTCCGAAGGCACTCATTTCAATAAACTTGTAGCAAAAACAATCCGGTTTTCAAGCGAAGCATTAAAATATCTAACGGTTCCTAAATGAAGACCGATGCCACATGGCTAAAATGATTTCTCGTGGCTTCTCACTTTCGTCAAGCACTAACTTTTGCATAACACTGTATAAGCTTAAGTAATGAAGCCTATATAATAAACATACAATTATAATTATTCATTGTAAATATATGAAATAGGACAATAATTTTCGGACTGAGTTTTAGAAACAGACTCGACTTATAATAGTTGCATTATCCGAGGTATATCTGTATGTTCTCATCATCATTCATTGGTTAGAAATACCAGATGAGTAAGAAGACCAAATCTTGTCAAAATATCCCAAACCATTACCCATTAAGAACGAGAGGAATAAATAAACAATAAAATAGTCAACCCCTCACAAAAATATTTATATCTTCTGATCCCATCCTGAAATTTTGACAGGTTTTATATAATATTTTCCAAAAATCCAGATGACGTTATGTAAAGATATTCAAGAATAAGGGATATTTTGATATTTTCAACATCCTTGTTCTACCAGGACATGCATAATTTTATATAACATCTTAAAGCAGACGTCAAGGCCTTTCCGATGATAGCTAAGATTTTATAATCCGATAATGTCTGCGAACTATAACTCATCTTAAAGTAATGCATCTTTTTCTAGAAACGCTGTAAATTGTCGACTTTGACGGATCATAAAATACAAACTACAGTGAATATTGCAAAAATTTTGACGTCAAAAAGCAGCAAAGAGGAGAACAAACGAGCCAAATTATATACAAATCAAAAGGGGTCGGGTCCAAAAAGGTTGTTTTTTTGTGTCGATTTATTTTGGAATCACACGAATACGATGAAGACAACGGTTAACGAAGCTCTGTAACTTGCTAACCAGAGTATCAGTTTCAAGCCAAGTTTCATGAGAATGACTTTTTGAGCGCTGTCTTCTGCGGATACGATACAGCTGAGATATGTGAAATCACTAACGAGTTAGATTTCGGTGGATCCAACGTGAAACGAGTTTTGGTCTTATTTTTATTGACTTTGTCTTTTTTTCGCGTTGATAGATAGATTGATTATGCAGATTGAAATACAAGATCATCCTATTTAGATTGCATATCTGTTTTGTTGGGGTTCCTCGGTCTGATAAAGCTTTCCAAATATGCGATCGCCAGATGCTATCGAAATGAAGTACGATTGCCATTTATTTGATTGTTTAATTATGTTTATTAAGGTGTATACTTTGTCAATGCAAGGACGATTTGGTCTGCATCTGGACTATTGTTTTCTAATCGTATTGTCGAGTTTTTCTTCTATGCGGTTGAGAATGATTTTTGTGAACACTTTTTTTTCACTGAACCAACACTCAGGGGATGTCCCCTATAAATGCACTGCATTGCGTTGGTAGACGGAAGATAAGGTATTGGAAGGAGGAAAGAGGGAGTAGTGTCTGTTGACATCTGTTTTGAATCTCTGAATGTCGTAATTGGAGGGAAAGATATTTGCCGGAAGTCGATTCCACATACGGATAGTACGGGCGAAGAACGAATTTATTCTGTAATGTGTAGTGCGGCCGGTTGTCCAATCGACAACAAATGGGTGAGCTTTCCTGGAGAGTCGCGTATCTCTACCGAACGTTGTCACGGGCGGTATAAGATCACGAATTTCCGAAGAACAAACACCATGAAAGTATCGATAGAACAATGACATACAACCAACATTACGACGGTGTTCAAGGGAGACAATAGAATTGGATATCCTACCGTCACCTATCAAAACCATCGCCCTCCTCTGGACACGGTCAAGTAGCTCCAGTGATGAAGCTGGAGCATCCGACCATATATGGGAGTTGTATTCCATCTTTGGTCTGATGTAGGTAGTGTAGATATTGAGAAGAGCAGAGGGTGTGAAATATTTCTTACATCTTTTTAAAAAGCCTAAACATTTGAAGGCATCTTTCGACACATCAAATACATGTTTTGTCCAACGAACATCACATTGTATTTTTATGACAAGAACAACGAGAGCATCTGATTGCTCAATATCTACACCGTTCATTAAAATCGACGACATCGTTGGATCAGTGAATCGCTTGTGAGACAACAAGGAGCACTGGGTCTTACGTGCATTAAAATCTACTCTATTCTCTCGACCCCATTCAGAAATGGCCATCAAATCCTGACTAAGTGACTCATCCATCAATCGCCTTTTATCCTCAATTTCTTGACGACTTGGTCTATGATCGAATGAGTTGAATGACAGAGGTTGCTGTCATCCGCGAATGAGTATATTGGATTCACAGTCCGATCCAAGAGGTCGTCGATGAAAATAAGAAAAAGGGAGGGGGAAAGGACAGAACCCTGTGGTACTCCTGCGGTTAACCTATGCTCGTCGGATGAGAACCCATCTACAACAACAGGTATAGTGCGATCTCTGAGAAAGCTTGATATAAATCGAGAGAAGTCACTACCAACACCAAAAGCGATAAGCTTTGATATGAGTGCGCCGTGTCAAACTCTATCAAAGGCCTTGGAGATATCTAGAGCAACGACCTTACCCTCACCAAGCTTGTGAATAGATCGATTCCACTTTTCGGATAGCAGTGTCAACAGGTCTCCCGTAGATCGATTCCTACGGAAGCCATACTGTCGATCATTAAGTAAGTCATTAGTTTCTAAATACCTCACAAGTTGGTGGTTACCCATACTCTCCATAACCTTCGAAAGCGCTAAGCAAATCGCGATCGGTCGATAGTTTGCAGGATTATTAACCTCACCTTTTTTAGGGATGGGCTGGATGTTCGCAATCTTCCAACGCGCTGGGAAAACCCCTGCACGGTATGCAAGGTTGAAAAGATTACGAAGGGGACGGGCAAGCGTCGAAGAGCACTTATATAGGACAAGTGCTGAAATGCCATCCGGGCCTGGAGATTTATTTACGTCGAGATTTGCGAGAACTCCACGTGTTCGAAAAAATATCTGAGGCATGGAACTAGATACATTTTCGATCACGGGGAGTTGTTGATTACACTAGTCAACAGTCAAAATGTACTCGGGATGCGATAATTTTTTCTGTGTAGATAACCTTAACATGAGCTCGAAAAACGCAATAAAATTTTTTTTTTCGTTTGGTTTTTTTTTTATTTTTTTTTTTTAATTTTAAAATTTTTTTTTGGTTAATTTGTTTCGTCCGGCATAACTCGGGAACCACTAGCCCGATTTAATTGAATTAAATTTTTAAAAATTTAAAATTACAATTCCCCTTATCTGTTCACATATTGTTTTCCTATACAAGCAACAGTTTCCAAGTTAAAAATGAATATATAAAGGAAAAAACTTATTTTTTGCCTAAAGATTTAAAATTTTTTTTTGTAAAAAATCCATAAAAAATCCAAAATGAAAAAAAAAATGTCAAATCTTATTACTTTTACGTAAAGTCACATAACCTATGAGCAAAATGAGACAAAGATCATGAAAATCGATGCACGCGTTTCGCTTTTATTCGCAATTGAGTAAAGGTATGAATTTCAAAAATTTGCTCGACATATTAACAACTTTGTCTATGGTAAGGTTTTTTCTTTTTTTTTTGATTCTCAGAATTAACAAAACGGAATAAACAAAGGGTTATTTAATTTTTATGATTGCGTAAGCAAAGTAATAAACGCTAATAAATGTGCGTGAACAATTAAAAGGAAAAAAGGAAAGGGACTTTTTTAATTATTTGGGTTTTCCGTTGGCTACCTGTATGATTTTTTTACAGAAATGCAACCCACATTTAAGGGTGGTCATTATTCGGAAAATTTAAGACTCACACATGGTGAAACAGGTATGTAGCCACCGTAAAAAAATATACACCCATTTATAAGTACCTGTCAGTAAAATACTAAACAATACACAGTATAAATAGGTCTTCATTGATGGATTTTACTCATTCAACAAGTGTCGACGAACGCGATAGTTAAAATGAGCAAACGTTCGCGAGGATTTGAATGCAATACCAATCCAAGTAATTTTTGTTACATGTGCGGAGAATACGTTTCTAAAAAAACAAGCGTTGTTTTTCACCTAAATTGAGAGATTCATTTGAAGAGAGCTTCAATTTAAAGGTCTCAAACATAGATGAGCGGTGGACACCAAGTGCTCTATGTCCAAGGTGCTACGTACAGCTAGCTGACTCAAGGTAAGTGTAGATTACGAAATTCAAGAACATATATAACTTATTATTGAAATTCTTTCAGACGACAGCCGAGAATCATCATGCCAATGCTTTGGAGAGCTCCGCTTTGCCATGTAACAGATTGCTACTTCTGTCTTAGCAAAAAAACAGGCGTGGGAAAAAATATACGATGGACTTACGCTGCTGTTTCAACAGTGAATTTTCCAGTGCCATTTTCCGAAGAACCAGTGGACCCGCAACCGCCCGTTTCAAGATGGGCATCTAATAATGAGGCGATACATCCAACATCAGATCCGGAGACAGTAGAAACCACATCAGGATGCGAGTCAACATATACATTGCATGGAGGTCAACGCTTATGTTCCCAAGCAGAACTGAACGATTGGGTTAGAGAATTGAAACTCTCCAAGGAAGATGCAGAGTTGCATGCATCGCGCATGCAACAGTTCGGTTTCTTGGCTCCTGGTGTGGTGACAACAATCTACAGGAAGCGTCATGAACCATACGCAAGGTACTACACAAAAAAAGACAACATCTGTTTTTGTAAGGACATTCCCGGATTATTTGGTGAACTCAGGTACTCTTACGATCCAGGAGAGTGGCGTCTTTTCATCGACAGCAACAAGCAGAGCCTTAAAGCAATTTTACTGCACAACGGCAACGAGAAACCTTCGATTCCAATTGCTCATGCCGTTGACACCAAGGAAACATACGAAGTCATGGACAATCTACTAAAGTGCCTTAACTATGAGAGGCACGATTGGAAAGTTTGTGCCGACCTTAAGGTTTTGTGGATTACAAGGTGGATTCACAAAGTACTGTTGTTTTCTCTGCCTTTGGGACAGCCGCGATCGTCAACATCATTACACCAGGAGGAGTTGGACAGAAAGAGTTAACTTCATCCCCGGCAGCGACAACGTGAAATATACACCACTCATAAAAAAGGGAAATGTTTTTCTCCCACCTCTTCACATAAAGCTCGGACTCATAAAAAACTTCGTGAAAGCTATCAACAAAGATGGCGAAGCGTTCGCCTATTTAAAAACCATTTTTCCTCACCTTTCATCGGCAAAGATTAAGGAAGGCGTTTTCGACGGTCCGCAAATTAAAAAGTTGTTGCAAGACCAACAGTTTGAGCACATTGTATCACCAAATGAAGCTGCAGCTTGGAACTCATTTCGGCAAATTGTTTCCGGATTTCTTGGAAACAACAAAAGCTCAAATTACAGAGAGATCGTCGAACAACTACTCCAAAATTATAAAAAAATTAGAGCAAATATGTCGCTTAAGATACATTTTCTACACTCGCACTTGGACTTCTTTCCGGACAACCTGGGCGATGTGAGTGACGAGCATGGTGAGCGTTTTCATCACCAAATGAAAGAAATTGAGCACCGATACCAAGGATTTTGGAACGAAGCTATGATGGGGGACTATATCTGGTTCCTGATAAGAGAAACAGACCCACAACAATATAAAAGAAAGACAAAAGCACATAATTATTTTTAATTTGAAGGTTTTTATTTTTGTGTTTAGATATTTTTTTTTTTTAACTTTTTTATAATTAATTAATGTTGATATCCTTAGGATAATTTCTTGTACATATATCGAATTGTTTTTTAATTTAAAGTCATATATTTTTGTCACCCAACAAATTTTAATTTTTTTTGTAATAAAAAAGAAAAAACCTTACCATAGACAAAGTTGTGCATATGTCGAGCAAATTTTTGAAATGCATACCTTTACTCAATTGCGAATAAAAGCGGAACGCGTGCATCGATTTTCATGATCTTTGTCTCATTTTGCTCATAGGTTATGTGACTTTACGTAAAAGCAATAAGATTTGACATTTTTTTTCATTTTGGATTTTTTATGGATTTAAAAAAAAAAATTTAAATCTTTAGGCAAAAAATAAGTTTTTTCCTTTATATATTCATTTTTAACTTGGAAACTGTTGCTTGTATAGGAAAACAATATATGAACAGATTAAAGGAATTGTAATTTTAAATTTTTTAAAATTTAATTCAATTAAATCGGGCTAGTGGTTCCCGAGTTATGCCGGACGAAACAAATTAACCAAAAAAAAATTTTTAAAATTTAAAAAAAAAATAAAAAAAAAAACCAAACGAAAAAAAAATTTTTTATTGCGTTTTTCGAGCTCATGTCAAGGTTATCTACACAGAAAAAATTATCGCATCCGGAGTACATGAAATTTTTTTCATTTTGTTGAGTAGTGTTACTTTCCGGCAAGGATGAATTCCTTGCAAACATTTCAGCCAATAGGTTTGCTTTGTCAACCGGGTTAGTGAATATCTGGTCATCTTTAACAAGAGTTGGGATAGATGAGGAGTTATCCTTTACTCTTCTCACAAATGACCAAAAGCTCTTACTTCCCCTGGGAGAAGAAAGAACTTTGGCACGAAGACGTTGTTCGTACAGAAACTTTTCACGTCTAAGTACCCTGGCAGACATGGTTCTTGTCTGCTTGCGTAGCAGATCAGTTGTTGCATTTTTATTTAAACGCCATTTCCTGAATGCTTCCTCTTTGGATCTGACAGCAGCCTTGCATGTCTGGTTAAACCAACTTTTATTAGATGGTTTATCCGAAATAACTTTAATTGGAATAAATGACTTCATTCCAATCAAGATAATATTTTCAATCATTTCAGCCGCAGCATCTATATCGCCATTTAGAAAACAAAGTTTCCAATTGAAATGCTGGAAAAAGTCGTTGAGCTCGGCCCAACGTGCCTTTTCGTATATATATATTGTCCGCTTTAAGGCTGGGGTCGAAGCGACACGAAGAGCGGAATACGAAAAGGATGCTGAAACAATGCAGTGATCCGAATTACCAAGAGGTGCTAGAACGTTAACTTCATACTTTTCAGGGTGTGATGTTAAAAAAAGATCAAGAATGTTAGAGTGTTGCCCTTGGACACACGGAATGTGTGTCGGTTCATTCACTAGTTGCGTCAAATCATTATGCGCGGCAAAAAGCTCGGTGTATTGACCCTCCGGTGTTGAGTAACTCGAATGGGCAAGCCAAGAGGAATTATGGACATTGAAATCGCCAGCAACCACAATTTCACTGTCAGGACAATCCTGTAAAATTTTTGTAATTGAATCGGAAAGGGCGTCAAAGCCAAGAAATGCAAGAAGAAACAATCCCAAGAAATAATCCCAAAAAACCAAATAATTAGTATTTTAGAGTTTCGTTTTCCTACGTAGATCCAAGTTCCTGAATTTGTTGTTTCTCTTTTGAATAATACTTGTTACATATGTACAAAAAAATACTTACGCTGAAAAATATTTGACATAAGTGATAAATATAACAAAAAGTTTACTAAGATAAAACTCATTTCTTATTGTTTCGCAACTTTAAAGTAGATTTTAAAATAGAGACCTACACGCAGAGAAAAAATGCATTTCGTAGAAACGAACTTTAAAACACGTGAACATCGCTTTTGAGTTTCTTTTGTGGGAAAAATTAGTTTGTTTGCGGTAAACATGTCATCAGTTGTTGTAAATGAACAAAGAGAAATAAGTTTATGTATATCAAACTGTTTTCTTCGTTTGTCGAAACGGATTTGTATTATTATTGCAAACTCCCAAAACATTGGAAGTAACAGAAACGGTCGTTGTTGCATCTGCGATGAAAGTAGGATACATCGGTTCAGATTTAGATACAGCTCCATAAAAATGTCCAATCGCAAATGTTAAATTTTTATTTTAGATTTCATTATGATATCATAGTGATTCTTATCTACACTTTTTTAAATTACTAAACGATTTTTTTATTAAATTTCCAAACTTTTATTGCTGTACACAATTTAAAGTTCATAAGATATTGCTCTAGTCAAATGTCAAGAAGTGGTATCGGTTAATAAAAATGAAAATTTTCTGAACAATTTGGTATCCATTAGCGAAATTAGCACTACACAATCTTGAAATTGACACAATTCGTTTAGTTTGTTTGTATTTTTCATAAGAAATTCAAGAAAGTGTCCACGATTTTTTATGTAATTTTCGTGTTTTCATGATTTTACTGCAAAATTACCATTTCAGACGAGTTATTTTAAAAAGACCTTAAAAATTCTATATTTTATTGCTTCAGATAGTCTAGAAGGTTTTAAAAAGTATATGTTCAAAACCTCTCTGGGGGGGTTGATTCCCATTTCATAAGAGATTATTTAAAGTCAATGTCATTTATGTGCGCACCATCCTCCGGAAAAAAAGCAGTGATTTGATACGTAGTGACTGTGACCATCTGGGATAGTGTTCTCTGTGTTTTCTTGATCCATATGTTTTTGACATATGGATGGCTATAAGCTCAGGGGTTTGTGTTTGTTGGTGGGAGGGTTGGGAATTTTGATGCACTTGCTCGCCTAGCTGATACTGTAAGTAGCATGCGCTGATTGTTCGCGTCTGTTAAGATGTGTATAACTGTTATCCGCAGCTGACCTTTAATATCATTTCCGCCTTAAGCTCGGCTCTGGCAGATTCCACAATTCCGCCCATTGTATGTTATCTTCTGTGCAGTCATTTATATCCAACCGTCGAAATCAATTTCCAAATCGAGTCCTTCCTGAAATTTAGCATAGATTGACAGCGGAATGTTATCTTCGGGATCAAAATCAGGCAGACTGCATTACGGAAACAATTTCGATTTGTTGTTGCTGCTACTTTACTCCAAAATGCTTTGATGAAATAAACAGCTTCAAGCTCATTAATAGATTTCGAGAGCTGTGATGCACAACTTGCAGCATCAATTGCACGAAGTAAGTGTTTTAAAAGAAATCTTCCATAAAGAAAATTAATATTGTTGGATTATTCCGGGGTTGGCTTACTGCCGTTGTGTTTGGGGACAAACAACAATGTTTATGTTAATGTTTATTTATTATTAATGTTTAATTCAATTCGATAAGATGCTGAGTTATACAAAAACAAGAGACTTTTTTGGGGTTTTCATTTTCCTATTGAACTGCTCATTACTTCTCGAGTCACACATATTTTTTTTTTGATTTCCAATCCAATGGTATTTCCGCGATAGGGACATATTTGAAAGCATTAATGTGGGATGCTTCACATTTAACCACAGTAGCTCTTTCTCTCTAGCCATGTTTGCAAAAAACAAAATTGTGAGTCTTTCCTTAGAGAATTTATCTCCAAAGGATTTTTCGGATTTTGGAGCTAGAGCTCTCTCAGGCAGTGCAATAAGTTACGCCTATTTTCATTGCGTTTGTCTTTAAAGTAGGGTCAGATATTGGAATTTTTTAACTCCTAACCTTAACGAAACAATCAAAGCACATATTGTCTATTTCAGAGCCACCTTCTTTAAGAAAACTTCGCTTTTGATGTATATTAACTCCAGACTCCAATTTTGAATGAATGGTTTCTTTATTTTTATTGATTTCTGCAGCTTGTGTTTTTCCAATGCTGAACCTTTTAAAACAAAAATTGTAAACAATTTCATTTTTATAGCATTAAACATAACATTTTTGCTACTTCATGAACTGACAAGTTATCTTTTTCGAACACATAAATTAATTTAATATTAAAGCGTCCGGTTATTGGAATGATATTTGTATGGAAAATTAATGTAATAGATATGTTTGGGAACAGGGCCGTGCGCAAGGGGGGGTGTTGTGGGTTCAACCCCCAGAGAGGTTTCGAACATATACTTTTTTAAAACCATCTAGACTTTCTGAAGCAATAAAATATAGAATTTTTAAGTTATTTTTAAAATAACTCACCTGAAATGGTAGTTTTGCAATAAAATCATGAAAGCACGAAAATTACATAAAAATCGTGGACACTTGCTTGAATTTCGGAGAAAGGTTATGAAAAATACGAACATACTAAACGAAGTGTGTCAATTTCAAGATTGTGTAGTGCTAATTTCACTAATGGACACCAAATTGTTTATTTTTATTTTATTTTAATTAACCGATACCACTTCTTGACATTTGACTAGAGCAATATATTATGAACTTTTAATTGTGTATAACAATAAAAGATTGGAAATTTAATAACAAAATCTTTTAGTAATTTTAAAAAAGTGTAGATAAGAATAACTTTGATATCATAATGAAATCTATAAACATTCTTAATAAAAGCAAAAAATTTGCTTGACGCTAACCCGCTAGTTGGAATGAAATTATTGAAAATTAATTTACCTCTAAATTAATGATTATGTACAAATCTATTTGTGAGACGAAATTCGAAATTTCTGCGAAAAAGTATTGGAGTAACCTTTTTTATTTAGACATTTTTTACTTATACAAAATAAAGTACCATACTTAATCTATATATAATGAATCTGTGTTTGTATGTTCTTTATAGCAGCCTAAACTACTGATCCGATCTTCTTGAAATTTTCACAGTATGTTCATGATGAACCGGTGGTGAAAATAAGCTATATAAATTTTTGATATTTTCAGTGGACGTGGCACCTCCCACACAATTTGGGGATTTATTCGTTTTAGCTAGAGTCTTGAATTTTCGTGAAGGTTCACTAATTATTAGTCTGCCCAGTTGTGTCAAAAAGGGGCGGTATTGGAAAAGTGGGCGTGGCACCTCCCATACGAAGTTAAAACCTATTATTGAATATTGTCAGTTCTATGACACCTAGAGTGCTGAAATTTTGTGTAAGTGCATCTAGCATCAATGTACATAGTTGTGCCAAAAATGGACAGTATTGGAAAAGTGGGCGTGGCACCTCCCATACGAAGTTAAAACCTATTATTGAATATTGTCAGTTCTATGACACCTAGAGTGCTGAAATTTTGTGCAAGTGCATCTAGCATCAATGTGCATAGTTGTGCCAAAAATGGGCGGTATTAGAAAAGTGGGCGTGGCACCTGCCATACGAAGTTAAAACCTATTATTGAATATTATCAGTTCTATGACACCTAGAGTGCTGTAATTTTGTGTAAGTGAATCTAGCATAAACATGCGTAGTTGTGCCAAAAATGGGCGATATTGGAAAAGTGGGCGTGGTACCTCCCATACGAAGTTAAAACCTATTATTGAATATTGTCAGTTCTATGACACCTAGATTGCTGTAATTTTGTGTAAGTGAATCTAGCATAAACATGCGTAGTTGTGCCAAAAATGGGCGATATTGGAAAAGTGGGCGTGGCACCTCCCATACGAAGTTAAAACCTATTATTGAATATTATCAGTTCTATGACACCTAGAGTGCTGTAATTTTGTGTAAGTGAATCTAGCATAAACATGCGTAGTTCTGCCAAAAATGGGCGATATTGGAAAAGTGGGCGTGGCACCTCCCATACGAAGTTAAAACCTATTATTGAATATTGTCAGTTCTATGACACCTAGAGTGCTGAAATTTTGTGTAAGTGCATCTAGCATCAATGTGCATAGTTGTGCCAAAAATGGGCGGTATTAGAAAAGTGGGCGTGGCACCTCCCATACGAAGTTAAAACCTATTATTGAATATTATCAGTTCTATGACACCTAGAGTGCTGTAATTTTGTGTAAGTGAATCTAGCATAAACATGCGTAGTTGTGCCAAAAATGGGCGATATTGGAAAAGTGGGCGTGGTACCTCCCATACGAAGTTAAAACCTATTATTGAATATTGTCAGTTCTATGACACCTAGATTGCTGTAATTTTGTGTAAGTGAATCTAGCATAAACATGCGTAGTTGTGGCAAAAATGGGCGATATTGGAAAAGTGGGCGTGGCACCTCCCATACGAAGTTAAAACCTATTATTGAATATTGTCAGTTCTATGACACCTAGAGTGCTGAAATTTTGTGTAAGTGCATCTAGCATCAATGTGCATAGTTGTGCCAAAAATGGGCGGTATTAGAAAAGTGGGCGTGGCACCTCCCATACGAAGTTAAAACCTATTATTGAATATTGTCAGTTCTATGACACCTAGAGTGCTGTAACTTTGTGTAAGTGAATCTAGCATAAACATGCGTAGTTGTGCCAAAATGGGCGGTATTGGAAAAGTGGGCGTGGCACCTCCCATACGAATTTAAAACCTATTATTGAATATTGTCAGTTCTATGACACCTAGAGTGCTGCAATTTTGTGTAAGTGTATCTAGGATCAATGTACATAGTTGTGCCAAAAATGGGCGGTATTGGAAAAGTGGGCGTGGCACCTCCCATACGAAGTTAAAACCTATTACAGAATATTGTCAGTTCTATGACACCTAGAGTGCTGTAATTTTGTGTAAGTGAATCTAGCATAAACATGCGTAGTTGTGCCAAAAATGGGCGATATTGGAAAAGTGGGCGTGGCACCTCTCATACGAAGTTAAAACCTATTATTGAATATTGTTAATTCTATGACACCTAGAGTGCTGCAACTTTGTGTAAGTGAATCTAGCATCAAAGTACATAGTTGTGCCAAAAATGGGCGGTATTAAAAAGTGGGCGTGGCACCTCCCATACGAAGTTAAAACCTATTATTGAATATTGTCAGTTCTACAACACCTAGAGTGCTGTAATTTTGTGTAAGTGCATCTAGCATCAATGTGCGTAGTTCTGCCAAAAATGGGCGGTATTGGAATAGTGGGCGTGCCACCTCCCATACGAAGTTAAAACATATTATCGAATAGTGTCAGTTCTATGACACGTATAGTGCTCAAATTTTGTGTAAGTGCATCTAGCATCAATGTGCGTAGTTGTGCCAAAAATGGGCGGTAATGGAAAAGTGGGCGTGGCACCTCCCATATGAAGTTAAAACCTATTATTGAATGACACCTATTGTGCTGTAATTTTGTGTAAATGCATCTAGCATCAATGTGCGTAGTTGTGACAAAAATGGCCGGTATTGGAAATTTGGGCGTGGCACCTCCCATACGAAGTTAAAACCCATTTTCGAATATATGCCGTTCTATGGCAGACAAAAAACTAAAATTTTGTGTAAGTGCATCTAACATCAATGTGCGTAACTGTGCCCAAAAATGGGCGATATTGGAAAAAGGGCATGGTACCTTCCATACGAAGTTGAAACCTATTATCGAATATATTCAGTTCAATGACAGCGACAATATTTATCTTTTGTGTGAGTGCATCTAGCATAAACCTGCGTAGTTGTGCCAAAAATGGACGGTATTGGAAAAGTGGGCGTGGTATCTCACATACGAAGTTAAAACATATTATCGAATATGGTCAGTAGGTGTCATAGACCTAGAGTGCTGAAATTTTGTGTGAGTTGATCCTGTGTAAATAATTGTGCAAAGATGGGCGGAAAGTGGGCGTGACCCTTCCCATCTGAAATTAAAACCGGTTTTAGAGTATTTCGACACCGAGATGGGCGGAAAGTGGCCGTGACCCTTTCCATACGAAATTAACACCAGTTTTTTGAGTATATTCTACCTGCTTAGATAATATACAAATGGGCGGGATTTAAAAGATGGCGCATTTTTGATTTGAATTTTGTAAAATTACACGTTTTCTGTGGATTTTCTTAGCACAATAGTAAAGGAAGGTTATAAAAAGAGAAATATTCATTCGCCAACAGCCGACTTATGTCAAGAAAACGGAAATTATGTTAATTTTTTAGTTTTTGTGTTGTTTGATTAGTGAACAATTTGATTGATTTTCTATGTGTTTTGAATGTAATGTAATTTCATCTTACGAATGAAGTTTTTGGTTTAGGTAATGGAAAGGATGAGAATCACACTTAACAAAAAATCAATTTGATTTTGACATTTTTTCAATTATTCGCCGTAAACTAACGTTCTGCATGGAACATATACATTTCTTTATTATCTCAGGGAAGAACCTTGATTATAATTGGTTCATATATATTACAGATACAGTACAGATTTTAATTTTACCGTTTGTTTTTTTTTTTTTGCCTGGCGAAGCGGGTGGGTGTTCAGCTAGTTTTCACATAAAATACAATTTGCATTTTTAAATTTCTTTCAATTCAAACACTCTGAGTATAGAAATCGGGTGGGACATTTGTATAGGGGCTATATCAAAACATTAACCCACATATTCCACTTCCACAACATATGTTCAAATATAATATAGTGTGGCTATTCGCATATTCCGTTTGCAATACATGGTTTGTAGAGCGCTAAGATGTAACATTTGCTATGCAACATTTTTATGGAATTGTATCTAAATCTGAACCGTTGTGACCTATTTTCATCACAGATGCAACAACAACGGTTTCTCTTACTTCTAAATGTTTTTGGGAGTTTGTAATGATAATACAAATCCATTTCGACAAACGAAGAAAACTGTTTGATATAAACATATTTCTCTTTGTTCATTTACAACAACTGATGACAAAATGACAAAAATGATGTTCACGTGCCTAAATTTTCGTTTCTACGTGATGCATTTTTCTCTGCGTGTAGGTCTCTATTTTAAAATCTACTTTAAAGTTGCGAAACAATAAGAAATGACTTACTGAAAATGTTTGTCATATTTCTCACTTGTGTCAAATATTTTTCAGAGTTAATATTTTTTATTTTTGAATATATGTATGTAAAAGAGAAACAACAAATTCATTCAAAATCAACATCGGCCCTTAAAATTTAACCACCCTTTATATATATACGAAAAGCCACGATGGGCAGAGCTCAATAACTTTTTCCAGCATTTCAATTAGACACTCTGCTTTTAAACAGAGATGTAAATGCTGCTGAAATGATTGAACATATTATCTTGATTGGAATGAAGTCATTTATTTCAACCAAAGTTATTTCGGATAAACCATTTAACAAAAGTTGGTTTAACCAGACTTGCTTTCAGAAAATGGCGTTTGAATAATAATGTCAGTACTGATCTGCTACGCAAACAGACAAGAAACATGTGTGTTCTGTACGAACAACGTCTTCGCGCCAAAGTCCTTTCCTAGGGGTAGTACGAGCTATTGGTCATTTGTAAGAAGAGTAAAGGGTAGCTCCTCATCTATCCCAACTGTTGCTATAGATGACCAGATATTCACTAACCCGGTTGCCAAAACTAACCTATTGGCTCATATGTTTGTTGTAGATGGGTTATCTTCAGACGAGCATAGGTTAATCGCAGGAGTACCACAGGGCTATGTCTTTTCCAACCTCTCTTACTTTCATAGACGACCTCTTGGATCAAACTTTGAATCCGATCTATTCATTCGTTGATGACAGTAACCTCTGCTATTTAGACTCATACGATCATAGACCAAGTCTTCAAGAAATTGAGGACAAAAGGCGATTGATGGATGAGTCACTCAGTCCATTTCTGAGTGGTGTCGAGTGAATAGAGTAAACTTTAATGCACGTAAGACCGCACGATTCACTGATCCATTGGTTTCGTCAAACTCTATGAATGGTATGGATATTGAGCAATCGTACACTCCTGATGTTCTGGGCATGAAGATACTTTGTCAAAGGAAGCAGTGTCTAGGCTTTTTGAAGCGGTGTATGAAATACTTAACTCCCTTCGATCTTCTCAATATTTACATTACGTGCATCAGACCTAAGATGGAATACAACACCCATATATGGTCGAGTGCTCCAAGATCGTCCTTGGAGCTACTTGACCGTTTTCAGAGGGGGTGGTGATAGGTGACAGTAGGATATCCAATTCTATTGTCTCCCTTGACCACAATCGTAATGTGGATGAGTGTCGCTGTTTTATCGATACTTTTATGGTATTTTGTTCCTGGGATATTCGTGATCTCATACCGGACGTTAGTTAGAGATAAGCGATTTTCAAGGAACTAGCATCCATTTGTTGTCAATTGGACAACTGGCCGTACTACACATTACAAAATGAATTCGCTTTTTGCTCGCACAACACATATGTGGATTAGAATTCCGACAAATATCTTTCCCTCCAATTATGACATCCAGAGACTCAAAACAGATGTCAACACATACTACTCCCTCTTTTCTTCATACAACTCCTTATCTTCCTTTAGTCAACGCTATGCACTACATTTATAGGAGACATTCCCTGAGTGTTGGTTCACTGAAAAAAAAATCAAGAAGAGAATATTTTTTTTTTTTTCAAATATTTTTATTATTTGCAATCTATTTACAAGAAACATTAAGCAAATCTACTGAAAACTTAAAAATAACAGAATTGTTAAATTCCAATAAACTTAACAATATATACATATTTTGATTTTCAGTTTAGTTCTTATTGTATACGGCAGATTCAAATATACATAACAATACTTCTATACAAAGGGGAGATCTACGTGGCGTCTTTTCAGTCTTCTTACTTCATCAATATCGTCTAATAAATTTATGGCTAAAACATTGGGATGTGTACTTAATCGGTTTAAGTAATTAGTGCTAAAACGTTTTATTTCATCTTTAACTTTCGGGATACCTAGGTCACTGTGAATTATATTATTTTTAACAAACCAAGGAGCATCTGTCATTAATCTCAATGTTTTCGACTGAAACCTTTGTAGTATCTCTACGTTCGAATTACTAGCGGTTCCCCACAATTGTATGCCATATGTCCATATAGGCTTTAAAATCGTTTTGTAGAGAATCACTTTGTTGGTTAAACTTAATTCGGATTTGGGACCTAACAGCCAATACATCTTTTTAGTTTTAATGTTTAACTGCTGTCTTTTCAACCTTATGTGCCTTTTCCAATTTAGTTTTCTGTCGATGTGAAGGCCCAGATACTTCACACTATCTGCTGAAGGAATTGATAGCCCATTTAATATCGGAGGAGGACAGTCTCCTCTTCTTAAACTGAATGTTACATGAGTTGACTTTTCGGGGTTTACTTTGATATTCCAATTGCTAAGCCATTTTTCTGTTAAAGTAATTTGCATTTGTAGAATATGTGATGCATCGGAAGGACAATTACTAGTGGCTAGTATAGCCGTATCGTCAGCGTATGTGCCGATTGTGACATCATTAGAAACCGGCATATCGGAAGTAAAAATAGTATATAAAACTGGCCCCAACACACTTCCTTGTGGGACCCCAGCTTTTATGGTACCAATTTCAGATTCAACGCCGTTAACGTTTACATAAAAACTTCTCTCGTCCAAATATGATTTTAATAACAAATAGAATGGAGTAGGTAAAATTTGTTTCAGCTTATATAACAAACCATGATGCCAAACTCTGTCAAAGGCTTGTCTAACATCTAGAAAAACGGATGAACAGTATTGATTATTTTCCAGGCTTTCTCTTATCGTTTTTACTATTCTATGACACTGTTCAGGTGTACCATGTTGTTTTCGGAATCCAAATTGGTGATCTGGCATTATATTCTCAGCTTCAAGGATTGGGATTAAACGCTTCCGAAAGAGTTTTTCAAATAATTTTGAAAATACTGACAATAGACTAATAGGTCTATATGATGAGATTAGATTTTCAGGCTTTCCTGGTTTTAGAACCATTGTAATTTTAGCACATTTCCACTGTGTAGGGAAATGTGAGAGCCTTAAAATGGAATTGAAAATAACAGTGAGGAAGACCAATCCTTTTTTTGGAAGAGACTTAATCACTTTATAATCTATTAGATCATATCCGGGTGTTTTCTTGTTCAGCTTCTTTATCTCGGATTTGACTTCTCGCACTGTAAAGTGCTTTATGGGTCGAAACATTTGACATGAAACATCAAGGAAGTCACTAACTTCCTTAACCTGCTCGGTGTTACAAAATTTAAATGGAGTAAATGTATCCTCTAAATATTTTTTAAATGCATCTGCTTTGTTCTTATTTGATCTACACCATTTTCCGTCAGTATTTTTAAGTGGAACATTTCTCTTTTGTGGCTTTTTGAGATATTTAGTAGCTATCCAAAGGTTGTGGTCGTTATTATTATTTGGACTTAGATTTCCTAAGAATCTTCCAATCGATTCGTTTTTATAATCGTTGAGACGACGTTTTAGATGATTCGACGCGCGATTATAATTTGTTTTGTCAACTGGCTGTCTTGTTCTATGCCAGATCTTACGAAGTCGTCTTTTGTTTTTGACAAGTTTCCTCAATTCGGCAGTAATAAAAAAATTAGATATATTGTTGTCTTTTTTCTTTGTGGTAGAAAGAAATGCTGCTTCGTGTATAAGTTGAGTAAAGTTTTCTATGGCATTATCCAATTCCTTGCCAGTTTTGACAGGTATATTTAGGTTTATATTATTTTCAATCCAATTTTGAAATGATTGTATGTTGGTATGTGTCGTGATCAACCTTGGATTTTGGTTTATATTGATGTGTCCGGTCTTGTAATTTAAAATGAACGGGCTGTGGTCAGAACTAAGGTCATCGCACTCAGTAATATGCAGCATAGATGGTATTATACCTGAAAAACCGACAAAATCCAAAAGATCTGGCACTTTATTAACATCTGTAGGCCAGTACGTAGGACTTCCAGTAGATATGACATTAAATTGATTTCGAGATATGCATTGATATAGTTCTCTTCCCTTAGGATTTGAGAGTCGAGATCCCCACCAAATATGCTTGGCGTTAAAATCGCCACCCACAATAAATTTACTTCCAAGCATGTTGAAAAAATGTTCGTACTGGTTACATTTGATTTTGAATCTAGGAGGGAAATAAACAGAGTACACAGACACATTCGTACTATCACAAACAATCTTTATGCCAGCTGCTTGTAGAAATGGTTCAGTTATAGGGTCAGCCACTTCATATCTTATACTTGATTTAACTATTACTGCAGAACCGGCGTGAGCGCTATCGTCTGGATGGTTAGCCGTTATAATATCATAACCCTTGATTCGAAAATAAGATTTGCTTGTGAAATGGGTTTCTGATACAAGGAATATATCAATGAAGTTGTTGTGAAGGAACAATTCTATTTCGTTTACATGATTTGAAATGCCATTAGCATTCCATTCTGCAATTACCAAATCTACTTGCATAATTTGGACATTAGCATCGACATCATGTTCATTAATGTGTTAGTTAATTCAATTTGCTTAGCCAGCATTGCCTCAATTTTGCTCAACAAATTGTTCTCTCCCGACTGTTGTCCTCTTAACACTTGTGAATATGTCCAAGCATTATTTTGACCGCTATCATCCACACGGGGTTGGTTAGAACCTACATAGTTAGTGTTGTAGTTAGTTGTTTCATTAGTTTGCCTGTAATTAGCAACATTTTTTTATTAACCAATTTTTGATAAATGGGGCATCCTTTATAACTGGCTGTGTGAGTATTCAAGCAGTGTATACATCTGGGAGCAACATCTGTGGGTTTGGTACATTCTGTGGTGGGATGATCTAATCCACACTTAACACACCTGAAGGGCTTCCTGCAATATGATTTGGTATGTCCGAATTCTTGGCACCTAAAACATTGTACTAAGTCATCAAATCGTTTTGGGGGTTCAATAGATACTATGGCATTGTCGAATGCTCGAATGTTGTAGATTTCTTTGTTGTTTTCATTCGGATCCATGTCTACGAAGAACATTGGTAATGGCTCCTTGGTTTTTCTGCTAATAATATTTCTCACACTTCTTACTTGATGTCCTAACTCTAATAGTTTCGCTTTTATTTCAGAAATGTTAGTAGAGTAATGAAGACCCTTTATGACTACCCTAAAAGCTCTATCTGCTTTAAGTTGATAAGTGTGATAACAAATATTAGCAGTTTCAAAATAATTAACAACTTTTCGATAGGATTCTACATTTTTAACCATTAGTCGTACTTGACCATTACTTTGTGACTTAAAATTATAATCGAAATTTGGAATAACTTTACTTAGTCTACTCATCATTTTGGCAATATTATCAACATCAGGAATAAAGATAGGTGGAGGTTTTGGTACTGTTTGCGATAAATTGTTGTTAACATTATCCTCATTGTCATTACTAGCAAGAACACTGAATCGATTAGAAGTGGACGGCTCATTGTCGTCGATTTGTTGTCGCTTAGGAATGTTATTTAAAGGGGACTTTGGTGTTTTCCTCTTCTTTGAAATAACTTGCCAGTTGCAATCATCATCATCATCACTTGATTCGCTTAAACGAACATCATTAAAACTCATGATGCAAAACTACGTACACTTTTTGTTTGCTTTTATTGTTGCGTGTATTGTTATTGTAATGCAGAATGCATGCAGTGCAAGAACGCATCGCACGCACTTGCGTTGTTATTATTTTTTTTTGTATTTCTTTACGTTTCTCAAATTCTTTAAACCGGTTTCTGACCAAATTTTGTGGTGAGAGTTTTGATTGTTTTTGTTATGTTTTTGAAACGAGAGTAATGCAATTTTATGTGCAGCAACACGTCTAGTAGTGATCACAGTTGAACAACGACTCAAGAAGAGAATATGTGTAAAAATACTGTAAATTGCAAGCCTCTATCTGTATTAGTTCAGTTACGCATCAACCTTTGTATCGTACGGTCGCAAACAATCGTTCTGTAGCTAAAGTCTGTGTAATACATATCACCATAACATTATATCGTCTACATTTATACATTTATTCGTTTGAATTACTGTGCGTATAATAAATCCAATATTGGAGAATAAAACAAACAAATTCAATATGGCCCGAGGGCCCAAGTCTGCAGCTTGTCCCAAGAGCAAGACAAGTGTTTTTAAACCCCTGAAACCACCTCTTGTAATTGGAGGTAACATGGATTCTGATCGACCATCAACATCTCGCAATAACAGGCTTAGCATTTTATCAGATCCAGGAGACATGGATACAACACAAGAGTCAAACATTGTGGAAACAGAGAGACAACCGAAACCACCACCAATTGTTGCTGATAATTCTATTTCACTAAGGGAGATACAACATTTTTTGGGAAATGATTGTATCTACAAGCGTACCTCAATCGGAACGAAGGTTTCCCTTCAAACTTCGAATAATGTGAATTATGCAAAAAAGCTCTGAAAGATAATGAAATTGAATTTCATTCATACAACTCGAAGGAAAATCGACTTTTCACAGCATTCCTCCATGGTCTGCCGAAGATGAATATCAAAGACATTACTGATGATCTGAAGAGTTACAACCTTTATCCCACGTCTGTGACTGAGATAAACACAAAGTTCAGCTCAATCTACGATGCTGTCTACAAAGTACAGTTTGCGCGCAAAAACTTCAGCCCACAATATTTGCAAAACGTGAAAACAATAAAGAATAGTTTCATGGAGGAAAAACAAACCTAAAAAGAATGACAAACCCACCCAATGCTGGAATTGTTTAATTTACGGGCATGGTGGAGAGCACTGTAATAGACGACCGGCATGTATGGTATGTGCAGATCAACATCATACTAATGAGTGCCCATTTAACAAAAATAATAAAAGACCTACTTTAACTGCAATAAGTTCGGTAAAGAAAGAACCGATAACAATGCAAATGACATAAACTGTCCCCTTGCGCACTATCTTGAAGTACGAGAGAAAGCAACGCATAAACAAATTAGGAGAGCACCAGCTTCACGCAAAAACCCCCACACCACTAACGTTCAACAACAACAACCACCTCTACACGCCTTGAGTGGAGACATCCCTCACAACCATAGTTTTCAAAGAGACAATCGGCACGAGTAAGACACGAACATAGTAATGATCTCTTTAGCATTGACGAATTGTTTACTATATTCACCTCTGCTCTTGAAGAGCTTAGTAAATGCACATCAAAGGAGCAACAACAATATTTAAGTATATCTCCTACTGTGCAGACGTGTTTTTGATCGCTCTTGTTATAACAGTCTAAACTACCACTGGTTTTTACCTTTATCCTACATCAAATTATTTTACAAGTGTTTGGCTTTCTATCAGTGCTTTAGTTGATTTGTGCTGTGCCCGCGTTTGGCTATAATTTGAAAAACTATATTTTTACAAAATCTATAAACATTGTTGTTTTGTGCAAATTCTGAAGTGGACGAAAGAAGGCAAACAAAAGTACATATAAAATACACGATTATCAGCTGTCTTCGTTCTGCATTCGAACACATTACCTGCATCATTAATTACTATCAACGATGTTCAAAGCATTAATCCTCTTCAACCTACTGCTCCAGATATTACTGTAAGTGGAGTTCAAAGTGATGATGTCATTAGTCCGTTCCAAACCAATAAAACCATGCTATTAAATAATCCTTCTTTGGACATTACTCCTTCTGGTTCCAGTAAGTTCTATTCTCCAACAAATACTCCTAACACATCTATCCCTCCTAAACAACAAAAAGTGGTACCATCAAAAATAAACTATTTTTGCTGCTCGATTTGCTGCTGACACTTCAAAAGTAAATGTAGCATCATACGTTAAATCTAAATTGGATGCAGATGTTGAAATTATCGTTTTTAAATTTAAATATACCGAGAAACGAAGTAAAGCTTCGTTTAAAATCATTGTTCCTGAAGACGTATTTGACTCTGTTGTTAATCCTGATTTTTGGCCGCCGAAAGCTATTATTCATGAATATGTTTATAGAGATAACATTCGATCAGATATTGTTCACTTACCGTTGCAATCAAACGCTGTGTCAAAAAACTAATTTCTTTACATTCTGATAATCATATTCATCAGTTTATCAAAATGTTAGAGGATTAAATTCTAAATTATCTAAACTTTATACTGATAGTTATAATTTCAATTACCACTTAATTGTCTTTACTGAAACCTGGCTTCAGGATAAAATTTATAATTCAGAAATCTTCTGTGAAAAATATCAGATATTCAGGTGTGATCCTTCTGATAAAATTAAAAAAACAGGCGGTGGGGTTCTAATCGCACTCTCCATCGGTTTTCCTTCTGAACAAATTATATTGCCTTCCGTCGTTGATATTGAATTTGTTGCAATTAAAATAAGGTTTAAGAATATAAATTTATTCATTTCATGTTCCTACATTCCTCCCGGCTCTGATGTTGCACTTTACTGTAAACATGTTTCCGCAATACAGTCTGCTTTTCAAACTTCTAAATCGTGTAATATACTTGTTGTTCTTGGAGATTTTAATCTACCTTTAATCACGTAGAATCAATCCGTTAATTCAAATATTCTTGTTCCAGTTCTTGCAAATAATTGCGTTAACGATTGCGTCGGATCTTTGTTAAGTTATGGTCTCTGTTTAATTACAAATGTTCTCCTTCTCAGTTTCCACCTTTTCTTGGTGTGCGGCCTACGGTCAAATGGCATTCCTTTATTTATTCCCTACGTTAGATTTTGTCTACTACTTTCTTCATACGACTTTGTGATATTACGCACAAAAATAGTGGTAACACCTTCTAACGAATAGCGAATGCACTGAGAGCCGCCTTTCTCCATCTAAGCTTTGCTTTAGTTTTTACTCGTTATATTGTAAATCTCTCTTGTTTATTGGATTTCGTCCAAACAACACCCTCACAATCTTTCTGTTCGCATTTGGCACATAACGTTATATTGCACCTACAAACAGCTGTAGTTAAATTTGGTGACATCGGTCCATTGTTTGATAAAGCCCCATACAAATGTCCCACCATATTTGGTGACTTGCTCATAAATGACAATGTTTCGAATGTGTCCGACATTAAACTGTCACAGATATTTTAATACATTTTGAATTGGCAGTAAATTACTTTAAATAGGATAGAAGATGCAGGGTATCATATAGCTAGAAAAATGAAATCGAAATAAATGCTCATAAAAACTGACAAATGCCCCTTTTATTTCCCTTAGCAATAAGTGTATATACATATTTATACATTACATTACATTAGGGTTTGATTGAAATTGTTTAATTTTCTTTACAACATAGCGGAATGTTGCAAGGCGGGCGGCAATGTTTAATTACAAATATTCTCCTTCTCAGTTTCCACCTTTTCTTGGTGTGCGGCCTACGGTCAAATGACATTCCTTTATTTATTCCCCTACGTTAGATTTTGTCTACTACTTTCTTCATACGACTTTGTGATATTACGCACAAAAAGAGTGGTAACACCTTCTAACGAGTAGCGAATGCACTGAGAGCCGCCTTTCTCCATCTAAGCTTTGCTTTAGTTTTTACTCATTATATTGTAAATCTCTCTTGTTCATTGGATTTCGTCCAAACAACACCCTCACAAACTTTTGTACAAAAGTTAATATTGTTTACGACAATAAATTGAATTGAGTTTTATTTGAAATTATTAAATTTTCGTATTTTTATTTATTTTCATCCTTGCTACGCAAACATTGGTCCACACGAGCCGGATACTTGCTTCCAGCAATTAATTGGTTTTTGTTTTTTCTTCGAAGGCAAACCTGACTCCGTCAGCAACAACAACACCCACATAAATCAGCCATCTTCTTTCACCCATCTTCATCATATATATTATTAACAAAAGGTGCGTAAGTAGAGTAATGATACGGGGACTGTATAAATGTCACATATTTTGATTGATTATTTTGACAGGTTGTTTGACGAGGGTCAGGTTGGGGTGGTCAGGTGTTCATCCAGATGGTTGTAGGGGTGGGGGTTAGTTGACGGTTAGACTGCATTGTCTGTAAAGGTGATTGGGGTTTTTCGCTAGGGGTTGATGATCAACAGTTAGATTCCTTTGTATGTAAGAGAGTTTTACTAGTTGTTCGTGTGTACTCATTGGGTGGGCAGTAGAGATGAGAGCGAAAGGTTACGTCTGTCCCTTAATGTTTGTGTGTCCTTTCGCTTTCGTCTCATGACGCCGATCAAAACAATCTGTGTTTATCCGCTTCACCACCTTTCAAAAGGTAGGCAATGTAATGGTAGGCAATTTGTAGCGACAAGTGTTTTTAAGGACGATTGTTTTTGTTATGGCGGAGAGAGTTGTGAGCGTCAGAATTCTGTGTCTGCTAAAGACAGTGTCCGTTTTTGATGTCATGTAGATCAGATTGGTTTAAGGCGACATGCCATAAATTGAAAATAATAATATTCGTGTATATGTTGTTGTTATTTATTTTAGGTCATCCTTTTTTAAGGACGTCGTATGGTGAAGATGAAAAATAGAAAATAATATTTTTCACGAAAAAATTGTGTATTATTTTCATTTATAGGTAAAAATATGAAGGGGGCGAAGGATGTATGAGTAAAAATTGAAATGCACAAAACAGTTTGTTTTAGATCGACATCGATTTTTATGATCGACGTTGGTGGTATATCGGGTACATTTCAAATTGCTTTTTGACCGCCAGTGAAGACGCTAGTGGAAACGTTTATGACGAGTTAGAATTTATGACGACGCTTGCTGTTATTTATTTTAGGATATCCTTTTTAAAGGTTTATTGTCATATGGTTAGGGATAAACTATACCAATGGTTGTTAGTGTATACACTTGTATATTTATTTTTGAGATTAAGGGTTTATTGTCATGTGGTTAGAGATAAACTATACCAATGGCTGTATATTTACTTTTTATAATAAACAATGAAATTAGTCCTAGGAATACAGTATTCGTTGACCTTTGGAGAGTGAAACATCTTTCTGTAAACATATATTAATTTTGAGATTATTTTCAAATTATAAAAGTTAAATAATTTAAATTCGTTTTTTATTCTAACGAATACTGTTTACTTGCAAAAAAAGTGTATTTACTATAAAAAATTTTCTAACATTGTTAAAAAAAATAAATAAATAAAGTAAAATGGCTTCATATACATATACTTGTGCCATATGCAACGCTGGATTTGGTATTTCAAGCCAATATGAAAGGCATTTAAAATTGCATTGTCCAATCTGCAATCAAGTTTTTGTAACGATGCATGCAGTGAAGTTCCACATACGAGCTTTCCATTTAAATGAAACTGCAGTATCTCAACCTAGAAAGCGATCAATGGGTATGGAGGATCAGCCAGATTCAAAAAAGTTGAAACATGTACAATATCGATCAAATAGCAACATAAACCCGACTTATTCTGGATTCAACAAGAACAACAATGTGTTACAACAACAACATCCTCAACAATACTCAGACAATGGACAAAGTTCAATACCATCAATAACGACTAGTAACACAGGAGTAGCCGCATTAATCCCACAAACAACACAAAATACTCAAACCGCACCGATTAAAAAAACTTTTTTTTGCGAAGATTGCAATGTAGATGTAGCTGCAAAAGTAAGCCATGTTCGTACCAATGAACATAAGCGAAATGTTGCATTTTTTATTAATCAGAATGTTAATCACATAAAAAGTACATTTTCGAACCGTGTTGCGACATATGAATATTTAAATAAAAACAACACTTTGATACCTGAAGAGTTTTTATATGAAACGAAACAAAGTTTGGTAAAACTACTAAGTCTCAGGCTAGTAGATCATAATATTATTAAATTTAATATGGAGCTGCTAGCGGATTATGTTAAACCTGCTATTGTTGCAAACAATTTGAGTGTTAATGGAGGTGAAGAACAACCAACAACGTCAAGACAAGCTACAAACAAAAAACTGGTCAATCCTATTTCTGATGGAATAAGTAGTCCAACACCTTTTAACCATATGGCGAAAATGACCTTAGTAACCATGGCCGATGATATAAACCAGCTTTTTGATGATCAAGTTGACATAATTAGAAAAAAATGTCCGAATTCCAGGAGAGGGATTCTGGACGGGCATTATCAAAAATAATAAAGTTGGAAATAAATATAAATCAGGCTGCACTTACTAAGGGATCCCAATTTATGGCGCTGCCGCAGAGCCTAGCAGTAAAACATGCATGCCTAAATGTAAAAAATCAGGACGAATTCTGTTTTAAATGGAGTCTAGTAGCAGCATTAGATCACACACCCACAAATAATGCGAACTGCACATCTTCCTACAACGTGAATATTCATAATGATAGAATACCTCTACAAACTGACATTGAGTTGAATTTTCAAGATCTAGAATTTCCTCTAGCCATTCAACACATTAAATTGTTTGAAGCAATTAATGACAATATTAGTATAAATGTTTTCGGATATGAAAACAATGAGGTTGTGGGACCGTACCACCTAACGAAAAAGGAAAGGTGAATCACGTAAATTTAATGCTGCTACATAAAGACGGTCAATTCCATTACATATGGATTAAAAATATGTCAAGGTAAAAATACAAAAATATATATTTTTTATTTTAAAACAAAAATATTAATATTTTTATTTTCTTCCATAGACTACTGACCACACAATTTTCTCGAGGAAAAGCAAAAATTTTTATATGCAATGGATGCATTCAACATTTTGGTTCAGAAGGTCTACTACAGAGACACAAACCAGAATGTGGAGGCATTGTAACACACTTGCCACAAGGGGACAAAGCCATTTTGAAATATAAACACCATCAACGAAAGTTAGATGTTCCTTTTGTGGTGTATGCCGACTTTGAGTGTGTGTTGCAGAATTCAACAAACACCGCAACTTCAACAAAAACTGTAGAGTTGAAGAAGCACGTTCCTTGTGCTTTTAGTTATGTAATTAAATGTAGCTACGATAGCAGTCTGGATAAGTTCTGTATATATACAGGAGAAGATGCTCCCACAAAATTTTTGCAAAATCTTGTGAAAGATTGTAAAGAAATTTACAATAAATATTTAAATGTGAATAAGGAGATGATTCCTTTAACGCCCTTAGAGGAAACACAATTTATGACTGCAGTAAACTGTCATATATGTGATGAGACTTTAGGTGATGATAGAGTGAGAGACCACTGTCATTTAACCGGAAATTTCAGAGGGGGAGCACATAATGCTTGTAACTTACAGCATCAGATAGCTAAATTTGTCCCAGTATACTTCCATAATTTTTCTTCATATGACTGCCACCTTTTCATCAGTGAGCTGTCTAAATTCGATGGTGAAACCAAAGTAATTCCTTTGAATAAGGAATTGTATGTTTCACTTTCTCATTTCATTAAAATGGGCGGGAAAAATAGATTAGAATTGAGGTTTTTAGACTCATTTAGATTCATGGCAGCTAGTTTAGATACGTTGGCTAAAAACTTACCCGAACAAGATTTTCATAGTGTTCGAAAACAATTTCCCAATGATATTGATTTTAAACTTATGAATAAGAAAGGTACCTTCCCCTATGAATATATTAGGGCGTACCTCAAAAAAAAAGTTCGCCGTACACCTTCGAATATGAAGTATTATTGAAAGGTAGTTTCAAAAAAAAAATTTTTTTTTTTTATGCCGAACGTAGGGGTCGCGCTTTTACATTTTTCTATATAACTTGTATTTATAAACGGATTTTAAAGTGTGATACATCGATGTTTTTGTCTCGACGAGGCCGATTTTTTTGTCTTTGAAGTCATTGAGCTCAAGCACCCCCTTCTGGTACTTACCCATCATTTCTCAGTTGCTACTACCCTAATGTACCACTCTAATAATCGAAAATTAAAGCTCGCATAAAATCATGAATCATGTTTGAGCTCAATGACTTCAAAGACAAAAAAATCGGACAAAAACATCGATGTATCACACTTTAAAATCCGTTTATAAATGCAGAAGTTATATAGAAAAATGTAAAAGCGCGACCCCTACGTTCGGCATAAAAAAATAAAAAAAATTTTTTTGAAACTACCTTTCAATAATACTTCATATTCGAAGGTGTACGGCGAACTTTTTTTTTTTACTTGTAACCTGGTACGCTCTAGAATATATATCTAGTTATTCTAAACTTTCGGAAAATAAACTTCCACCTAGAAATGATTTTTTTAACTATTTGATAAACAAAGAATGTTCGGTGCAAGACTATAAACATGCTTAAGATGTGTGGTCAAGATTTGGATGTCAGAATCTGAAATATTACATGGAATTGTTTCTGAAGGCCGACGTCTTAATATTGACTGACGTTTTTGAAAATTTTAGAGCGGTTTGTAAGAAAATTCATAATTTAGACCCTAGTCATTATTATACCGCACCAGGTCTTTCGTGGGATGCTATGTTAAAACATACAAAGGTAGAATTGGAACTTTTAACAGACATTGACATGTACAATTTCTGTAAGAATGGGATTCGAGGTGGCATTGTCCAATGCTCCAAACGACATACAAAAGCAAATAATAAATACATGAGTAACTATGACAAGAGTAAACCGTCAGAATATCTCATGTATCTTGATGCGAATAATTTGTATGGGTGGGCAATGTCACAATATCTACCTAAAAATGATTTTAAATGGGTCGAAGGAGCAGAATTTGAAAAACTTAGTCGCAAAGAAGAAATCATTAGCTGACGATGGAGACAGAGCTTACTTTATTGATGCGGATATTTCATATCCAACTTGTTTACACAAAGCGCATAACGACTTACCGTTCTGTGCTGAAAACAAGAAGGTTGGGGGATCAAAGTGTAAGAAATTAATAACAGATTTTTCGACAAAACAATCGTATCCAATACACTCTCGAGTTCTCAAACAATGTTTAGCGAATGGGTTGATTTTAGAAAAGGTTAACCGTATCCTTTCTTTTAAACAGGAAGCTTGGTTAAAACCATACATCGAAAAAAACAATTATCATAGAACCATGGCGAAGAATGCTTTCGAAAAAGACTTTTTCAAGCTATTGAATAATTCAGTTTACGGGAAAACCATGGAAAATGTTGACAAAAGAAAATATGTCAAAATTGTTAAATATTGGGAGAGAACAGATAGGAATAGATTGGGTGCACAGGCATGGATAGCGAAACCGAATTTCCATAGTTTGACACAGTTTTCTGATGACATGGTTGCCATTCAGTTGAGTCGTGTAAAGACTTTATACGACAAACCAATTTATTTAGGGTTCTCTGTATTGGAACTCTCCAAATGGTTAATGTATGATTTCCATTACGAATTCATGAAGAAGAAGTTCCAGGAAGATTTTTATTTAAATTATATGGATACAGATTCATTCATATATTCCTTTATAGGTAGAGACTTTTATAAAGAACTGACATTACAGGATATTCAGGATAGGTTTGATACCTCAGATAATCCTTTCAATATACCGCTACTAAATAAAAAGGTATTAGGAATGATGAAGGATGAAAATTGTGGAAAAATTATGACAGAATTTGTAGGATTGAGACCGAAAATGTATGCTATAAGTGTACAAGACGGAGCCCTCATAAAAAAATCTAAGGGCGTTAAAAAGTCTGTCCTTAATAAATATACAATAGACACCTACCGAGACTGCTTATTAAATAAGAAAAAATATTGTGATAATATGATCACATTTAGATCTAAAAAGCATATAATTTATACTAATCAAATCAATAAAATAACTTTAAGCTACGATGACGACAAAAGAAAAATTAAGTCCGACGGTATAAATACATATGCTTGGGGACATTATGAAATAGAAAGTCCTTCAGACAATTATATTGAAAATATTGATCTGAACTCGATTGATTTAATGACGTTTGATTACAGTTTAAGTGATATCAACAATCTAGATCTTGCGACTTTAGATGAACTGAGAGAAAGTGAAAATGTCCATATAGATTTAAGTTCAATAAATCTCATGACATTTGATTGTAATTTTAATGGGGTTAATAATCAAGACTTGGCTTCTTTAGACGAGCTTAACGAATTGAATTTATAATTAAACAATATTACTTTTGTTATTAATATATATATATATATATAGATTTGTATTTTCCTTGTTAACTAATATTTTCGTTACCTATTTATAGTTAAAAATAAAAAGACTTGTTATTAAGTTTCAAATATAATTGTAAATTTGTGTTTTTATTTTGGTAATTTCATTCATACAATGATGTTGTGTAAGTATATAATTTTAAAAATGTTTAAATAATTTTAAAAATGTTTAACCCTCGAAGTGGCACATGGTTCTGGCCAGACATATTTCATTTTCATGCTTCAATTTAGCATACTTCTATTTTAGGTACATGGCTGTAATTTCAGGTAATCTACCAAAATATTGTTGGCTTTCGATGTATAAATTAATAATTGAAAAAAAGTCCTTGGAACAGGACAAAAAAGCCAAATAAAAAATCGTCACCTTACTTTTGGTACATGGTGTCTGGCCAGACCCCTATGCATTTTGTATGAACGCATAGGCAAAGCACATGGCACGAGTTGGAAATTTGTATTTACTTTATTCTTTTATGCTTCTTTGAAGAAGTAATCTAGTTTTTGTGCGGTAATTTTGAACTTGTGAATAATTTTACGCAGATTTGTTGCGTTGTTAGTATATTATGGCTGATGAACTGGAATTTATTTATAATACACGCTTGCGTATCGCGAATTTGCAACCCCAATTGTCAGAGGCATTAGTGCGTGATTTTCAAAGCAGGTAGAAGAAGGTGATGAATATGATGATGTTTTTGAAAACGATGGTGACGCACTGCTGATTGCTGATTATGTGCCAGAAGATGATGCATCAGACATAGAAAATGATTTGGAAATTGAACCTAACGAACTTTATGATAGTGATGAAGACGTAGATGAAGAAGAAGAAAGTGGAAATGATGCTGAAGCAGCAAAAGAAGTCGACTCAGGCTGTTTTTATGGTAAAGACGGTACTAAATGGAAAGAAATTGAACCCCCTGCATCTCGTTTGCGCCAGCATAATATCATGCGTTTTCAATCTGGAACAAAAACTGGGCTCACCAATCCAGTTGAGGTATTCAAGCTATTTTTCTCAACCAATATTACGTTCGTCATCATTAGTGAAACAAATCGGCATGGGCGAGAATCAATTAGAAAATGGAATGAAGAACATCCAGAGTCTACCCAAAGAAAATGGATTGATTTGACAAGCTCTGAGCTAGATGCATTCATTGGGATTTTGTTGGCTTGTGGTCTCAGCCATAATAATATGCAAGACTCCAGTATATTGTGGCGTTCTGATTCGCTGCCCATATTCCGTGCGGCTATGTCGCACAAACGATTCATTACTCTGTCCAGATATATTCGACATTCCGACAGCAAACAGATAAAGCAGCTCCTATCCGGGACCTTTGGAATTTTCTCAATGAAAATCTGCAAAATTATTATGAACCTTATGAAAATATCACCATCGATGAGCAGTTGTTTCCGTATCGTGGGCGTTCACCCAATATATCCCATCAAAACCTGCAAGGTATGGGATCAAAGTTTGGTGGGCATGCGATGCTAAGACTAAATGTCCATTGAAATGAAAACTATACACTGGAAAGGAAGGAGACAATCGGGAGATAAATCAAGGTGAAAACGTTCTAATGTATTTCGCAAATTGTTACGCAAACAGCGGCAGAACAATTATTTCTGATAATTTTTTCACCTCATTGAACGGCGCTAAACGACTTGCTGCTATGGGACTGGCATTTGTTGGCACCATTCGAGCAAACAAAAAATGTCTTCCTAAGGAAGTTATGAAGAGCACCAGACGACCAATTCTTTCAAGTGTGTTTGGTTTTCATGAAAATCTTGTTGCACTTTGCGGCTACGTGCCCAAAAAAAATAAGGCAGTCAATTTAATTTCAACCGTGCATTACACGAAACATGTTGAAGGCGTAGCCATGAAACCGGAAGCAATTTTATTTTATAATTCAACTAAAGCCGGAGTCGATACGATGGATCAAATGGTAACTCATGACACAACAAAACGGTCAACCATACGCGTTTTTCTGCAACATGATTGATGTGATGGCATTGGCAAGTTACATTACATGTAAGCTAAATGATGAAAATACAAGAAAAGAAAGAAGACGCATATTTTTATATAAACTTGCAAAGCAATTGGTACTGGCCAACGTTGAAAATCGCATCAATAATCCGCACATTGTGGCTCAACCAACAACTCGTATAGCATTTGAAGCGTTCTTTGGGAGACGTCTCAATATAGCAAACCTTAATGTGGCTTCACGCAGTGGTCCAGACACATTAGCTGCCAAAAAAGATTGCAGAATTTGCCTGCAGCAAGGTGACAAAATACGCCGTAAGACACGCTTTTTTTTGCTGCAAATGCAACAATCCTGTTTGTCAGCAACATTCAAAAGTAGATTATTTATGTTTTTGTTGCTTTCCGCAAAATTCTGAATAAAAAAATCTATGTATTCTTCATAATAAGTTTCTATTTTGTCATAAACATTTATTACTTTACCCATAATAAAGAGAAATATATATAGAACAAAAAAATTGTTGCCCTTTTCATTCCAAAGATTTTTTCAGGTCTATTTTTTCTTCCTCAGGTAGCTAATAACATAGTAAAAAGAAATAGAAACACAAAATATAACAAATATTTTCCTATCTTAGTAAAAAATTTAACGACAAACAGCCCTTATTTCCATACAAATGCATGTAAATGTATAGGGGTCTGGCCAGACACCATGTGCCAGAACTAAGGGCTCAAAATATGTGCCTGACGAAGGGTTAAATAATTTTTCTAACTATTCCTGTTAAAGGTGTATACGCAAGCAATCGATCGTGAAGTATTAAACAATATGCAGATGTGTTTTCAGGAATAGCTTTGTTTGTTTCAAACTCAATTTTAACATCAATAGGTCCGCTTTTAACCATTTCATTCTGATGACTAACATCAATTACTATTACAGGGGTTTCCTTAAATTTTTCACATGAAAGAATTGGTTGTGGTTCACGCATATAATAACTTTGTTGAAATTTAGCGTGCATATCATATAGAACAGCATATCGGTTATCATCAAATTTCAAGTTTAAATCATCGTATGGATATGTTTCTGAATTTAGGTGGACTTTCATGTTTGTCAAATTACAGTGTGAAAATTTTGTATCTTTTGAGAACACAAACAAAATGAAACGTGGCCTTTCTCTGTTTACAGCCAGCTTTACATTCCAATTACACTTTGTTGCACCATAAAATGTTGGATTAAAATGACAATCCCAGCTACGGAACGCGAGTGGTAAAGACGTTCCATCTTTTATGGTTTTCATAATTTTTATTTTCGATGTATCAGAAAGGTGTATGTGTGGAATTCGCCATGTTATATTTGTTATTGTTAAATTTAAAACTTCAGCTACATCTGTGGAATAACATACGTTGTTGTCACTTGAGCTACGTAGCATTATGAGGTCGAGTTTGCTATTCAATATAACTTTAGTGTAATCTTCGACAAACCCCAATAACATCTTAAGTGGAACATAAAAGTTGAACACCCCCATTGTTAGATCGTTACCGTTATTCCATCCAGCATTTTTCATCATATTACTTTCAAAGTCGTTCAGAGAAGCATAATTCTTTATGGTGCTAGATAATCCTAAATAGCGAGTTCGATCGATTTCAACGCCATTAATTTCATATCGAATTTCATCAAACATGTATGCCACACAGTTGTTTCGCAATCGAGCATTAGATGTTTTCGCACCCCCTACCAGTGTAACACAGCCTTCTATGAAAATGTAGCTTTCACTGGGTAATACATACAAGTCCTGATTTTGAATTGTTATTCTTATCTCATCGTTATTTTTAAAAGATTTTATATATGGTACATATGTATGATAGCCTTTTTTTATTATATTCTCGTCTGTGAGTGGCTTTTCACCAACATTAAGTATTTCAGACATAATTTTTTAATCGAAATTTTAAAGATTTAAAAAAAAAATTATTTTCTTTTGTCAATGGTAGTCTTTTAGGTTTGACTGATTGGAAAGGAATGTGTATATCTTTTCTTTTATTCCCGTATTTATTATAAATAATCATTTTGATTTTGGTCTGAGATGCAATCGAAGTGTAATTTCTTCTCCGCGAAAATTTATTAAACGTTCTTCTTGATCCACAATCCAAACTTTAAGTGAACTGATTTCTTTGACGTTTACTGGTAAATAAATTAGGTTTTTAGGTATTTCATCCATTTTATATACTGGAGACACGTTTATAGCAAACTCGTGTATAGTATGTACTGGTAAATTGTTTAAATATGCTCCTGTAATTATATTACATTGTATTTGTACGGCGTTCACTTTCAAAATGTTAACAGGTAGATACGATTTATGACTTTCTTTCGATAACAAAATTCGGTCATCAAATCCAAACAATGTTCCTAGAGAACGATCTCGATTAAAATAAATAACATCGTGTGAAGAATATATTTCAATTTGTAACGTATTATTGTTAGCTGCGATATCTAAAGTTTTTTCTCCATTATGTTTTCCATATACTGATTTTATATAGGATACAATATCTTCCAACTCGTAAGATCCGACTGGTATTTCGATTGTCATGTCACCGATATGAAATAAATTGTTGTCATAGTCAACGTTTGGAATGGAGTTGTAAGAATGAAAATCTATTAGAGAACATTCATACTCGTCTGGAAGTTGGATTGGTGGAAAATAATTGGCTGTTAAAACCGGCGATCTTCCGCTTAATGCTAATGTTATTGACATTATGAATGCTATTTAACTAATGATAAACAAAATATATAATTGAGTGATATAATTTTGCTTAAAGTATTTAATTTTTATCTATCCAGGAGTTGTGTTGATTGGAGAACCCCAACCATTTAACATATACTTTATCTGCCTTCGTTTTTAAAACTTTCTCAACGAGGTACGCATTAGGAAAGCGTGTGTGTATAATCTCTTCCTTATAGAAACCTCCTTTAATCGGATTTCCTTGATAGTCTTCCAATGTATATGTAACTGGATTTGTAATTTGAACAGATTTAATTCTAAAAATCTCTGTACTAAAGTTTGGTTATATCCTTTTTCAAATATATTTTTATATTTGCTTATGCGTACATAATCCCCCACATGAAAATTTGACGGTTTAAATATTTTCAAGTGGTTGTATACAGTGTTTAATAACATTTTCTCATTCTCAGGGTTTACATTAATGGGGGCCATTTTTATTGTTCTATGTTCTTTATTATTGTATGTATCTACTAAATCCTTATATATCTTGATCCACTGATAGGTTCCCTTAAATGAAAATTCACGAAACAGGATAGATTTTAAGGTACGGTTGAAACGCTCAACAATTGACGCCTTCATTGTACTATATGTAGAATAGTGATTAATTTTATACTTATTCATTAATCGTTTAAAATCTTTATTAAAAAACTCCTTTCCATCGTCAGTTTGTAAATTTTTTGGTATTCGACCCAAATTCAATATTCTTTGGAATGCAGCGGAAACATCGGAAGCATTTTTAGTTTTAGTGTGTTCTACCCACGCATATTTTGAAAAGTTGTCTATAACTGTTAATAGATATTTGAATCCTTTATTAAATTTTGAATAATTCCCCATTTCAACTAAATCTGCTTGCCATGAATCGTCAATTCCTTTCATAATAACTCTTCGTCGTGGGATCTTTTTGCGGGCTTGAGTATGCAGTTCATTTACAATTTGTCTTTTCTTCATTGTTTTTTATTCTATTAATATCTTATTGTTTTTTACAATTGGTTGATGGTACAGATACACAAATATTATTATAAACTTCATCAAGTTTATCCTTCAACTGTAGTATATTTTTTTATTATCAATAATTTCTGCGTTTAATATTTCTCGTGAACGGTTGATTTGTGTTTGTAGATAAAATTTGTTGACAGCGTCTCCCACTTCTGACGGCGGACCCAAATTTTTGATTTTCTTATTTCGGATATCGAGGTTGTTATGATCGTCAAGACCAATTCCCAATATTTTCGGAACATTTCTCCTCAATATATCAGAATTTGAAAAGTGACCGAACTTGTCAACACTCATCTTATGATTAATTGAGTTTCTTCAACGTCAGTATATTATATCTGATTCCTTTAATTCTTCAATTATAGATACTATTTCGTTATTTTGATTAGTATGACCAGCATTTTGTGATGCTATGAGAAGCTTTAATCTTTCCACCAATTCGTTGGGATCGTCCCAGTATATATAGTTCGGGTTTTGAAGACTTACGCTCATAAGCCCTTTACCTGTGTGAGTAGATTGAAATAACCTTTTTATTATTTTTGTATATTTAAAACCTTTGCTTCCTTTAATTTGTTCATTGGGGTCATGTTTTCTTCGATGTGCATTTGTATTAATTAAAATCTTTTTGTATATATCCAGCTCATATGAATCATAACTCTTAGGATTTTTATAAAAAAGCAATTCATATAGCCCATGCGTATTAGCCCAAGATTGATTTCCAATAATAATTTTGTCAGCACTTAGATGTATACTGCTGTTACCGAATTTCCAAACATCATTCTCTTTATGCGGTCCATATATGGTATCATGTTTTCCATCTCTATTCAAAGAAGATAAGTCAATTGTGTCTTCCTCCTCTGATTGCGAAAAAAACTTATCCTCATTTGCTTCTTCTTCCTCTTCACTCAAGCTATCAGACTCATCTTTATAGATTTTACTAGAAAATCTGTTTTCCTTTTTATACTTTTTATTTGGTGTACTGGTTTCAAATTTTATATCATGATTTTCAGGTGGAGGTCTTTTAATATTTTCATGAGATATTTTAATGAATTTATTTAGTGGTTCTGTTAGAGGTTTAAATGTGCTTTCCAACTTATTCGCTATTTCATTTTCTCCCAATTTGATACTCTGAAATTTTTGTTTTAAAATTTTTCGCGACTTTATTAGTTCCTTTAATATTTTTTCATCCATTGTTAATGTGTGTCAATGTTTCAACCAATAATCAGTTTGTTGCAAACTGCTAGCTGTTCGTTTTAAAGTGGTAGACAGGTATTTTAAACTGGTGGGCAGTTGTTTTTAACTGGTGTGCAGTCTGTTTTAAACAGATATATGCTAGTTTTTTGACTGATAGCAGTTTCTATTAGACTGGTAGCAGTTCCTATCGGACTGGTAGCAGTTCCTATCGGACTGGAAGCAGTTTCTATTAGACTGGTAGCAGTTCCTATCGGACTGGTACCAGTTCCTATTATACTGGTAGCAGTTCCTATCGGACTGGTAGCAGTTGCTATTAGACTGGTAGCAGTTCCTATCGGACTGGTAGCAGTTCCTATTAGACTGGTAGCAGTTCCTATCGGACTGGTAGCAGTTCCTATTATACTGGTAGCAGTTCCTATCGGACTGATAGCAGATCCTATTATACTGATAGCTGTTTGTTTTATGTTGATAGCTGGTCTTTTATATCGACTGCTGTTCGTTTTATATTGACGTCTGTTGTAATCAAAAGAATATTTATTACTAAATATATATGAATACATCAAACCCTTTTCTATAGCGTCCACATGTAATATCATCGTCTTTGCTTATAATTAAAAGTCCATATCTATCTTTCCAACATTCTCGACAAATTTCCATAAATTTATTAAACTTCATATCGGAACCAACATGATCATTATTGATGTGCTTCATATTCATTTCGTCCTGTTTGAACATTATAATTACATTGGAATTATCTCGAATTAAATGTTTAGGAATTCGGGTATATGTTTGATTCAAATAAAAACAATCGACATTTTTATGTCTACCCATAGAAAAATAACTTCGAATATTGTTTTGTTTTTCACAAGCAACATCGTCAAATATCATTAGAGAATTTGATTTTGCTTCGTCCGGTGGTATGACATCAACATTATCCGTAAAAGTGTAATATCCCATATCCCAGGTGTTATAAGTTTCTTTAGATACTCATATTTCGGTTGATACAAGGACTTTGAATATAAATATATATTTTCAAATTTCAATCCATTAGGGCTTTCAATTAGACTCAGCAAGACATTGGTTTTTCCACAATTAGAAGGTCCCACTATCAATGCTCTTATAGAGTTCGGTAATAAGGAGCTATGTCTCGTTTGATTAGAATTATTTTGTGTGAAATCTAAATTTCGCACATTAATATTTGTATCCTGTTTAACTAAACGCATTTTAACAACTGATTACAAGTTGGTTATTTCATTCAAATTTATGTTGTTTTTTTTTTCATTTCAGAAATTATATAAAATGATTGTTTATTCGAATAATAAAATTAATTGTAAAAGAAACGTTCGCGGGAGAGGGTTGATGAATAACACAGTGCAACACGAAAAAAAATAACCATATACGGACACCGCTACATGATAAAAGACCAAAAAAAAGACCCGTGTTTTTTTTTCCCCCAAAGTCATGCACTTTTTTTTATGGGCCCCCAGAGATTTGAGGCCTCGGTGTAATTTTTGGAAAAAAGTGATCATATTCTCAGGCTCATATCTTGCAAACCGTTCGGAATTTTGATTTACTCTCTGAGGCAAAGTTCTAGCTCTTGTCATATAGAACAAAAATTGTAGTTGATTGTTTCCCTGAATTTTCAACGATTTGCTACCTATGGACCTGAACAGGGGAAAAAAGGTTAAAAAAAATCGAATTTTTTTAAGTTTTTTGCGATTTTGACCTTGAAGATGAAGTTTTTTTGATTTTATATGTTCACAATTTTTGTTCTTTATGACAAGAGCTAGTTAGAGAAAGACAGAAAGACAGTACCTTAGGAGAAAAAATAAGCGCATATTTAGTCACCAACGCCATGAAAGCTAAAGTAAAATTCGGTTTAGGTATGGGGAAGAAAAAAATATTTGAAAAAAAATATTTTCAAGTGCTGTAAAAAATGCCATCACCATTCTAAAGAAGCAAAAACCGCAAGATATTAATACAGCTATAAAAACTGCACGAAAGGTTATTCACAACTCATTCAAAGGAAAGAAATCACAGATTGTTATTCCGAGGGTTATAAGAGTACCAAAAATTGGTGGGTTTCTTCCTCTAATATCAATTCTATCAGGACTTGGAGCTATGGGAGCCATTGCCTCTGGAGGGGCTTCTATTGCAAATGCGTTAAACACTGCAAAAAAAAACCAAACAACAGCTGGAAGAAAATGTTCGACATAATAAAAGCATGGAGACTATAGCAATGGGTAATGGGCTTTACCTTAAACCATATAAGAAAGGACTGGGGATCATAGTGGATAACAAAAATTCGACAAAAAACTAATAAAACATCTACCCAATGTACCTCTAAGTAATATTGATTTAAAAACATTCGGCAAAAAACATATTCCCCATCTTAGAGATGTTTATATGAGAGATAAACTACCAAAAAAACCTCGTTATAGAGAATGTGGTATAGTTAATTTAGACTCACATAAAGGAGCCGGTACGCATTGGGTAGCATACTATAAAAATAAAGATTTTATTGAATATTTCGATAGCTTTGGTAATTTACAACCACCATTGGAAATAATAGAATATTTAGGAAATAATATAACCTACAATTATAAGAGACGTCAGAAATTTAATTCAGTCAATTGCGGACACCTTTGTTTAAAATTTTTAATCCAATTTAAATAAATAAAAAATAAAGCACTTAATTTTCCTTTTATTCATATTTCATTTATTTTCCATTCTTGAAAGTAATTTATAAATTTTTACATCTTGTTTTATTGTATTAACCATTTTTTTACCAAACCCGAAACATAGACGGGTTAAATCAATTTCAACATCCTTTTTATAGAATCCTTTAATATCAGAAATTTGTATATATGTTTTCTTCAGATCGGCACATGTAGGTATATAAAAATTATAATAAAAATGTGCAATTTGTTTTTGCAATATATTGTTCCAGCAAACGAATGTAGTTAAAAATATTCCAATTCGAGTTATTGCATGCCATGTTTCACAGTCAATTTTGAGTTTGTTATCGTTTTGTCTTAGTATTAGGAGACTTCTACCATCCTTTTGTCGAAATTCATATTAACGATCCTCCGAAAGAAGGCATCAATTCTTTCGGAGGATCGTTAAGCAAATTAAATGAATCAAAAAATTCATATTGATCCAATCGCACTTCATCCAATCACGAGTTAGGCCCACATAGTGCTTCTTCTTATTTTGAAACCATATCATTGGCTCAAATCTTGATGATGTTGAAAATCCGCATTTAACTTTTAAATTTAAATTAACAAAATATTCAAATTCAAAAACGACGTCATGATTTTGGAATTTTTTTTCTTCCTTTTTATTTGCTTGCTCCATTTGAGTTGAAAGAGTAAATTAACACTGTCGATTTTATGAAAATAAAAACTGTATAAAAAGGGTTCACAAAAATAATAGTTATTTTAGTTGGTCACCAAACTCGGTTGTAAAATGTTTCAAATAAATAGATCTTCCGTTGCCTTTTTGGATTTTCAATACTGTCATGGCAATGAAAACAGTATATATATGAAAGAGATGGCATACATGTGTGGAACATCGGTTGTCCCCAACTATTTCCTTTTCAAACCACCTTTCGATGTCAGAGAACTAACCATAGAGGGACGGAGAAAAAACAATTACTGCAAAAAATTTGTGAATGGATTGGATTGGTCAGAAGGCTCAATAGACTATTGTGATGTAGGTGCTATACTTTCACCCCTAAATACATATAAGTACATTTTTGTTTTTGGAAAGGCTAAGAAAGACTTTCTAACAAAATATATTAAAACCAACATAATAAATCTGGAAAACAAAACAAGTTTTAAAACATTACCCAATTACTTTACTTCTTGTCCGCTCCATTCTGACGTTAGTTTCAAGTGCGCCATTAATAATTTATATAAAATATTTGTTTTTGTAGAGAAAAATTATTATCAAATAGAAGACTTTATATTAAATGAATAACATATTGATAAATAAATAATAATAAAATTAAAAACAAAAACACATGGAATTTTATTTCAGTCAAACGATTGAGTTTATTTATTTGAAGTTTTTTTATAATCTATACTAAATAAGGTGAATAAAATACTTCAGTAGGTAGAATTTGTTTTAGCTCTAATCTATATAGGTTATCTTGCCCATCACGCAAGGATGATTTTGTTATTGAAAAGGCTCCATCATTTAATCGTTGCACCACATCGTCTCCAAGAGAGTTGAATCTGCTCGGTAGATGCAAAATGCAGTCGTCCAATTTCAAGACAAGTTTGTCCCCATACTTGGTTGACGTCCGGTATGCTGCACTAATTACATATTCTGTATTTAGTTTCATATCCTTTATACTAAGGATTTTTTGAAATTTAGGAAGTTAAACGTGGTTATTAATTCTGTATTTGATGACATCTCTACAACTTTATTTTTCAACTGTGAATTTATTGTATTACTTACTGATATTTATACCAGATTCTGATTATGAATCAAACAATTTTTCGTTGAATGAGCGAGATGTATATTGCATGCAAAGTAGGGGTCAGCATTTGTAAATATATGACGTATTTCACATTTTACATAAAGAGACAACAAGAGTAAAAGAGAAAAGTTATATTTATTGCCGAAAAAAGAAAAACCCTCCTCTAATTTGAAATAAAAAGAAAAAGTATATACTTTATATTGATTGGTATTTTATTTTGATGTTATTGTAAGCAGAAAAGAAAAATCCCCCTCCATTCTTGAAATAAAAAGAAAACTTATGTATTTTGATTTGATTTTTTATTGTTGTTGTAAGCTGAAAAGGGGAAATTGAAATTTGAATATAATATTAAAAAAATATTTAATTTAAATATATAAATATTTTATATTTAATTTATTTTTTAAATTATTGTTATTAAACTAAAAATAATATTTACAGTATTTAATTTAAAATTATAAAAAATAATTATGAACGTCTAGTTCGTTTTGTTGGGGTTTTGAGCACATCTTTTCGCTGCCTCTTCATTGGTCCTCTTCTTCCACAGTTATCGAAAGGTATTATGCTTATCGATTCATCTTCACATAAATCGAAAAGCAGCATACACTTCTCCTCATTAACCTCATCGATTATTTCCACACAAGGAGATGTGGATCGTGGTGACCGATTATAAAATTCGGGACGTGGTTGTGCTGGTGGTAAATAGTATTCTTGAGTTTCCTCAACGAACACATCTTCCTCTTGTGTCTCATCGATGACCACCTCTTCCTCTTGGCTTTCCAAATTGATGACATCTTGTGTTTCGTCGATGACCACCTCTTCCTCTTGGCTTTCCAAATTGATGACATCTTGTGTTTCGCCGATGACCACCTCTTCCTCTTGGCTTTCCAAATTGATGACATCTTGTGTTTCGCCGATGACCACCTCTTCCACGTGTATATTGGGTACACTCTTCAAATAGCTTTCGATATCAGACAAAGTTATGGCTATGTTCAACTTCCTTAACGTTAAAGCGCCAAAATCTTCCACTTCATCTTCCTCATCCTGACCAGAGTTGGATGTAGCTGTAATGTCAGTCCAATCTTCTGAATTGTATGGCACAATTCTTTGACCACATTCTATTACGATGTCCTCAAAAGCATCTTCATCATTCTCTATAGCTGACATCACTGTCTCTGCTCCACGTAGTTGCTCCGATGTGATTGTTAAATCACAATCAAATGAGATATTTAAATTATCCTCATAAGCCTGTTCACATTCGTGTCTACTCCCGTCGTTTGATATAATAGTAAATGTGGTATTGCAGACATTAAGGCTTTCATTCAAAATTTGATTTTTCTTTTCAGTTTTAGACATTAAGTGAATATTATTTTGGAATGACATTTTTTATTTTACTTTTAATTTAATTAAAAAAAGAATAATGATGTGTCGCTACAAGAACTGAGTTGGTGATATTAATTTTCTCTTGGTTATATATCAAAAAAACTGTTTTGTGCATTTCAATTTTTACTCATACATCCTTCACTCCCTTTATATTTGTATCTATAAATGAAAATAATATACAATTTTTTCGTGAAAAATATTATTTTCTATTTTTCATCTTCACCATACGACGTCCTTAAAAAAGGATGACCTAAAATAAATAACAACAACATATACACGAATATTATTATTTTCAATTTATGGCATGTCGCCTTAAACCAATCTTATCTACATGACATCAAAAACGGACACTGTCTTTAGCAGACACAGAATTCTGACGCTCACAACTCTCTCCGCCATAACAAAAACAATCGTCCTTAAAAAACACTTGTCGCTACAAATTGCCTACCATTACATTGCCTACCTTTTGAAAGGTGGTGAAGCGGGTAAACACAGATTGTTTTGATCGGCGTCATGAGACGAAAGCGAAAGCACACACAAACATTAAGGGACAGACGTAACCTTTCGCTCTCATCTCTACTGCCCACCCAATGAGTACACACGAACAACTAGTAAAACACTCTTACATACAAAGGAATCTAACTGTTGATCATCAACCCCTAGCGAAAAACCCCAATCACCAATCATCAATGCAGTCTAACCGTCAACTAACCTCCCACCCCTACAACCATCTGGCTGAACACCTGACCCCCCCAACCTGACCCTCGTCAAACAACCTGTCAAAATATTCAATCAAAATATGTGACATTTATACAGTCCCCGTATCATTACTCTACTTGCGCGTTGTCAGTTTTATTTAAAAGTGAGCATATCGCGTTTTGTTTGTTTATAAAGAAATATATTTCCGCACAAATAATAATAAAACGGTCGTTTTACAACATCGGCACCGCGTCGGTTTGTGGCTTTGTGTGATTCTCATACATCCAGACGGACGGACATACATCCATACATATTTTCGTTACGCGAAAATAGAGATAAATATTAAAATATTGCCGACGCATATTCAAAATATTTATCAGTGAGTGAAATAAGAGAAAAGTGTGCTGTAAATAATTATTGAAACAGATAAATAAAGTGCTGGGTTTTCAACGTTGATGGTGGTTTTTTTGCAACAACAAAGCATATGTATGCAAACGAGTAATTGCATTACTCTCGGTTAAAAGAAGAATAAACAAAACAACAACAACATACATTTGCTTACCATACGGTTCGAAGTTGCAAAACAACATCAATCAATTCACATCAACGCCAAAATGCTGATTCTGCAGTATGAACACCTGCAGCTCAATCTCATACGTGTCAAACATTCATACGTCAAACATTAGAATTAAGATTATTTTATTTTATCTTTGATCAGTTTAATCAGTTGTATTTTACCACTCAATAAAGACGGTCTTTTTTAAAAACCGAACAAAACTAATGTTTCGTTAATTGGCGCCCAACGTGAAAAACGCTTCCGTAAAAAAGTACCCTTCGGCTACAAAACGCGCGTTTTTTATAAAAAAGTACCCTTAGGCTACAAAAAATAAAAAAGTACCCTGTTGGTTACTGAATAAAAGTATCCTTTGGCTACTAAAAGACACAAAGACATTTATCAAGGATTCCAGTCGCAGACGATCCAGCAAAGCAGCAGTGAAGTGAAGCACCCCTAGTATCAGTAGAAAAAAGGATAATGCGAGCATCCGGCTTTGTAGTGATAAATTTCTTATTACTGTAAGTTTAAGTTAAGTTAAGTGCATTAAAATCAAAGAAATTCAGTGAAATGCAAAAATTAAATAATAAGTGAAATTTTGTCTAGAAAATTAAGCAAAAATTTTAAATTAAAAACTTCGTATTAAAATTGCCTTTGGCAGTAATACAAATAATTATTAATTATTATATTAGTGAAAATACATTTTTCAAGAATCCTAGAATTTCGTGTTCGGCAATTTTGAGAATATTAAAAAATTTCAAACAATAGAATTGAGTGATACGTCGTGAATTACGTACCCAGTGTCAGTGAAATACAGTTTAAATTTTAAATAAGGCATAATGTCCAATCCGAACAACTTGATTCGTCCCCCAATCCTTAATATTCCTTTTGGGCATGCTGCTCAAGATAGAGGGGAGGGTGAGGATATTAATAATATCCCAGGACCTGCTAATCAGGATAGATCATCAATAGGGAATTTAAATGTGGAACTACAAGCTGCAATTTCAAATCTTTGTGCACTACAGTGCCAAATTCAGGTCAGGAGGATTTTGAATCCCAATTCAGGGATAGAACGCCATGATCAGGAAATTGATGAACGATTCAAGAATAATTTATCCGACCTGGATAAAGTTCCCGATGTCGTTAAATGCTTAAGGGGTTTCTCCGGAGATCCATCTGAATTTAGTCCATGGAAAAAAGTGTTGATCGTGTTATTAATCTGTATAATTCTTCTAAAGGCACGCCGAAATATTATGCGATAATTAATGCCATTAGGAATAAAATAGTAGGCGCTGCGTCGTCAGCTTTAGAGTCTTACAATACACCCCTTAATTGGGATTGCATATCAAAATGCCTAACTCTTCATTATGCGGATAAGCGCGATTTAACCACGCTCGAATACCAGATGACGACTCTGGTCAAAAGGAATAAAACTGTTCATGATTTTTATCAGATCGTCTACTCGCATTTATCGCTTATCATTAATAAGTTGTCTTGCATGGAAATAGGACGTGAGTCTCTGGAACTTTTGACTCAAACGTATAGGGACAAGGCACTAGACACGTTTATTCGTGGATTAAATGGCGATCTGCCACGTCTTCTCGGTATCAGAGAACCGACCGATCTTCCACAGGCATTACATCTGTGTCTGAAATTAGAAAATTTACAATTCAGAGCTTGGTATGCTAATAGCCACCAGGTCTCTAATAAAGTACCAAAACATGCACCTCCGCCACCACCTAGGGGAGGTCAACCAAAATATAATCAGATTCTTCAAGGAGAATACACACCGACGAATATTCCGGGACAACATCAACAGTATTTTAGTCAGAATCCCCAACAGGGATACGTTCATGCACAAAATTCCCCACCGCCTAGGCCTATAGCGCCAAAACCTCAACCTAGACCGGAACCAATGGATGTAGATTCATCCATGCGGACCAGGGCTGTGAACTATATGAATAGACCAGCCGTTAATCAATTTGTTGGTAAAAGGCCTCCGGATCCTTCACAGGGGCCTCCACCTACGAAGTTACAGAGGAACTTTCATGTAGACACTATTACAACAGGGAACAATGCTGAACCCGTGTACGAGACACAGATGGAAAGTTATGAGGAAGGGGAACAGCTCCCACCTCTGAGAGAATATATCGAGAATATCGACGAAAATTTTGAAAGGGATAAATTAGGACCACCGATGATACTCTAGGGAAGTTACAGGAAATATTTGGAGAACATTTCACACGATACAAAGTGAAATACTCCAAGACTATAGTAACAGATCTTAAAGACCCCGAAGACCAGGAAAATGAGATAATACAGGAACACAATAGAACACATAGAAACAGTATTAAAAACAAAAACCAGATAATTTCAAAATTTTATTTTCCTCAGATGCATGCGAAAATAAAGAGGATTTTAAGACAATGTAAGGTCTGTTAAGAAAATAAGTATGAAAGGCATCCAAATAACACAGAATTATTCGTAACACCAATTCCACAGTTCCCCGGGCAAATCGTCCACAGCAATAGACAAATTCTCTAAATATGCGCAGGCTAGAGTGCTGAAATCTAGAGCCACTGAAGATGTGAAGGAACATCTCAGGGAAGTACTTCTTAACTTCGGAATGCCCAAAATAGTCATCATTGATAATGAGAAATCTTTTAATTCCACTTCTATTATTTTCATGCTTGAAAATCAATATAATGTGCGAGTATTTAGAATCCCTCCATATAGCAGTAGTGTGAATGTCCAGATAGAAAGATTTCATTCTACACTATCTGAGGTTATGCGTTGTCTAAAAGTAGAAAATGTTCCCAATTCACTTTCGGACCTTTTAAGTAAGTCAATTTTTGAATACAATAATACCATACACTCAACTATACAGAAAAAACCAATTGAGGCTTTCTTTCCACAGAGAATTAGTATTGACCCACAGGATGTCGAGAGATCAAGATTAGATATTTTGGAAAGAAGTAAGCAAAAACAGGCCATTGATTTAAATTACCACAACAAGAAGAAATCGGCACCAAAAAATTATGAAATAGGCCAGGAAATTTTTGTTAAACAAAATAAAAGAAAAGGAACGAAACGAAACTCAGCAGATCTTACAGGAAGAAACTAAACAATTGCTGTTTTACAGGACTATTTGTATCCTCGTTCATGCTAACGTTCAGATATTGGATCACACGAATGCTCAGATTGTCACTTTCGATGCTGGATATGCTAGGCTACAGACCGGAATTTTTAAGCTAATTCATATTATTGGCATTGATAAATACCAGGAGATTATAGACAGCCTTCAGACAGTAATAAGTCATGATGTCAGTAGGGACAAATTCATTTACCCACTATTTCAAAATGACTTAATGAAATTGCAAAACCAATTGGAAAGGTTACTCTGTCCCTCAATTTTATTGGATAGGGGTGGAAATGGATAGCAGGAAATCCTGACCACGACGATTTCTAAATAATAATAACAAACAAGTTGTTATAAATAAATTGTCAACTGAAAAAATAAATGAACTTGTCAGAACCACTAACGAAATTCTACAGATCCTTAAATCAAACGGAACTATAGATCATGCATTTATAACTAATTTGAAATATAGAATAGACATAATAAAAGAAGAAATAGTAAACATACAATACGCCATACACTGGGCGAAATTAGGCATTGTAAACTCATTTATATTGTCCAATACAAAAATTGAAATTGTTAAAGAAATTTTTGAAACCAATAAATTGCCGTTTTTAAATCTTGAAGAATTATTCGAATTTGCAAACATAAAAATTGCTTCTAACCATAACACTTTAATTTACATAATAAGTATTCCAACCACTAACCTTGATATTTGTAATAAAATACTAATAAAACCAGTCAAATTTGAAAATTTTGTTAACAAAATAGCCTATCCAAATTTATTAGCTTGTAACAAAACACTGTATGGTATAAAAACAAAATGCAAATTCTATGATAATCTTACAATTTGTAATAAAAGTAACTTAGAAAACTTAGATGACGACACCTGCATAGGACATTTACTTGAGAGTCGAATATCCAACTGCACCGTTATAGACAATCGAAAGATACCTGCAATTGAAGAGATCACCCCTGGAATAATCCTGCTGAATCAATTCAATGGAACAATTCATATTAACACTGAGCCCCGAAATTTAACTGGCACTTTCGTTATACAGTTCAAAAACGCATCTATTAAAGTTGGAGACAGGCAATTTGATTTTCACGAGACTATAACACTACATCCCCTACCAGCAATCCTGCAGCCTAGATTATCTGCAATCAATATTGAAGAAAATCTAAGCCTTGAAATGATGAAGAAGCTTCATATTAATAACACCGAATTCATAAATCTTTTAGGTGATAAACATAAATGGAGCCTATTAGGGCTTTCGTCCATAGCATTAGGTTAGGTGTTATTAAAATCAAAATGGTCTAGGAAAAAGGATAAATTATCTCCTACCATTATTACTACAAGTCCATCAATACACGTTTCCTTACCGGAGCTACCAACCAAGAAATCTTCGGATGAGATTATGGAATCAGTACATCAGTCATTACCTAATCTATCACCAGGCACAATCGAAATACCGAGGATTTCACAGATCCCCTATTTTTGAAAGAAAAATCGATCGAGGACGCTCGAATTTCAGTGGGGAGGTGTTAACGACAAAAACATTGTAACAACATGTTCACCAAACGTTCCCACGGAAAATTCACATCAACGCCAAAATGCTGATTCTGCAGTATGAACACCTGCAGCTCAATCTCATACGTGTCGCTCTCATACGTCAAACATTAGAATTAAGATTATTTTATTTTATCTTTGATCAGTTTAATCAGTTGTATTTTACCACTCAATAAAGACGGTCTTTTTTAAAAACCGAACAAAACTAATGTTTCGTTAATTTACATACGTACGTCAATACACACACAGCCATACATATATTTTCTCTTATTTATTAGCGCGGGTCGTTCTCGGTGAGATTTGAAATTTATTAGCGTGGGTCGTTCTTGGCGACATTTGAAATTTTTTATTGAATTTTTTTCGTTTCGTATCTCGGGTAGTATTATTGTTGGACTATCCGGATATAGTAAAAATTTTGGTTTCTCGACACCGAGTACCCTACAGTCGGTCTTCTACACTGTCAGAAAAATATTTAAAAAAATTTTCGGTTTTCGGTTTATTTTTGATTTTTTGTTTTTGCTTGATACGAGCGTACATTTATTGCGTGCATCATACACCTACCCTACTCTACCCTACCCTACTCTAGGTCAAGTGAACATACATAGGAATTTATATTTTTTTTTTTCGATTTTTCCATTGACTTTCTTTTACAGAGAAATATTTTGGGGCATTTTCGTGCTTCTAAATAAAATTTCGTGTATTTTGCGATACACTGGGAAAAAATCTGTGAGGTTTAATAATTTTTAATTAAAATTTTGGTTAAATTTAATAGCAATTTGGCCAAAGTTCGTGACTGAACTAATTTTCGTGTATTTTTCGATACATTTTGCGGAAATTTGGTTGGCCGTGTTCGAATTAACTCATTTTTTAGTATTTTTAACTGATTTGGGAAGATTTCGAGCTCAGCTTTGAAAATTCAGTGTATTTTTCGATACATTGGACTATTTTTGGGGTTTCGTTCTACCTTATTGCTAGACATTTTTCATTCATTTAGCATTTTCGTGCTTTTTCAAAATAGTCAGGTTATTTTTCGGTACACTGTGAATGTTTTTGCATTTCTTTCTGAAATATTTTTTGGAGAACTTTGAGCACTTACGTGTATTTTCCTGGTATTTTTTTATACATTTAGCAAAGTTTTTACTTTTTTTTGGGTTTTATTTAATTCTCGCTTGGTTCAATATGCCTCTCACTCCACTCGACTTCTTTATCAGAGCAACTGATGCTTTGGTAAAATTTGATTCGAACTTCAGTACCCTACGGGATGAAGACCTTGACATATATTCCCTTGAAATACAGGGTTCAGAAGCGAGAACATTATGGAGTAATGTTAAGGACAGGTACGATAAGTGTCTTAGTCATCTCCAAACTGCTCAGGATGCGGAGAAGGAGGACATAGGGCATTTGTACGTGTTCTCGCTGTTATTAATAGGAAATTGGATGAACTTCGTGCTCCGCTGAAGTCATCCCCTCCGACTCCGCCCCGTACTTCTACGGATACATATTCGATAGATCACTTGGATTCTCCTTCTGATCGATCGAAATCGCTAAGGGAGCAGCAGGAGCAATGTGGGGGCAGCAACAGTATGGCTCACGGCCTTTCGTTGCCGCCATGCGATACTGACGTTTTCCATGGCGATTTCCTCTCATGGCCTACATTTAGGGATCTTTTTTCAACGGTATACATTAATAACTCCCGCTTAAGTGACATTGAACGGCTATGTCATTTGATTAGGAAAACGAGCGGTGAGGCTCGCGAAATTGTATCAAATTTCCACTCAGCCATCGCAGTTTTATTCTAGCCTGGAAAGATGTGTATGATAACACTCGCATCTTGGTGAACAACCAGCTCAAGATGCTTTTTGATCTTCCGATCCCTGATAGCGAAAGTAGCTTAGGTTTGAAAAATTTGCAAAGCGGTATAAATGGATGTCTTTCTGCAATGTCCATTTATGACGTAGCCATATTAGTTTTTTGTGTATTCAGTGATTGCCCAAAAGTAGTGCTACGTTATGGGAACAGAGTGTGAAGAATAAGTCAGCTTTGTCTTCGTGGATAGATTTGGATCTCTTTCTTACGGAAAGAATACAAACTCTGACATGTCTTCGTGACATAAAGGGTATCGATTCCACGAAAAAGTCCGACGGTAGGAAGGTGGGTGCGCATTTTACAAATGCAGGCTCATCTGGATCTTCTCGTTCTCATCAAAACAAACTGTGTATTCTCTGTCCCAGACAATTTCATCAACTTCGTGATTGTCCACGATTTAGGGGCCTTTCGGTCTCCGACCGGTTTGACACCGTCAAACGTCATCACTGCTGTGTAAATTGCTTGATGCGTGGACATGAAGCTAGGAAGTGTGGAAGTATTCACAAATGTGGAAAATGCGAGAAGAGACATCATACTCTTTTGCATCGCGATTCTGAGGGTTCGGCTGTTGTAGCGAATCCTACTAATCCTCCATTTGTGAATCCTTCGCTGCCGTCAACTTCTTCTGGAGGTTCATCTGGTGCTATAAATAGACAGGTATATCATGCTTCGCAGGATAGAACTGTGTTATTAGGGACAGCGATGGTAAATATCGTACACCAAGGCACTTCGTACCCAGCTCGGGCTCTTATCGACCCGGCGTCAGAGGCTTCGTTCATTACGGAACGATTGCAAAATCGCCTCAACACTCCGGCCAGTTCCACTCAGGCTAGAATATCGGGTGTAAATCAGTCATTCTCGGCTACTTCTCGAAAAATTATGTTCTTTGTGTATAGGGTCTATTTTGGATACGGCGCTGTTGATGGAAACTAATGCCTTAGTTCTTCCGCATATTTCGGGCAACTTGCCATCTTTTTCAACGAAATCAGATGTGACTTCTCGTTTGCCAAATATTCGTTTGGCCGATACGCATATTTTTGATTGTCGACCTGTGGACATTTTACTGGGAGCAGATCTTTATCCGAGAATTCTCTTGGAAGGAACTCTTCAAAATGTATTAGGTTCATTGATCGCGCAAAACACAGTATTTGGCTGGATCATTACTGGTCCCGTTTCCTCTTCCTACATTCGAGTTTTTTCTACCTCCATTGAGTTCGCCGAAGAAGATAATCTTAACAAGAATTTTCTTCGATTTTGGGAACTTGAGGAGACCCCGAGAAGGCCTATGTTTTCTCCTTCGGACAAATTTTGTGAAGACAATTATAAACTGACGACCCGTAGAGATTCGGAGGGGAGATATATGGTTACACTTCCCATTAAATCTGAATTCTGCGGACAACTGGACTTAGGACAATCAAGGGGAAATTGTTTACGACAATTTCTGCACAACGAGGCCTCTCTCCTGAGAAAACCACATATCAAGACAGTTTATGACGGGGTGGTAAGGGAATATTTGGACTTGAACCATATGAGGCCAGTTTCAGCCCCTTCTTCGGCAACCCCCACAGTATGTTACTTGCCTCATCATCCGGTAATTAACCCGGATAAAAAGACTACCAAACTTCGAGTGGTTTTTAACGCCTCAAATAAAACATCAAATGGGAAGAGTCTTAACGATATTCTTCATATAGGTCCGACCTTACAATTAGATCTAGTTCTCCTCATTCTGAGGTGGAGACTATTTAGATTCGTTTTCAACTGCGATATTACTCAGATGTACCGCCAGATTAGAGTCGATTCGGCCCATACTCCTCTGCAGAGAATACTCTTTAGGGATTCTCCTCAATAGATTGTTCAAGATTATGAGCTGCAGACGGTGACCTTTGGAGTTAACTGTGCTCCATATCTAGCCATACGGACGTTATTACAACTGGCCGATGACTCTGAAGACGAATTTCCCCATGCTGCACACATTCTACGAAAGTGCATGTACGTTGACGACGTTTTAACGGGTTACCATGATTTGGAGACTGCATTGACCTCTCGTGATCATAATTTCAGCTTTGTCTTCTGCGAAATTCGAATTGAGGAAATGGACGTCGAATGACCGGACTATTTTAGAATGTTTTCCTATGGAACATTTAGTCGATGCGAAGCTTCTCACTTTCGTGGAAGCTAGTAGTTCTAAGCCATTGGGTATTCGTTGGAATGCTCAGTTAGATTTATTCTATTTCAATATGACTCCACCGGAGTCGGCTATAGAAGATGCGACATTACACATTGTGAATCGATACAGAAAATTTAAGGCTTTAAATCAGCAATTCTGCCTACGGCGGAAAGACGAGTATCTGAAGAGCTTATATAAAAGCTATAAATGGAAATTTCCGCATCGCGATGTTCAAATAGGCGATTTAGTTGTTATTCGAGACGAACAACTGCCTACCACTTCGTGGAAATTAGGTCGCGTAAATAACGTCCATCCGGGTATCGACGGTCGCGTTAGAGTCGCGGATATTCGAACGGGAAACGGTGTTGTAAGACGACCTATAGTAAAACTGGTCACTTTGACCCAGTAATTTAAAGTTTTTTTTGTGTAATACTATCGCGCCATTTCTATTTTCGTAGTACAATGGTAAGCATAGTGAAGGTAGTAATAGGACCACATCAAGGCTGGCCTTACGGGTCGTCGACGTCTATGGTGTGGTCAGCAGTACTTATGGTCTCTACGAGCTGTGGTACTGCGAATCTGGGCTCTACGAGCTATATAGGGTTTTGGATAATTAGTATGTAAGAAAAATGAAATCGAAATAAATGCTCATAAAAACTGACAAATGCCCCTTTTATTTCCCTTAGCAATAAGTGTATATAAAGAGTGATTTTTTTGAGGTTAGGATTTTCATGCATTAGTATTTGACAGATCACGTGGGATTTCAGACATGGTGTCAAAGAGAAAGATGCTCAGTATGCTTTGACATTTCATCATGAATCGTCTTACAAACGAACAACGCTTGCAAATTATTGAATTTTATTATCAAAATGCGTGCTCTGTTAAGAAAGTTCATTGCGCGCTTCCATTTTATGGTCAGTTTAATCGACCCACTGAAGCGGCTATTCGGGCTATTGTGACTAAATTTCGCACCAAATTTACATTGTTGGACATTAAACCACCAAGACGCTTACGTAGAGTGCGAACTGAAGAAAATATCGCAGCTGTATCGGCCAGTGTTAATGATGACCACCAATTTTCGATTCGTCGCCGTTCGCACCAATTGGGTCTCTGTTACTCAAAAACGTGGAAATGCCAAAATTGGACTAAGCGGATGGACCACCTAAGACGCAGCCGCGGTCAACATTTAAATGAAATTATCTTCAAAAAGTAAATGTCATGGACCAATCTAACGTTTCAAATAAAGAACCGATGAGATTTTGCAAATTTTATGCGTTTTTTTAAAAAAAAGTTATCAAGCTCTTAAAAAATCACCCTTTACATATTTCTATTACATTAGGGTTTGATTGAAATTGTTTCATTTTCTTTACAACATAGCGGGATGTTGCAAGGCGGGCGGCAATGTTTAATTACAAATGTTCTCCTTCTCAGTTTCCACCTTTTCTTGGTGTGCGGCCTAAGGTCAAATGGCATTCCTTTATTTATTCCCCTACGTTAGATTTTGTCTACTACTTTCTTCATACGACTTTGTGATATTACGCACAAAAAGAGTGGTAACACCTTCTAACGAGTAGCGAATGCACTGAGAGCCGCCTTTCTCCATCTAAGCTTTGCTTTAGTTTTTACTCGTTATATTGTAAATCTCTCTTGTTCATTGGATTTCGTCCAAACAACACCCTCACAAACTTTTGTACAAAAGGTAATATTGTTTACGACAATAAATTGAATTGAGTTTTATTTGAAAATATTAAATTTTCGTATCATACCCTCTTTCAATAATCTTTAATAAATCAATAAGTTTTGGATATTTACCAACTTTATGGAAGGAATCATATATAATCCCCCTTTTTAAATCTGGTAGCAAGATTGAAGTATCAAATTACAGAGGCATTGCAAAATTAAGTGCCATTCCAAGTTTCCTCATTGTTGTCGTCTTGCCAACATTGATTCCGTAAATATCGATCAACTATAACGAATGTTTTGGAACTTACTACAGTTATAAATGATGGTTTTAGAAACCGAATGCAAACCTATTCCATTTATACAGACTTTTGCAAGGCTTTTGATAAAGATAATAACAACCTTCTGCTAATGAAAATAGATATGATGGGCTTTAGTAAAACATTATTATCGTGGTTAAAATGTTATTTAGATGGTCGAATTCAAAGAGTAAAATTTGGAAAAGCTCTTTCACGAAATATAGTTGTATCATCCGGTGTACCACAAGGAAGTCATCTTGGTCCGATTCTATTTACAATATTTATTAATGATCTTCCCTCTGTAGTTCGTCATTCTAATATTCTACTGTATTTAAAGATCCCACTGAACAACGTTTTCTACAGTATGATCTCGATAGTTTTCGTGAATGGTGTAAAATTAATTTAATGGAACTAAATATGTTGAAATGCAAGCATATGCCATTTTCTAGAGCTAGAAATTTAGAAACTAATTATTTTTTTGGTGATCATAAACTCGAGTCTGTAGTTTCCTTTTTGGATCTTGGAATTCTATTGGATCAACGTTTGAACTTCAGGTCTCACATTTCTATGATAGTAAACAAAGCTTATGGTGCTCTTGGTTTTGTGAAACGTTGGAGTAAGGAGTTTTCCGATCCTTCTGTCACTAAACAATTATATACCTCTTTGGTTAGGTGCATTCCTGAATATGGGACCCTTCCTATACTATTCATAGTAATCTTATGGAATCTGTCCAAAAACAATTCCTTTTATTTAGTCTGCGTGGGCGAGGATGGAACTTCCGTACACTGCCTTCATATGAATTTAGGCTTGGTCTTATCTAGTTGCCTTCTTTGAAGAGTCGCCGCACTATGTTGAACATTACTTTCCTTATGAATGTTATCCAGGGCAACATCCATTCCGAGCTTATTCTGAGTAGAATGATGATAAATATTCCGACAAGACCAACTAGATATTTTCATTTGATCCACTATTATTATTTCCGTTCAAACTATGCCAATAATGATCCTTTGCGCCGCACAGAGGGTTGAAATCGCCAAAAAAAATGGAGATTAATTCGGGGAAGCCTTCGGGTTAGGTAATATTTATATTTTCAATATTTATATCAAAATCAGTAAAAGAAAACACAATCTGAGTACAATTTAGTGGAAAAAAGTTTTTCCTGGAAAATAAATTAATAATCCGTCCGTGTATATATTCTTGTTATCGAAGTACAAGTCGCAATTAGTATCCAATCCCAATAGAACTTGGTACAGCTAAATTTTTCGCATCAATGACGGACGCTATTAAATTTGAAGCAAATCAGTTCAGATTTAGATATATCTTCCATACAAATGTCGCTCCCGATTTGACTTTTTTCGATCAAGATACCACATGTTTTAACCGTTATTGTTCAAATTTGGCACAGCACGTTATATTTCAACTAGAAACATTTATGGTGAAAGTAAGTCACGTCGGCTTAGATTTAGGTATAGGTCCCATACAAATGTCTTTCCAGATTTGACTTTTCCGCTCTAGTAACAAACTTGTTTACCCAATATTGTTCGCATTTGGCACATAACGTTATATTGCACCTACAAACAGCTGTAGTTAAATTTGGAGACATCGGTCCATTGTTTGATAAAGCCCCATACAAATGTCCCACCAGATTTGGCGACTTGCTCATAAATGACAATGTTTCGAATGTGTCCGACATTAAACTGTCACAGATATTTTAATACATTTTGAATTGGTAGTAAATTACTCTAAATAGGATAGAAGATGCAGGGTATCATATAGCTGGCATCATCCGACTGTAGTCTTTCCGTACTTGTTATTCCCTACACCACTTCGTTTTTGTATAGGGATGTTTTTAAATTAAGATTTATTGTGCTTCTGTGAATGCTTTTCATGAGAAATAATTGTTTCATTTAAGTGTTAAGTAAATAAAAAGACTTATTTTTCATTACAAAATAACTAAATATTAAGTTTTCGTCATATTAAAAATTTCAGTTGTACTAAACAATTTAATTTATAAGTACCCATAAAGAGTGGTTATTTTCACAATTTATTTAGTAAAATAAATTAGCGCAAAAACGCGCAACACGTAATAGCGGAATATTGAAGCTAACACATTGTAATTTAATTAGAAATTCACCATCTGGCGGTATGTTACAGAATTCACATTTAAAACTCCACATATATTTTGAAAATACCTTAAATTTAGACATATTTTCAAAAAAAATTTAAAAATATTTCTACAATACTTTCGTTAAAACATTTTTTTGTAAAAATACTGTAAAATACTTGAAGATGTCATAATCAAAGTGTTACTTTTATCAATGGGCAAAGAGATATTAACCTTTAAAATATGTCAATTTGAACTTTTCACAACTGATCGCGAAAATATCAAAAATTTCTTGACTTTAAGGTAGTGCAACTGGGAAAGTAAATAACACATGTCATTGATATTTTCGGTAGTGATGTAGAATTTTATATTCTTTAATCGTATAATAAAAATTTTTCAAAAAAATAAATTTTGATTTTTGAATTATTCTCCATTTTTGGCGATTTCAAGTCCTTTTTGTGGAAAATATCACGACATTTAATTTAGTACTATCAAGAGTTTCGAGTTGCAGAACGACGAATCTGCACAATTATATTCAAAACACTTGCTTGAAAGTTTCAATGGCAAAATCGTCTTAGAAATGACGACCTTCTGCATTATATTCTATATATATTCCCCGTCGATTTTTCCAGTTCACCGTATGAAAAATCAAACTCATGAAACATTGTTCAAAATCCACTTAAGCGAACGTGCAGAGACTTCCATTGACGTAATCTGAATTAGATATCCATTTTCGTATCATTAAATTGAATATATATGCCAGCAAAAGTTAACCGATACAATAATCACAGAGAACATTCCAGATTTGCTTAAACATTTTAAAAAGCTTTTCAAAAATTCACACGACGATCACAAACAAACTATGGACAGAAAAAAATTTGTCGGGTCAGCTAGTACAAAATTATAATAATAGGAAATTTCGAGAACTTTTTAATCGTAGCAGTTAGTAATCCTTTTTAGGTTAAACTATAGAAGAATGATTAATAATTTCTCTTACAATTAAGAAGAAAATCATTTTTTTCGCTCTCCTGAAAAATTATGTTTTTGTGCATAGCCACTTATGAATATAAGCCCTCGACATATATGTATGTAATATCAAGCAACTATTGAAAAAAAGAAGTTCTACACTTAGAGAACAAGTCTGGCAAGATTGGCTGCTGCCTATCAGCAGACACTTTTCTGCTATTACAGCTTTTTTGCAGTTTTCTGCAATCTTACATCACCATTCAAACTGCTAAAGAGTTTGCAGTCTGCTAAAATTAGCTGCGGTTAATTAAAATGTTAAAATAGATAAGCGTTCATAAGCGAGTTTAGCTCGAATTTCCTTTTATATTAGCTTGGGACAATATGCGTATCATTAAGAAGACAATCGCAATATCTTTCCGTGGTAATAAATTGCTTTATAATAACTTCTATTCAAAAAAGTGTTGTTAACATGTAAAGAGTGATTTTTTTGAGGTTAGGATTTTCATGCATTAGTATTTGACAGATCACGTGGGATTTCAGACATGGTGTCAAAGAGAAAGATGCTCAGTATGCTTTGACATTTCATCATGAATCGTCTTACAAACGAACAACGCTTGCAAATTATTGAATTTTATTATCAAAATGCGTGCTCTGTTAAGAAAGTTCATTGCGCGCTTCCATTTTATGGTCAGTTTAATCGACCCACTGAAGCGGCTATTCGGGCTATTGTGACTAAATTTCGCACCAAATTTACATTGTTGGACATTAAACCACCAACACGCTTACGTAGAGTGCGAACTGAAGAAAATATCGCAGCTGTATCGGCCAGTGTTAATGATGACCACCAATTTTCGATTCGTCGCCGTTCGCACCAATTGGGTCTCTGTTACTCAAAAACGTGGAAATGCCAAAATTGGACTAAGCGGATGGACCACCTAAGACGCAGCCGCGGTCAACATTTAAATGAAATTATCTTCAAAAAGTAAATGTCATGGACCAATCTAACGTTTCAAATAAAGAACCGATGAGATTTTGCAAATTTTATGCGTTTTTTTAAAAAAAAAAGTTATCAAGCTCTTAAAAAATCACCCTGTATATCTAAGTGGTCATATTGTTCTGTACATATGCTTTAAGTTTTTTTCTATATTGCTAAAAATAGCAAACATCTGTTTACCACCTCAGCAGATACAAATCTGCTGTCTCTTTTTCAGCAGCAGAAAATCTGTTATTTCAGTAGACTTTCTGCTTTCTTTTACTGGCAAATTCCTTTGAGTGTACTGGTAGATGGATTACTTTTCAGTAATGCAATTTTGATGACGATGTCTGTCGGACGAATGCATCAAAATATTTCTCGAAGATGCTGGCAATAAAATATGAATGGTTTCCAAACGCTCATGTAATTACACATAATCAAATTAACGTCGTTTATCATTGCGCCATAGACTGACTAGAGTCAGAAAAAATTTGAAAGCGTAACGATACAAAAAGAAAAATATTCCGTCAAACAGCCAAATAATTTAATTGAATTCAATGGTAGTCCGCATATAATTAGAAAAATAAATCGAATGATTAATCAAACTTTTAATTTGCAAACAAATAATTAACCTTGAATACTTTTTCAATGCATATCAAAATTTATCACAAACAAAATGGAACAAAATAAAATTCTAATGGAAGAAAACCTAAAACTTAATGCTTTAATAAAGGAGAGAAAAATGAAAACAAATTGAATGAACATAACAGATGAATGGAAGAACGAGAAAATAAACGTAATGATGAAAACTCAAAAATGTATTTCCACTTTGCAGAGGAATTTATCCATCTTCGAATAAGTATTGAAAACAAGGTCACACGACGTACAAATTGTGAGAGTTCACTACCCGTTCTAACAATATCGGAAGAAATTGTAGATTTTGACAAGCAAATTAAAGACATAATTATGTATGTCTTATTTTTATTATCTCCAGCGTTTATTACGTACTTTATTCACTTTTAGAAAAAAGATTTCAAAATCAAACAATTTACAATTGAAAATTTAAAGATAATCTTCAATAGCGATGAAATAACTTCTACATTGAACGATATTAGACACCTCAAAGGTTTGTATCTTGATTTTTTTCTCATCTTTTACATTTATTTATTATGTGACCATGGATGTAATTCCGTTGACAGCCGCGCCCCAAAGGAAGGACACATTTTCGGATGTTTGTTTAGACTTCTTCCCGAAATTGGTCCGACATATCGGACAAGTGGTCAGAAAACGGTCGGAAAATCGGACCATTTTCGGATGTTTGGTCAGACTTCAGTTCGACTTCCTTCACACACGTCGTAAATTCCTTCCGAATTTCCCTCAGAATTCTGACAGAAATCAGTCCGGCAATTCTGCACATTTTTACGAATTTCTCGAGACAATTCTTTTCGAGTTCTTGTCTACCGCCAATACGATTTTCTGTCTGATTGCTGACCGCCGCACAGAGGGTTGAAATCGCCAAACACGGAGATTAATTCAAAAATCAAAACTTATTTTTTTTGAAAAAAATTTTATAATACGATTAAAGAATATAAAATACTGCATCACTACCGAAAATATCAAAGACATGTGTTATTTACTTTCCAAGTTGCACTGCCTTAAAGTCAAGAAAGTTTTGAGTTTTACAACAGTTGTGAAATTTGCAAATTGGCATATTTTAAAAGTTAATATCTTCTTCCCCATTGTAAAATGTAAAACTTTGATTATGGAATTTCCAAGTTCGGGTATTTTAGTGTGATTTGACAAAAAATATTTTAACGAAAGCATTGTAGAAATATTTATAAAAAATTGTTGAAAATAGGTCTAAATTTGAGGTATTTTCAAAATATATGTGGAGTTTTAAATGTGAATTTTGTAACATATCGTCAGATGGTGATTTTCTAATTAAATTACAATGTGTTAGCTTCAATATTCGGCCAATACATGTTGCACGGTTTTGCGCGAATTTATTTTATTAAATAAATTGTAAAAGTAGTCTATCTTTTTGAGCGTTTCTACATTTCTATTATACAACATAAAATTTTATTATGACGAAAACTTAATATTTATGAATTTTGTAATGAAAAGTAAGTTTATTTATTTATTTAACACTTATACCTACTAATTGAAACAACTATTTCACATGAAAGGCATTGACAGAAGCAGAATGATATTTCAAAATACGCAATAAATCTTCATTTATAAACATCCATCTACAAAAGCAAGTAAGGAAAGACTAAAATCGGGTGACGTCGACTATATGATACCCTGCACTTTATATTTTATTGCAAGTAATTTACTACTAATTATAGATGTTTTAAAATATCTGTGAAAGTTTAATGCCGGATACATTCGATTATTACTCTTTATGAGCGAATGACAAACCAAATCTTGTGAGACATTTGTGTAGGGGCTATATCAAACAATGAACCGAATACGTAATATAACGTGATGTGCCAAATATAAACAGAATTGGGTAAACAATTTGTGTCTTGAGCGGAAAAGTCAAATCGGGAGCGAAATTTGTATGGGAGCAATAAAAAATCTGAACCGATATGGCCAACTTTCACCATAAATATTTCCAGTTGAAATATAATGTGTTGTGCCAAATTTGAACAATATCGGCTAAAATATGTGGTATCTAGAGCGAAAAAGTCAAATCCGGAGTGACCTTTATATGGAACTTATATCTAAATCTGACCCGATTTGCTTCAAATTTAATAGCGTCCGACATTGGTGTGCAAAAATCAATTGCACCAAGTTCTGTTGATATTGTATAATAATTGTTTCTTTTTCTTCGATAAGAAGAATATATGTATATATTTGGACGGATTATTAATTATTTTCAAGGAAAAAAAATTTTCCTCTAAACTGTACTCAAATTATGTTTTCTTTTACTGATTACGGTATAAATATTGAAAAAATACAGACATTACCCGATCCTAAGGCTTCCCCGAATTAATCTCCATTTTTGGCGATTTCAACCCTATGTGCGCCGTCGGCATCATAATCGGAAACTTGTGCAGAGTTTCTGGCCGATTTCGGACCGAATTCGGAAGAAAACGTTTACTGGGATACGACAGCAGACATAAAAACACACAAACTCACATTTTTAGCAAATACAGATTTTTAGTTATTTTAACAAAACACAACAACTTCGCTCATAATGAACAAAAATATCGATTTGCAAAAAAAAATGAGTTGAGTATTTTTATATATTAGGGTAACGATATAGTCGTTAAATTAGTTCTCTTAAACATTATGGAAAAAACAACAAAACACACACGAAATAAAAACATTAATTATTAAAATAAACAAAATTTTTATTTTAATTTTTTTGTAATTTGCACTTCTGTTATGCATGAGCTTTCATTGGTATATTATTTTTATAAATTGAGGGTATAAAACGAAGTAAAATTGTACCGAAAAATTCTTGTTTGCCGTTTTAATATAATCATGATATGTTACACATATTCTCAGATAACAACAAATTTAATAGATAGTCACATAAAAAAGTTTAAATGAAACTTACGTCGTCTGCAACACTGTTTGTTTTTATCTGCAACTCCTCCAGCTCTGTTTTTGGGACTGGCGGTGCAGACATCTCTTCTCCGTTCTCAACTGAAGGCATACTGAAAGAAAACGGATAAACATGCTTTAAATTATTTAAATTAAAATTATTAGTTAAATATGCTTTCCCACTGTTGAAAATTAAGAATAGGCGTTCGGAAGTATAATTTAAATTGGAATTTGTACAACCAGAAAAATCATAGGACAAATTAAGTAAGGACATGCATCAAAATTATTGAAATTTTAATTGGATTTTGTTGTAAACCAAATTGTATTGATTTTTTAATTCGTTTTAGGGCTGCTGTGGTCAGGAGTTTAACGTTGTAAATAAAAACTGAATTCTCAACGCTTCATTGGCTTATTTTTAACGTCATCAAGAGAAATTTATTTAAAATAGCTGTTGACAAAATATCAATAATTAATAATCTAATTAAAATTAAAATTTATGTCTATAAAAAACTGGACTTCACAACAATATCACAGAGAAAAAGAAAATAAACTTAAATATAATATCACAAATGTTTATGCCTAAAAAATATGCGACGGAATACTATTGCTTCGTATTGCCATTGTCCTCGTTTATTCATATTCCATAGTATTACCGGTAGATTAGAGGCTGTCGACTTTACAAAGAAGTGAAATAACATATTTTGAAAATTGTGATATTTTTAATGCGCATTATTTGTTTACTATTTCCAACTTTAAGGCATACTAATGCGCACTGTTTTAAATAAATTTCATTGCATCATTATTATAATATTAATAGTGAACATGAGGGAGCAATCTTCAAAAATGTACTCTAAATATTAGGTGTATTGTCAGTCGTCATTAGAGAGAAACAGGGCTCAGGGCCGATTTCTCCCATTTGTAAAATCTTTATTCAGCATCAAACAGTCTAACTGTATCATTTTGATAAGAAAAGTACAAATTTCAGAGATCAGTTATGTTTCGAGTTGATATTGGAATCAGCACATCTAATTTGATGATTCTAGGTACATCAGTTTGCTTGATATCATTTTTATCATTTTTTTAAATTTTTTACCCTAAAAGTACAATTTTGGAGAAATACTCATATTGTGCGTGTCTACGAATACAGACGAGGATAACTCTTTTATACTTGTTTTTTTATTATCAAAAAAAACACAAGTTTTTTATTTTGTTTCCTTTATTATCAAAAGGAAAACTGCACGATTATTTTTTAATTCTGCGATAGAACTAACTTATGAAATACGTAATTTTCACCTTGTGGACAAATACTTCTCTGTTTTTGGTGGCCAAAAGTGCATGGACAGCAAAAACAGTTAATGTGGGAATTTTATTATATTAATATTCTCACCTCGTGTAGCGTAAGCTAAGACGGATCGTATTACTTTTTAAATGCAAATAAATGTACTGCACACGTTTCCGTTCAAAGTGTGGGAAACGTGTAATAAGCTAATTTGGAAAAATGATTATAGAGGCCGGGTTTGATGTTGAAAAGTCGCTGCGAAGCCACTTGAAAAGACTTTTGACATGGTCGAAATCATGATCGTAGTAGTCTGCAGCCAAGTAATAAATGTCACCATGCCATTTGTAAATAAATTTGCATTCTATTAAATATAGAAGCAAAATGGTCTTGAGCCAGGACAATATCCCAGTTCAAATCAAATATTGATTACAGACCAAAAAAATTCAAACGAAAAAACTAAAACAAATGAGCGTTGGCACGGCAGAAGTGTTTCTGGGTAGCTATACCTGCATATGCACATACTTACATATGCAACTCAATGAGATGCTTGTAAGATGGCATGTGTGCTTTATTTCTTGGTGCGATTTTTTAAACGCAAATTCGGCAAGTGAGTTGTGCTTCTCGTTCGTTTGTGAGAATCATCTCCTTATAGAGGCCGGGTTTGATGTTGAAAAGTCGCTGCGAAGCCACTTGAAAAGACTTTTGACATGGTCGAAATCATGATCGTGGTAGTCTGCAGCCAAGTAATAAATGTCACCATGCCATTTGTAAATAAATTTGCATTCTATTAAATATAGAAGCAAAATGGTCTTGAGCCAGGACAATATCCCAGTTCAAATCAAATTTGAAGTAATAATAATTTAGTATTTGTTGTTGTACTTGTGTACTCTATTATATGATGTTGGTAGGCGTTATTGTAACTGGTAACCACTGAATTTTATGATTCTAGCTACAGCCGTTTGTGTGGTACCAATGTTATCCCTTTTGATTCTAAAGGTACGAATATCGAAAGATATCTTTATTTTTCGTGTTTACGCAGTCACAGCAATGTACACACCGAATTGCACTGGTGGCATGACATAATGTCCATTGACATAGCACTTTCTTTTGTGCCATAATGTCCATGAACGCAGTGACATAAAGTCAATGGACATTATATCAATTTTAGGGTTTGGGTATGTCCAATATGATTTAAAATGTCAACTAAATGTTTACTGATAATTAAACAATAGGCCTGTAAAAAAGTGAAAGTGTGAAACAAAAAATTCAAGTGTTTCTCGGTATGTGAGTAAAAACTGTATCTGTAAATCAATGCTAAAAACGACAATTGGAACTTTCCAGTCACATGTCAAAAAAGTAAACATAGAAAAGTAGAAACTTCAAGTAAAGAATCAAAAAATAACAAATACACAACATACATAAATTTATTATATTTAATATTTGTTAATCTATTAAAAAATGTCAATAAGTTATTTGTTGTGTTGTTTAATGTTTGCCATATTAAAAAATATTAAATAAATAACAACGTTTATAGCTTTTCTGTGTTGGTTTTTGTTTATTTTTTTTGGTTTACAAACGAATAAGATGCTCATTTTCACAATGTTTTTAATTGTGAGTATATTTGATAGTTCGAAGTTGTAACTTTTCGACTGAAAATTTTGCAATTTTTAATTTTTCTCACGTTTTTCCAGTAATGTGAGAAAAAACATATGGCGACAGAAATTTCTCACAAATCAAAGTTACAGGCACAGTTGCATGTGAGAAACAATTTTTTGTGTCAAATCACAACGTTTCAGTTTCATTTCATATGTTTCATGTGAGAAATTTCTCGATGGGAGAGATACAGAACATAGGTACTGGTATCTTCAGGAGTTTTGAACGTTTTGCTAAAAAAGCGTAAATCCCAGAGTAAAAGGATAGCAAAATTTATTAATTGGCGCAACAACTGAACACTGGTCGAATCTCGATAGCAGATTTGTTATCATATTATAAATAAAACAGTATTCTCGAAGATTATGAGGCTATAGATGAAGGCGATGAACACGTATCTGAAACAGGATGTTCCTGAAGATGACGTTTACTATAGTCAAACAAAGGAAGATTTGATATGCATTATTTGCACTGTGGAGCCCAGAAGTACACTTTTACAATATTGTAAACATTTCAAACTCTGTTCAAGATGTTAAAATATTTAAACCAATTCCAATAAATTGTTTTTATTACTTTATATTAATAAAGGCATATTCGATCAAATTGTTAGCATTGCTTTACATTTAATAAATGCAAAAGTTCATGGACTTTATGACACAAGTGAAACTGTCATAAAGTTTTGGAGTGACATTATGTCAATGGGCATTATGTCACACCACCATTTCACTATTCTTACTGCAACCGTATCTTCAGCGGTTTGGTTGGTACCATTTATATCCCTCTTTTCCAATTGCATCCCTTAAAAGTACAAATTTCGAAAAATCTCTCCATTTTACGTGTCTACGTAATTATGGGGATGTACACACCGAATTTCATGTTTATAGTTGTTGTCGTATCATTGGTACCATTTTTATCCCATTTCACCCGCTAAATCTTTTTTGTACTTTTTGTTGATTACACAATAATAGAGGAAGGTACGAAACAAATTTCAAGTGTATAAAATTCAGAAAATTTCAAAAAATGCTTAAATATTAGGCTTATTTTCAGACCTTGTTGGGGAAACATTTTTCCCTCTCGGCCGATTTCGCCTACTTTCAATCCCAACTAATCTGCAACCATAAGACAGATTTACGGAAAATTCCAACCTCCTAGCTCATTTTGTTCGGAGCTAGCGTGTTTTCAACAGACAGACAGACGGACATGGCTAAATCGTCTTAGAACTTTACAGGGATAACCCAACTTCAACAAAAATACGAATTTGGAAAAATCATTTATTTTGCTAGTCTATGCAGTCAGAGGGATGTATAGACCGAATTCCATGTTTTAGCTCCGGCTATTTGGTAGGTACAATTTTTATCGCCTTTTTCCCATTTTACACGTCTAATCAATTAGAGGGATGTACACACCGACTTTCTTCATTCTAGCTGTAGCCCTTTAGATGGTATCAATTTTATCCCTCTGTTCCCATAGTATCCCCTGAAAGTACGAATTTGGAAACAACTTTTAATTTTTCGTGTCTACGCAGTCAGAAGAATGTATACTCCGAAGTTCATGTCTCTAGCTGCCGTTATTTGGTTGGTACAATTTTTATTCCCTATTTTCATTTTACCCCATGCATAGAAACACAAAATAAATGGATTTTTTTTAAGAATAATGAGGAAAAGAGGAATGCAAATGGTACAAACGACACGGCTAAAGCTAGAAATTCTTGCCTCTAATGGATTTTTCAAAATGTATACTTTTAAGATGAAATTAAAATGGCGATTAAAATGGTACTCTGACGTGAAATACAAATGTACTGTATCAAAGTGTGTACTTTAAAGGTGGAGCAGATCAAAAGCGATAAAAATCGAACAAACTATATTGGGGAAATTGTGATATATATGGTACCAACCAAAGTTTTCAGCTAGAATATGAAAATCCTATTAAAAATTCGGCGTGTACATTTCTCCTACCTACCAAAATATTACATTAGAATCGTGAAGTTCTGTGCGAACGTTATAGCCCCGTCGAAAACAATTAAAACCTTATAGAGGCCGAGTTTGATGTTGAAAAGTCGCTGCGAAGCCACTTGAAAAGACTTTTGACATGGTCGAAATCATGATCGTGGTAGTCTGCAGCCAAGTAATAAATGTCACCATGCCTTTTGTAAATAAATTTGCATTCTATTAAATATAGAAGCAAAATGGTCTTGAGCCAGGACAATATCCCAGTTCAAATCAAATATTGATTACAGACCAAAAAATGCAAACGAAAAAACTAAAACAAATGAGCGTTGGCACGGCAGAAGTATTGCTGGGTAACTATACCTGCATATACACATACTTACATATGCAACTCAATGAGATGCTTGTAAGATGGCATGTGTGCTTTATTACTTGGTGCGAGTTTTTAAACGCAAATTCGGCAAGTGAGTTGTGATTCTCGTTCGTTTGTGAGAATCATCTCCTTATAGAGGCCGAGTTTGATGTTGAAAAGTCGCTGCGAAGCCACTTGAAAAAACTTTTGACATGGTCGAAATCATGATCGTGGTAGTCTGCAGCCAAGTAATAAATGTCACCATGCCATTTGTAAATAAATTTGAATTCTATTAAATATAGAAGCAAAATGGTCTTGAGCCAGGACAATATCCCAGTTCACATATAAGAAATGTTTTTTCTATTTATAAGTTCAGATTTCAAGTCATGCTCCGGTATAGAAGTTATGTATACGTAAAGGATTTAATTTTACAAAGGGCGTGACAAAAGCATACGTATTTTGTAGGTTTAAAATGATTATAAAAACATTTTTAGATCTAAAATTGCAACTGATTTCGACTACCCGGTGTTTACACATATGAAAATATTGGCAAACATCAAATTTCACATTATGATTTTACGTAATGGTGATTAGTGTGGGAGGTACAAGAAGAAAATTCTCCATATTACGTACGCTCAAAGTGATTATAAAAACTTCATAAATATCAAAATAAAACTGGTTCCGAACATTTTACTAGGACTATATCTGTTGGGGTAGTCAATTCAACCAAAACCAATACTATGTTCAGAGTTTGAATGAATTCCTAACTCCCTTCGAGAGTTATCCTGAAAGGGATTTTAGACATAAGTCACTCCTTTAATTTATATTAAAGGACTATTTTCTATTCCTAATGGATAAAGTGACATATACGCTCCTACTCTGTGGAGACGGACAAATATTTTTCTACTTTATATGAATTTTTGGAAGAAAATTGTTTCAATGTTTGATTATTGATGATTGATTATGGGACTAAAATTAATCCGGTGTATAAATTCCATCGGCAATAATTATATGGGATAATATCTATCTATCGCAAATAAATTTTCCCCGGGAATGAATGGTTCCCTTATATTTCCAATCGCGATTTATGGTGATTTGTTCATGTTTCTTCGCTTTCTTACTTTGATTTGATCGCCATCCCACGCAGATAGGAAAATACAAAATTCCACGGAGAATTCCCCTTTTATTCGCATTAAGGGTGAATATGAAATTATGGCGACATAAGAACGAGCCCGCAAATCAGCCGAAAGCCGCCGCCGCCGACCCATTTTGAGTAGCGCCGCCGTCGGCGATAATTTTGGGTCGGCTTGTAACTCTGCACTTATGTAGCGCATGTATCTGGCCAGATACACTATGTATTTCAGTACATTTATATGAAAAATATGCTATTTTAATTATCACGCCAGGCAGATATATATTTTCTATTTTTTTGTTCTTAGTACATGCCTACCGGTTCAAAAAAATTAATGAGAAATAAAACAAGAAAAATTTTAGTTTTGTGTTTAATTTCAAAAAGTAGTTGTTATAAAGTTCATTTCAATTAAATTTAGTAGTTATAAAGTAAGTTTTAATTAATTCTAAATTAAAATAGTCTTACACAGCTTCAGGTAAGCATCTAAAACATGTATACTCTGATTTCGAATGTTGTAGGCATACCGGATTCGAGCACTTGGAACAAAAAAAAAACGAGTTTGTCGGCGAATTTTTTCATTTTCCAATGTACTGTTTTGTAGAGTATCAGCACCACTTGAGCTAGGAACGACTACTGGAATCTGTAATGAAAAAGAAAAACGAGGAAAATGAGATGTAATGAAGGGCAAATGTTATATCAATCAAACTTACATTTAGTGGTCTTCCAAAATACGATTCCATGGCCAAACGAGTGTTGAACTGTTTGATGATGTGAATGTTGTTCATTCGGGTTTCAATATGTGGAAGAACAAATGTATCAGCTAACGTAGTGAGAAAATTTTTTTCTAGCACTATTTTTATTGAGACCATCAACTTTGCATCATCTTTGCAAATACAAAATGCAGCCAGTGCCATGGTGTCCAACATTTTGCAGAAAAACGCAAAAGTCCATCGTCTAGTTGACTGCTTTGTAGTAAAATGTGTAATCATTTGGTCCATACAATCTACGCCAGCTTTATTTTCATTGTAAAAGAAAATTGCTTCGGATTTCATTGCTTCCCCTTCACAATGTTTCGTATAATGAACGGTCGAAAGTAACTTCACACATTTATTTTTTTGACACGTAGCTGCAAATTGATACCAAATTTTCGTGGAATCCAAATAACGATGACAAAACAGGACGAGAACGATTGTTTCTCATTTCGTTAGGAATACATCTTTTATTGAAGCGAATGGTACCAACAAATGCCAGACCAATTCTGGCCAGACGCTTTACTCCTTCTAAAGTAGTAAAAAAGTTGTCAGTTACAATTGTACGGCCAGTATTGCTGTACGGCTTTGCGAGTTGTATCAAAACATATTCACCTTGATTCACTTCCCGTTCTTCATACAAAATATGTGTGTATCTGGCCAGATACTTGCGCTACGTATACGGTGTATAGATGAAAAAATCCACATAAATGTTGTTTTTTTAATGTGTTTTTCATAAAACGATACCTAACAATATTTGTAGAGGGTACCTGGAGACTCAAACCCCTAGCTAAATTAGAAATATATTTAAATCACAGTTAAATTCGTAAAATATCTGGCGAGATACATGTGCATGACGGAGGGTTAAAAGTACGAAATTGAAATGTATATATTACGAACTCGATTAGAGGAATATACACACTGATTTTCGTGTTTCTAGCTGTTGTCGTTTGATAGGTACCATTTTTATCCCTTTTGCCGCATTTCATCCCCAACAAATAAAAATCACTTTATGGTGCACGGAATGTGCATACCAAATATCCTGCAAATATAAGAAGACATCTTCAAAAAACATGCTTAAGTACTCGAAATATTATGGATATTTTCAGTCCTTGCGAGGGACCACTTTCAATCCCAACCGATCTACTATAGTAGTAGTAGACTATTCTGGGAAAATTTCCTGGCTCCTTTCGTTCAGATGCTAGCATGCTTTCTACAGACGGACGGACAGATGTGGGGATGGTCTTAGAATTGTATGACGATCAAAAATATATATACTTTATATGGTCTCACATCATATTTCAAGGTGTTACAAACGTAATGACAAAGTTAGTATACCCCCATCCTTGAGGTGGAGGGTATAAAAACGAAATGATTTCTAATATAAATGTTGGTAAAGTTTGTTGTTTGAAACCCAGTAGAGATGGACAATCTGCTACGTAGCACATAAAATAATAAAAAAGTTGCGTGAGCAGGTTTATTTATGGTAGATGAGGTACAATGTGAGGCATGGGTATGCGGCCTGTGTTCCGCGATGTTGAGGGGCCAATACAAATCGGACGGAATGCACGAGACTGGGTAGTAGGAGTCGCAGAAGAAGGCACAACAACTTTGTGGTGCTTTTTATCACACAACTGGCAATTCTTCCTGACCGAACACACAATGGGCTTGTTGCCGCTCCCCAGACAGTTTGCACAACAGTCGAGGAGAACTACCAATCACAATTTCCGTTTTTGTCTCAATTTTTAAACAGTAATAAAGCGGGTACCTCCTCCTGCAAACTACGCATGGGACTAGACTCGAACCCGAGTTATTCCCGGATGGCGACGACAGAACTGGTACAGACGCGGTGGTATTGATTCCGACAGACTCCGCGCTAGACACTACAACAGTTCCCTAGACGACAGGTTGGATATCGACGATCGCCGCAAGGATAGTGGCGAACAGTTCCTTGATACTTTCCGAAAAGGAAAAATATTTTACTTAAGTAAATAGACCAGCTTAGTTACCGGTCTATTTGTTGCGTTTGAATATCCGCGACGCGAACATGGCCGAAAAGGGGAATTAAATCATTCGACTGCACACAAATACACATTCATATCCCTTGATGATTCGGCACGCCCTACCTGAAATTCCCTTATGAAGAATATTCACCACGATTGTATCAAAAAGCGCAGTTATATTCTGTGAGGCGTGAAATACCTGTATATTTACAGTCGAGGCAGATGGATGGATGACCCATCTGTGAAATTAAATTATTAACTTTCTGTAAACTATTAATCCGCGGGTTGAGATTGGATAATATTTGTTGAAAAAGCGAACCAAAAACTTCATGGACTATGTCGGCTTACGGGGAAACATTATATTAAAAACGTAAAAATAATTTATTGTGTCAGTTTGGGAATTTAAGTAATTGTATTTTTCATCATCAAAATGAGTCACCAAAACTGTAAGAGAACGCATTTGGATAATTTTTTAATTTTCCAATCGAGCTGCATTTTTGCAAAGATTGTTTTTTTGTGGCGATTGAATTTCCAAACTCTTTTAAGGGTATAGACTACAAATAATAATTGGAACACATTTTCAAGCATGTTGGCTGTAGATATAACTAACATTTTGCTTAAATCTAAACCGTTTTGTTTCTATACTTCTATTCATTACTCGTTGTTTAATGATTGTTTATTGAGAACTGGTTTTTATTGGCGTCAGTTGCTTTAATACTTTTTGTGTTCAATATTAAACACAATTGTCGAAGTTTTCAACATGATGGGTTTAAAATGCAACAATGTTTGTGTACCATTCAACAAATGGTGTAGAAATGAACAAATTATGTTTAGTTTTACACAATAAACATTAAAAATTACAAAAATAGGATATGCATTAGAGTGGCTTCAAAATAAAAATTGTGGATGTTCCCGACTAATGAGAAGGATTGGTTTGTTTTATGTGTACTCCCAAAATATTTCGCTTTTATCATTGTCCGTTAGTGAGCTGGACGCGTTCAAAATAAACTCTATAAATAAGCTTTTCTTTAACAAAATTCACGGTGAGAATGGTATTTAGAAAAACACTTGTTAGAAATTACAATCTGGTCCGTGCTTTATCAATCCATAACAAAAATTTGCATTTTAACCCAGAATAGCGGATAGAATATTAACATTTTGTGCAATTTGTGTTGCATTTTTTATAAAAACCGCAATAACTTCCATATTTTTAGTTCGATTTGTGTTTTTGTTGGATCGTTGATGAGCTATTGCTCACCAATTGCAATTTTTAGAAATTCCTAACCCATTAAGGGCCGAAAATTTTTATCTTACTGTTGGTTCTCAGTGGGTTAAATGTGATGTAAAAACTGAAATATGGCGTTATTTGCATCCTATACACATTCTAGTCTTACAAAAATCAAATTAAAAAAAACGTCTGAAATGTTGGTCTTTCAACGGATAAATGGGAGGAAAACTCCACATAAGATGTTACAATAAAACCGTGCGACATGATTTCCCTCCCAAGAACAATATTATATAGAAGTGAAACTATAGGTCACTAATAGGAAAACTCATACTCAGTTTTTTATTTCGTGGTCGTTTGTCTTTTTTACACGACTTTTAATTTCCAAAGGATGTAAATGTTTCAATAATTTAGTTTCGTACTTTTGCGTGTATTATGGGTATTAAATGTAAAAGAAGAAAATCTGCTAAATATAATTTAAATTTCATGCGTCTATCTATGTTAATTTAACATTAATAATCATTTCAATTTTTCTCCTTAAAAAGTTTCTTTAAAAGTTCAAAAATTGCACTAAAATAGTATAAATCTGGCCTTTGTACTGGTTCATATTGCAAGTTTTTAATGTGGTAAGGCACGGGTCGGATTTAAATTTCTAGCGGTTTTTTTCTCAATACCATTCTCATCGTGAATTCTTTTCAAGAAAAACCTGATTTATGGAGGTTATTTTGAACACGTTCAGGTCACGAACGGACAATGATAAAATAGAAATACTTCGGGAGAACACATAAAACAATCCAATCTTTCGTTTTAGTCGGGAACATCAACAATTTTTATAGACAAATTATTTGTTTTAGCTATCATTTATTCTAGCAAAGAAGCAATGCGTTCCTTTAAATTAACTAATTCGTCGAGCGCCCCGGTAGTCGAGTTGGTAGCGAACTCGATTGATGAGTCTTAAACTGCAGTTCATTACAATAATTCTGTACATGGAATGCATTACAATAATTATGTATATGAAATTTTGCTTTTGAACGTAGTTATGTTTTTTGTCCTACTTGGTATTTTATTTCGGTTTTCCTAAATTCGTATTCCGAGTTAGCTCAGCTTCGAGTTCCCATGAATAATTATACAAAATATTTAAATTTTCAATTTGCGGAGTTTGATGTGTAAAAAACCCATAAACCCAGATTTTCTTTAATCTTGTCATCTGACTAACATTTACAAATTAAAATGCGAATTCATGAACCAATGCTTTAGATTCGTTTTCTTTCTTAATCTAATTAAATCAATATAATTAATTAGAAGTGCCAATTTATATATTTTTAACTGAAATGTATTTTTTAATCGACACTTGAATACTTTTTTCTTCAAGTGTACATTTTGTAAGTTTTTTTGTTGATTAGTGTTAATGTTACCCTACAACGAACCAAAAGGTTAAAACAAATTCTTCTTTTGATTATTCGATTTTAGTTGTTTGTAAGTTTCCTTTTATTAAGTATAAAATGTATAAAAATCTCAATCCCATTTCAATAAGAAACTACAAATTTTAATAGTAACCAATTTAGAGAGATAAACGAAGTAGATTCCTCAATTGAATTTGAAAATGTTGTCAACAAATAAGTTAACCATGGAAGCTTAGACTATTATATTTCTTACGGTGGTGTTGTAGGAATTGTACAAGTGAGTTGAAAGTAGGTCTTAGTATACATAGACGCCACTAAAACCATGGATGGGTATTGGGTTTAGAAGCGAGATGTTCCATATCAGCATAAACTTATTTAAGGTAATCGATGACTGCTATATTGTCATGTTTTAAAATGATCTTGCCAAGTGTGTTGTTCTTTTATATGGCGAGAAACCAGTCCATTTCCATTAGAATTAATTTTTTTTCTATTGTGTACAAATAGAAATATGGTGTGTGTACAAATTGTGGAAGCTATGAGAGCAAGGTGGACCTGCAACACCCCCCCCCCCCCACTTTGTTCTATGCGTTATAAGGTATTTTCCAGGATTGTTTCATCATCCCAGCACCTTTTTTGTGTCCCCTTAAATTATCCATTAACGATTTTAGGGCTTATTTCCGTAAAATCAAGAACGCTCTGTGTCGTGGAGATATTGGAATTCGAAACACTTGTAGGACCTCTCCGGATCTTCGGTTGCCTGATTTTTTCGGGCATACTAACCGAGAAGCCATTCTACATTTCTTTTCTTGTCCTTCGATAATTTTATTGGTAATATTTCTATATATCAGTATCAGCTGAATGGCCTGTTGGTAGCGCCGCTTTCTGGGAGGATGACTTGGCTGAAGCAGGAACGTTAGAAGACCCACAAGGAGATTCCCCGAAGAGTTCGGAGTCCGGTCGAACTGAACTCTTGAATGGAGTTGGCGAATCAAACTATGGAGACTTTAATCTGGACTAGTTTCATGTTTATAGACGATAGACAATGAACACACGCGCGATACGAAGTTGCATATTTATGGTCCACGGAATCAATTTCGCTCGTCGTCGCACCCTCTAAGTCCATGATGTAACTCACGCTTTCGTTATATGAAGACTTTACCATATTTCCCGTACCACCAAACCCTGAATAAATCATGCTCGTCAGGTTTCTGAACATCGAAGGTGGCATCAAATTTGACTAGAACATCGGAAGCTCTGACGTGGTAATGGACATACCGTGTGAATTCAACTAATGAGAGGACACAACCACTTAGAACAGAAATGAAATTTGTAAAGTTCGATGTATGTCGACTCAATCAGCAATCAAAAACCGAAGCCACAAATCTAAATTAAAAATAATAAGTCTGCCAAGTAATAAATGTCACCATGCCATTTGTAAATAAATTTGCATTCTATTAAATATAGATGCAAAATGGTCTTGAGCCAGGACAATATCCCAGTTCAAATAAAATATTGATTACAGACCAAAAAAACACAAACGAAAAAAACTAAAAGATTTTCTAAAATTATAAAATGTTTTGATGAACTGCTGTAGGAGGTACGAGATATTGAAAACCCACAGATGAAGATGAAAGAAAAAAATAAAATTTAAAAAATTTTAAATTGATAAGGGTAGCGTCCCTTGAAACGATCGTCTGCTCTGCTAGCAACCGAACCAAATAAATGTCACACACTTCTTTTAAAAAAAACTTTGTTTTCTGTCTACGAAAACAAAAACAAATGATCTCGAACCTGATTAAGTAGTTACAACAAAAACTATGAAATGAAGTGATGTACGACTTAAGCATGTTATTGCTTGAACATAAATAACAACAACAAATCACTGTGTTAATTTTTCGCGAATTGCGATTACACACGAGTAGAAGCGATCGTCTGCTCTGCTAGCAACCGAACCAAATAAATGTCACACACTTCTTTTAAAAAACTTTGTTTTCTGTCTACGAAAACAAAAACAAATGATCTCGAACCTGATTAAGTAGTTACAACAAAAACTATGAAATGAAGTGAGGTACGACTTAAGCATGTTATTGCTTGAACATAAATAACAACAACAAATCACTGTGTTAATTTTTCGCGAATTGCGATTACACACGAGTAGAAGCGATCGTCTGCTCTGCTAGCAACCGAACCAAATAAATGTCACACACTTCTTTTAAAAAACTTTGTTTTCTGTCTACGAAAACAAAAACAAATGATCTCGAACCTGATTAAGTAGTTACAACAAAAAATATGAAATGAAGTGAGGTACGACTTAAGCATGTTATTGCTTGAACATAAATAACAACAACAAATCACTGTGTTAATTTTTCGCGAATTGCGATTACACACGAGTAGAAGCGATCGTCTGCTCTGCTAGCAACCGAACCAAATAAATGTCACACACTTCTTTTAAAAAACTTTGTTTTCTGTCTACGAAAACAAAAACAAACGATCTCGAACCTGATTAAGTAGTTACAACAAAAACTATGAAATGAAGTGAGGTACGACTTAAGCATGTTGTTGCTTGAACATAAATAACAACAACAAATCACTGTGTTAATTTTTCGCGAATTGCGATTACACACGAGTAGAAGTGTGGACATTTGTTTGATTTCCGTAACTACTGACTGGGAATTTCGGGTGTATATGTAAGTTCGAAGCAGTTCTCATTCAATTGAATTTGCGAGGTAGATATAGAGAACCGATAATCACCGGAGTAGATGTTGCATTGTACTGGGCATTGATAAGGGGGAGTAGCGTCCTTGAACCGATCGCCTGCCCTGCTAGCAACCGAACCAAATAAATGCCACACACTTCTTTTAAATTACTTTGTTTTCTGTACAAGAAAATAAAAACAAATGATCTCGAACCTGAGTAAGTGGTTACTTCATAAAAAATACTTCTTATTTTCACGTGACTGACTATAGGGTGGAACACGACAAATCAATACGCGAACCCAAACGAAAGAAAAACAAGTAAAAAGGCGTTAATTTTGGCCGGGCCGAATCTTATATACCCTCCACCACGGAGTGTATTCGATAGTATTATCGGTAGATTAGAGGCTGTTGACAATACACAGAAGTGCACTACCATATTAGGAAAATTATGACTCTTCATTATTATAATATAAATAGTCCTCTGCTATATATAAATATTAATATAATTATTAGTCAGAAATCTTCAAAAATGTGCCCTAAATATTATTAGGTAGAAACAATTTCCCTCAAGCCCAATATTCCCCACTTGCAATTTCTTGATTCCAGCTACAGCCTCTCGTACCTCTTATTTTCCGCGTCTACGTAGACAGGCAAGTGCAAATACTGAATATTATGATTCTAGCTACAACCATTTGATCCTGAAGCTACGAGTATCGGAAGATATCTTTTGTAATGAGGGCAAGGCAGCACGTTTTATTTAAAACAAAAGAAATGCAACACGCTTTTTATTTTAATTTGTCTTTATTTTCACAAAAAACTAGGCACAATGTGTTTGCTACCGACGCTATTAGAAAAGTGAAGTCAAACCACACGGATGCTTCAAAACGAAACAAAAAAGAACAAAACAATACAACAGTTGTTTTTACATCTCTGTCACTTTTACATCTGCTTATGAACTATAAATCTGGCCATATATGCAAATAACATCAACATGGATAACATCTGGCATTGACTTCAAATAACGTTAACATTCAAATATCATTACAACTCGGCCAATCTGATAAAGCAATCGGCCCCGATTGTTGGTTTAAATAAAATCTTACTACTCAATATCTTCCAAAAATTCATAATTACTATATTCGTTACTTAACGGTTCTATTTCTAGGTGTGTTAAAGTGTCACCTTCTGTGTCCACCTGTTCGAATTCTCGATCTTGCTCCAACCACTCTTTTATTCTACTTGAATCAATTACACTGTTATATGGCATCTGTGTTACCTGACAATTTTCAACATCTGTTACAACATATCGATCATGATCTAAACGCTTGCGAATCACATAAGGGCCCTTATATTTTGTGATAAGTTTCTTATTTTTAACAATAGTAGTATCCACATTTTTAATGACTACTAAATCTCCTGGCTCGAATTCTTTTGCTGGTTTATGATGCTCACTGAAATATCCTTGGTTATACAACTGAGACTTCTGAATTGAAAGCTCTGCCTGTTTCCTTATTTCACTCCGTTCTCTCTCTTCTCTCACATAAACATCATGCAAATGCTCTGTTAATTCATCTACTATTTGCCCGCGTTGCTCTACTCCAAATAACAACCGACTCCCCGACTCGTTGTGCAGTGTACAGTGTTATTCAATGCAAACTCTACTTCTGACAATTTATTCTTCCAATCAGTATGATTTATGGGCTCAGTTAGCTTGGCCAATACTGCTTTTAACACACGGTTTACCCTTTCGACCTGGCCATTTGACTGTGGAGAAGTCACCGCATTTAAAATATGTTTTATGTTTCGCTCCTTACAAAAATTCTCAAAATCGACTGATGTAAAACACGAACCGCGATCTGAAATTATCCGTCGTGGCCGACTATAATCAACAAAGTATTTACTCAATACACAAATTACCTCTTTCGAACTGGTATTGGCTACATAAAGTTTCACAAATTTCGTGAAACCGTCAATCACTACCAGTACATGTTTCTGTTTCGACTTCACTGTTGCCAATGGCCCAAAATGGTCAATGTGTAAAGTATCCCACGGCTCTGGCCTCTTGGGAATGCTATATAAGTTCCTTTCCTTTCTCCGACATGATGCTGAATAATGGATACACTTCAAACAATTTCTAACAAATTTCTTCACCTTTTCACGCATAAGTGGGAACCAATAATGTTTCTGAATCTGGTTCGTGCACTTCTCTACCCCCAAATGACCATAGTTTTCATGTATTAATCGAATTATATTTTCCTCCATCTCACACGGTACATACAACTGTTTACTCTGACCACTGACACGAAAAACTAGTCCATTTTCTAGTTCAAACCCTGACATTTCCTCTGTTTCTAACATTTTCCTCAGCTTCTGAATTTCCGGATCACGCGTCTGTGCAATCTGTATGTTCAAATCAACTTCACTTTCCTCCACATGACATACTACTTGTCCTATCCTACTTAATGCATCCACGTGTTGCATCTGTTCCCCCGGTCTCATCAGCAAGACCCAATGTCCAACGAGCAATTCGTGGGTTAATCAATTTTTTATTTTTTTTTTTAATCGTTTATTTGTACAAAATATATAAGCTTAAACTATAAATAAACAACCAGTATATAATATAAATGTTTTTTATACACTGTCTCATAAGCGGGCTCTCTAGTATACTTATTATGATATATATCTTTTTTAGAGTTTAGTATTCAATTTTGCTATACAATAAATACGTATATAATTATAATTCATGTAACAAAAAATGGTAAAAAAAACATTACTTTTGTATTGAAAGGATGTGATCAAAGCTACAGTCAAGGGATAAAAAAAGTGTGGAAATCTTGTTATTCAGTAAGCCACCAATATTTTTTATTATTTATGTTTGGAAGTATGTTTACATCTCCGGAATAAATGCTTGTATCAAATCTTGTATTGTCTATGTTAAGTTCATTACAATGTATAGCTTTAATATTGGCTCTCCTATAAATATGGTAAATTATAGGAACGCCAAGTTCGTTCTGAATAAATCCTTTGCTATCTAGGTACAAAAAGGCCTCAGGTGGAACATACCCCCTTTGTAGGGAGTTAGATATATATTCAGCACTGGCATAATATGGAGCCAAAATTAAATTATTTTCCGTACATTGTATGCTTCTCACTATATGGTTCCTAATAAGATGGATAATGAAATTATCAATTCTACCTACTTTAGATATATTGTACAGTTTCCTATTTGATATGTATTTCGTATAGTTACTACTAGGTGATCTATAAAGGGCTGTGCATGCTCTCAGACATTTTGGCAACCATATGTTAAGATTGGTCGTATTAAAGATTGATATAAAATGAGTTTGACCTTCGTATTGATATGTTGAGAAAAAAATAATGATTTGTATATAAAAAATGCGTTTTTCGCCTTTATTAATTGAGAGTTGATATGGTGATTGAAGTATAAAAATTTATCTAGGTAAATTCCTAGATATTTAACTATTTGTTTGTTTGGAATAGCCTCATTTCTATTCGATTTTATACCGAACTCTTTCCAGTGTGTTTTTATATCGAAGTTGCATTTTCCAACTGGAGGACGAAATAGCATCGTTTCGCATTTACTAATATTGATTTTCATTTGCCAGTCATACGCATACTTTTCTATAACGTTGAAGTAATGCTGGAGTTTTTGGTTGATTTTTTTTACTTTATCATCCGCATGATAAATAATAATATCATCAGCAAAGCCAATGATATTTTCAATTTTATTCAATAGATCATGTATAAACAAATTGAATAAAGTGGGTGAGTTCACCGTACCTTGTTGTAAACCATTTACAATAGTAAACCTCATTGTACTTAATTGATTCATGTTGCTGATTAGGAATGTCTTGTTATTTAGCATATTATAAATTAATATAATTAGGTAAATTGGACATTTATAAGAAATAAGTTTATATATTAAGCCAGGTATCCAAATACTATCAAATGCTTTTTCGAAATCTACTAGGCAAGCACCTGTATATAAAGATTTATTTAGGTTCCAGTTGATATTTGATACAAAAAAATGTACTGCATTTATAGTCGAATGTTTATGTTTGAATCCAAACTGCCTATTGTTGACTAAATCCATTCTCCTACAGAATTTTAATATATTGTTATTGACACAAGCTTCGAAAACTTTGCTAATATTTGGGAGTAAGCTAATAGCACGAAAGTTCCTTGGGTTGGTGATGTCCTTATCTTTCTTGGGCAAAATAATCACTTTAGCAACTTTCCATGCATGGGGAAAATAGGAATTATTGAGCATGTTGTTGAAAAGAGTACAGTATTCCAGTACAATTGATTCTGGAATTTGTTTTAGAATTATATTGGGGATGTTGTCCACACCCGAAGATAGCTTACTTCTTAAGTTATTGAAAACGTATAAAATAACATCTTTAGTAATGAAAATGTCATTAGCATTGTTGTCGTTTATCTCATTAGCCCTTTTAGATGCATTAAAAATTGTAATATTTGATTGGTTATTTTCATACTCAGTTTTTGTTTCTAAAAATCTGGAGAAACACCTATCAATGTCAATATGTAAGCTATTTTCAATATCTATTTCTTTGAAAGAATGAACAGATTCTAGATAAGATCCAATAACGTTTAGAATTTGATCTTTATCTTTAACCACATAGTCATTACTATTGCTATCTCTTTCTAATTCAGTAGGATCAATTCCTACGTTTCTAAGCAAAATTTCTTTTCCTACTGGAATTTTTATTATCTTAATATCTATGGGTTGTGTTGATTTAAATTGTTTTTTTACTTCCCCAAACATATTGCTGGGGTTTTTGTGGTCAATGTTTGAGAGCCTTTCTTGTAAGTGTTTGTTTACCGCCAGAACAAAGTTGTCACTGATAAGTTTTTTGATTAACTTTAATTTAATTTTAAGGAAATTTATCTCTGTAGAGGTTAAAAAGATTTGTAGTCTATTGTATTTCTTGATAATACTCAGTATTTTGTTTTTTTCGGTTTGTAATTTTTTTATAATCGGGTTAATAAATTTGGCAGTAGAATCATAGTTTTTAAATTTCGGGACCGATTTTTTAATTGAATTGTTTATATAGCCATTCAGTTTTATTAAATAGAAATCTATCTCTGAATTTGTAAGATTCCTATTGTTTGGAATGCTTTCATCATTGTTATGTTCATTTACCATATTATTTTTAAATTTTTTCCAATTGGTTTTCTTAAAGTTGAATTTTTCAACGGGTAATTCTTTGAAAAATATTAGTGGGTGGTCATTTTCTATGCTTTGTACACAAATTTGTATTGCATTATGATCGCTATCATAATCAAGTGTTTTCAGACAATTTATTGTATTATTTTCTCTACGTATGTATAGGCGAGAATCAGCAAGGCACACATCCAAATACGAACCACAACGAGGATAAGAAGGTGTGACAGATGCATATAGTTTGCATCTGTAATTTATTTCATAGTCTGTGAGTAGCTCTTTCAGTCTATTTCCCTTTGTATTGTCTGAAGTATTGCCCCAATCTGAATGTTTGCAGTTCAGATCCCCTGATATTATGTAGAAGTGATTAGAGTTTTGTAAGTTCAGAGATTGAAAAAGTTGATTAAGTTCAGTTTTAAACCTACTATGATTATTACCCGAGGGATAATATGCTGAAACAAATTTTTATTCGCTAGTAGAGGAATATCTACTATGCAAATTTCTAAACATTTGAAGGAGTTTGTAATATTGTTATTATAACTTCTATATTTGATACCATTTTTTATTAATATGGCTGTTCCACCTCCCCTAGTAGCATTGATCCTATCCTTACGTACCAATGAATAGCCTTCAAAGTTGACTTTATGTTTAATATTTAGTTTTGTTTCGTTAAGCAGTGCTATATCTGGATTATATTTTTTAAGAAAGGTAGACAAGTCATATCTTCTGCTTAATTTTATTAAAGAACTTTTTCAATTGTTTCAACCATGATCTAATTTTCTAACATTGAAAAAATGCTATCTATTCTAGCTGTTTGTATTTGAAGTTGTTTATGTAGGTTTATAATCTGGTTAGATAAATTAAGCATAGAGTTATTGAGTTCTTTCAAGGCATTATGTATTGGGTTGGTGTTATCTCCGGTTGGCGAAGTGTTGTTTTGCACAATATTTGCAAAGCTGAAGTTGGGGTTTACATACATAGACGATTTACTTATTCTATTTTGTTCTAATATTTGTTTTTTGTCGCGGAGCTTCTGTTGAAGCTCTTTATATTTTTCACAGCCTCTATATGAAGCTGGATGTCCATATTTGCTGCACAATACGCAAAAAAGTTTCTGCCTTTCATTTTCGTCTACTTTATTTTGGGCACATTTTCCAATATCATGACTTTCATTGCATTTTACACATCTAGGAGGTAAATAGCAATTTGCTGCGCTATGGAAGAAGCTTTGGCATCTCCTGCATTGGGGAATTTCAGCTTTTCTCAATGGTTCCCAACGAACACAACGATGTAGGAATCCTTTAATTTTCTTTAGTTCATTTATTTTGCTCTCACCACTTATCTGAACTAAGAAGATTGGCAGACAATAGTCCCCATTTACAGATCTCTTTGTTGTGAATTGATTCACTTTAACAAATTGCAAATCTTCATTTTGAAATTTACACAATTCCTCATAAATAACTATGGGGTCAGTATCTGCACTGAGACCTTTTAGTAAGTAAGTTTTTGTTTTTAGGTTTTTTGGCGTGAAGGTAAAGAATTTTGTTTTAGTTTTCTCTAGATATGCCTTTACTCTTGAATAATCTGTCATTGAAGACAAAAGTAATGATATTTTTTTATTTGCAAACTCCTTAATTTTGAAATCATTTACTTTAATTCCATTTTTAATGAAATTTATTAGTTCATTTGGTTCCACGTCAAAAATATTGATTGGTGGAATATTTTTATTTTTGTTTTGGTTATTGTTAGTTGAGTTGTTTTTGTTTATGTTATTCTCTCCATATGTAGAGTTGTTGACAGTAGAGTTTTTTGATGTTGTTGGTTTATCGTGTTCTTGCACATGTTTTTCATATTTCTCTAAACATTCTTTGTTGCAGTCTTTGTCATTATCAAGAACTGCATAATAATTGTTTTTTAGATGCTTAGCCATTGTTCCACTTTGTATGTTGCTTTTTCTTTTTCTATCATTGTCTGTTTTAGTACTAGTTTCTTTCGATGAGTGGTTAACATTGTTTTTGTCACAATATATTTTCGAGTTCTGAGCATCAAGCTCACTCATTTTTAAACGTTGTTTTTGTAAGAGTCTATTTCTCTTTCGGTTTTGTAAATACGCACAATATTACAACAACACTAATATATGTTAGGCAGTAAATTGAATATTTCAAAATAAAGAAAGAAGTGCTAATCTCCGCTATGCGTCCGTCTCTCATGACAGTCATAGATCAACTCCATCAATTTTTTATCTAATGTTAAAACTAACGAATTGCAATCTGTCACAATAACAAACGAAATTCCTTCTAAAAAACATCTAAACCTCTCCAATGCCTTAACAATTGCTAATGTTTCTAGCTCAAAACTGTGGTACCTAGATTCGACATCTGTGGTCGTTCCTGAATAAAATGCCACTGGGTGAAACCTGTTGTCATCCTGCTTCTGCAGCAACGAGGCACCATATCCACGCGAACAAGCATCTGTATGCAACTCTGTTTCTCGTCTGGGATCAAATATGGCTAAAATCGGAGGTTCTGTCAATTTACTTCTTAATTCTAAAAATGCATTCATACACTCATCCGTCCATTCAAACTTTACGTTCTGCCTAGTCAACTGACGCATTGGTCTAATAATTCGGGAAAAATTACAAACAAACATTCTAAAATATGAAAATAATCCTACACATCTTTGTACATCCTTTACGTTCCTAGGCACGGGGTAATTCTTTATTGCCTCTAAATGCCTTTCATTCGGCCGAATACCACATTCGTTTACAATATATCCCAAGTATTCTAATTCCTTGTGCGCAAACTTACACTTCTTCAGATTCAGCCTAAGTCCAGCCCCTGACAACAAATTAAGCACGGTTCCTAATACCTCGATGTGTTCCTCAATCGTCTTTGTAGCTATATTTATATCATCTAAATACACTACAATTTTCCGACTATCTATTAACTCTTTCAACACCAACGAAATAAATCTTTGAAAAACTGGTGGAGCATTTGTCAAACCAAATGGCATATTAAGGTATTCATACTGGCCCATCGGTGTTATAAAAGCCGTCAATGGCACTGAATCCGGGTGCACTGGCACTTGGTGGAAACCGTCTTTTAAATCTAAAGCTGTAAAATATCTCTTTCCACCCAAGTATTCCAAACAATCTTCTATAAGTGGTAAGGGAAAATTATCACGCTCTGTGATTTTATTTAGCGCACGGTAATCAACACACATTCTCAATTCACCGCTTTTCTTTCTGACTAACACAATCGGCGATGCATAAGGGGATTCACTTGGTCTTATGATATTCTGAGCCAAAAAATCATCAATCGTCTTCTGTACCTCAACTTTCTCCTTGTAAGATAAACGACGCGGGTTACTGTACACTGGTGTGTCATTTTTTAACCTAATTTGCATCGAATAACCTCTGAACTTCTGTTTTCCATCCTTAGTTTTCAAGTAATTATCAAAAATAAGTGATTTTAGAGCATCTGCATGGTTTTTATCTAGTGTCCTATTAATATCAACTAACTGTTCAAATTCTTCCGCCTCAGTTGAGCTTACCAGCAAAGTAACCTCAGTGTATTCTTTCAATGCATGTGTTGAATCTAAATTAACAGCAGCAATACATTTTCCCAAACGTTCCTCACAAGCCCTTAGATCATCAATTATGTTAGCATCTGGTTCAACTAATTTACTTACACTAAGTTCTGAATTTTTTGCACCTGTATTTTTTACTTATTACTAAACGTTGCATCTGCACTTTTAATAAAACCTTCCGCAATTGGCGCCTCTGTATTACCTACTGTCGGACACATGTATATATTAAGCAACTTGAGTGCACTGACCACATTTTCATTTGGCATATTGGCTTTATTCAAATTTAAACTTAAATTTAACAATTCATTTGGTTTGTATGTTATATTTTGTGTTTGGCATAAAAAAATGTTCATTCGTTTTAATAAATCACGTCCGATAAGGCACGGTATTGACGCTTCGTCATCTGGTAAAACAATAAAATCATGAGTTAAATTATGTTTCTTAAATACAATTTGGCAAGTTACAAAACCATACATACTTAGTCTTTTATTGCCCATGCCTTTGTATGGTGTAAGCTTTAATTTGTTTTGCACTGGGAATGGTATCATCGAGCGTCTGATGAAACTAGTTGGACTGCCATTGTCAAATAAACACAAAATATTTGTAAAATCTGTGCACTCATTTTGCTTAACGAAGGCGACACTTACCAAATGTTGATGTCCCATCTGCTTCGCTAAATATTGAACGTCTGCTTCGTCTGTGTCTGTCTGTTGTTGAATGGCCGCTACTACTTTTGCATCTGTTCTACCCGGAGCGTCCATCGGCTTCTTCTTCTGTGGGCAATCATGGCGCATATGACCCACTTGATGGCAAATAAAGCAGGAATTGGGTGGTCGCTTAGGTTCTGTGCATCGGCTCTGATAGTGGCCATATTTAAAGCAGTTGTAGCAACGAACATCTGTCAGATCTTGGCCACTTGTGCCCGCAACTGCATCTGTGTTTGTTGACATCCGTCTTGGCACGGCACCTGTTGGGTTGCTGACCACTGTATTTTGTTTTGCTGGCACGGCACGGCGCTTTTTCTCGTACTTCTCCATCTTAAGTTTCAATTCGCCCATTGTTGTTGCACCATACAGCATCGCAACCAATGTCGTTTTGTCGTTAAGTCCATCAATTATTATGTCGATTAAATCACTTTCCGCGATATCCGCACGGCTTGCAATATATTGCATCGCTACGGCATACTGACGCGGTGTTTCACTCGGTTTGATGTTACGTGCATACAATTGTTTCAATACGTCCTGAACAGTAAAGGCACGTCGAAATTCTGACATCAATTTTTCTTTAAATTCTGCATAGGTGTGAACGCGAACTATCTCTGTAAACCGTTTCGCATGACCCGTCATCAAATGACGCGCGGCTACCAATTTGTCCCGCTCACTATAGCGAAATGATTCGCAAACATTTTCCAAATCGGCGATCCATTTGGAAACATCTTGTGCGTCGGATCCATCAAACTTGTTCATCATGGCGTCTAGCACGTGTAAATCGATTTTGCGGCTGTCTAAATCGTTTAATTCTTGCTGCAACTTAATTAGTTCACGTTTCTTCCGCAAAAGTTCCATCTGTTTGTCCACTTCGCGTTCTTGTCTCTCCATCTCTGCATACCAATCGTTTTCATCTGTTTGTTGTTGCTGTCGCTGAGGTACCGTTGTTCTCGGTTCATTTGAATGCTGTCGTGATATCAACAGCCCCTGTTCATCTGTTTGTTGTTGCGGTATTTGCCTCTGTTCATCTATTTGTTGGTGTGCTGTCTGACTCTGTTCATCTGTTTGTTGTTGTTGGTTTTCTCCCATGGCGTCTGTTGTATTACTTCTGTTTTTGGCACTGTACATAAAATCGTCGTACAAACTTTTCAGCTCAGCCGACGTCGCCTCTGGCTCAAACAGTACATCTGCGTCTGTAAGTACACGTCTGAAAGTTTCATCCAAGGACAGCGCACCATGTTTGTCACATTGCTGGGCCGTCGTGTCATCTTCAGACTTTTGGCCTGCACTTCGCGAGGAGCGACTCACAACGTCATCATACAGCGGCCGTAGTTGGGTCAATGTTGCCTCCCGGTCAAATTCCACTCCTGCCTCCTCCAACACGCGTATCATTTTAGCACGAGTCAGCATGTTCGCCATTTTGTTGAAACCCCAAGGAAAAAAAATGTTTGCCAAATTAACGCCTAGTACAATTGTTCGAACCCCACATCTGAATTTGTAATGAGGGCAAGGCAGCACGTTTTATTTAAAACAAAAGAAATGCAACACGCTTTTTATTTTAATTTGTCTTTATTTTCACAAAAAACTAGGCACAATGTGTTTGCTACCAACGCTATTAGAAAAGTGAAGTCAAACCACATGGATGCTTCAAAACGAAACAAAAAAGAACAAAACAATACAACTGTTGTTTTTACATCTCTGTCACTTTTACATCTGCTTATGAACTATAAATCTGGCCATATATGCAAATATCATCAACATGGATAACATCTGGCATTGACTTCAAATAACGTTAACATTCAAATATCATTACACTTTATTATTCGCTTTACCGCCGTCAGAGAATTGTACACACCGAATATCATTATTATAGCTGCAGCCATTTGTTTGGTACCATTTTTATCCCCATTCGCCCCATTTTCCACCTAAAAGTACAAATTTCGACAAAATTCTTTTTATTTCGCATCTTCAGGGTCAGATGAATGTACACACCGCATTTCATTATTATAGCTGCAGCCGTTTGGTTGGTACCTTTTTTATCCCCATTCACCCCATTTTCCGATTAAAAGTACAAATTTCGAAAAAATCCTTTTTATTTCACATCCTCACAGTTAGAATTGAAAAATTTGGATGTACATTCCAAATTTCATGTTTCTAGCGTATCACTGGTACCATTTTTATCCCTTTTTGTACAATTTCACCCGCTAAACATTTGTGCACTTTTTGATCTTTACACGTTACTAGAGGAAGGTACGAAACAAATTTTCAAAATAATTGCCTAAATAGTCTAAACATTAGAGACATTTTCAGTCCTTGTTAGGGAAAAATTTTCCCTCTGGGCCGATTTCGCCCACTTTCAATCCCAACCGATCTACAACCATAAAACACATTTACGGAAAATTTCAACCTCCTAGCTCATTTCGTTCTTCCGCTACACAACCATAAGACACATTTACGGAAAATTTAAACCTCCTAGTTCATTTCGTTCGGCCGCTATCGTGCTTTCAACAGACAGACGGACATGGCTAAATAGTAAATAGAGGATACAGAATATATATACTTTATGGGGTATCCGTTGAATATTTCGAGGTGTTACAAACGGAATGACAAAGTGATTATACCCCCATCATGGAGGTGGAGGGTATAAAAATAAAATTAAAAAGGTAAATTTTAAAAAAATTACTTCTTATGTTTACTTGACCGATCGAAGGGTGTACGATGTAGCGGAACATGAACCCAAATGAAAGAACCGCGCGGTACCTGTATGTCAGTGCTATTCATTTCATAGGACAATTGTCCCTGCTCAACTTACATGTATTCTTACGCTCTTGCTTTTAGTGATTAGGGAGACAATCGAGGACCGGAGGATACTCTCGGACAGCCAGTTCGGGTTTCGGAGGGGACACTCGACGTCTCATGCACTTTCGGTGCTGTCGAACTACGTTACCAGGTCCTTGGATAACGGACTGGTTAGGGATAGTCTTCAGCTAGATATCAATCTGCTAAGACTACTAGAGGATAACTACCGACTTCCTGTCGGTTTTTTGACTCTGGAGAGGGAGGGTATTTTGTATAGAGGTGGTAAGCTCCTATTCTACCATCGAAGGTTAGGTAGTTTTGACTTGGACGATCTCGTATACAACACATGCCAATAATTGGAACAGACAATGGTTCACCCATTGTCTGTTGTAGTTATAAGTGATAGTGTTAAGTGTTAATTTAAGTTTTATATAAAAAAATGATGAGTTATTCCCTTTTTAGTAATTCGTATTTTGTGGGAAATTTTTTGATATACTATAGATTTAGTATAAGTGACATGTATGTATAACTACAACATATAAACGTTAGAATATATAGTACTAGAAAAATACTTTAAGAATGTTAGTAAGAATGACTAATGTTAGCTTTTAAGCGCATTTAAATATTGTATTAAGGACATCGAATTCAATAAAGCAAGCTCTTGCTTTTAGTCGTCGCTGAACCAGCATCGAAAGCACACACAACGGAGAATTATATTTTTTTATTTTTTTTTCAGGAACGATTAACCAGCACATACTTGTTTCATTTCAAATCAAACCCAACTAATCAAAGCCAAAAAATTGTTTTGTTGAAAACAAAAGCACACATATTCTTGTAAAACTGTTTTAAAGAAATAAAAATTAAACAAAAATGCAATTCTTGAAAGGAAGGAAATAAATACATACATACATTAGTGTGTGTGTTTTTTTGTAAGTTTTTTCAATCAATATTAATCATTTTATTGTATGTATTTACATATTAACAAAATGAAACGGGACAAGGGAAGGGGTTTTATTAAACTTAAATTTCAATTAAGCTTTTCAAAAACTTTCTCGAAAATACGTTTTACAAATTTTCCATCAGTAAACGGTGGGCCTTGTTTAACTATTTTCAAGCTTATTAAGGATGATATATGCTATTTTACATTTTTATTTGTTGATCTTGGTTTATTAGTTTCCAAATTGATCAACCATTCCATTAATTTTTCAACAAGTTTGTTTTTTTTTAATCAAAAAGCTATTCTTTTTCATTTAATTTAAAAAAAAAATTAAAAGAATGAAAATGTCGTTTACAAACCTTTAAATTATTTGCCTTAAATGTTTTATAACAAATAAGGCATTGGGCGTTACCAAACGCATTTGTAATCATAAAATATTTTTCGTACATTGCTAATAAATTTTTTCGTAAAAGAGCTTTAAAAAATCAGCACGCATCAGTGACTACTAAAAGTATTATGTATGCTGGGCTACGCTCTCCAGATTTCTCACCAACACAACTACATTTTTATTTTTGAACAGCATTGCTCTATTCAGGGATGAAAAATTCAGAACTATAGTCCTTTTTTAGTACTTTTTCACCACCGAAAGTACCGCAATACCACCACGATATTCTCAGTACTTTTTGAAATATTGGCAAACAAACTTAATAACTCTGACTAATCGAAGTAAAATTTTTTATCTTAGTGCGAGCCATGAATTCCAATTGAAAAAGAACTCAATATCGCAAAGAACACGTCTAAATAACTTAATTTGAGACAAATTTTATATGCCCTGTTTACTTGTGGTAGATTATGTTCTGTGCCGTTCTCCATCGTGGACCACCTTTGTTGTCTTATTAAAAAGTGGTATTACAGGCCGTTAAAAATATGGTCTTGAGTCGACTAAAATCTCTAAAGATCATAATTATTGAGACGTTGCCAGGGATTTTACAAGCTATCTCTATACTCTACAATATTTTATGTTACTCTATGAAAGTGCCGAAGAATTTAGCACTTATTGTAAGAATCTTCGACAAAAAGTTTCTGGGACAGTTTTCTACCGCAGCAAAAGTTAAGTAATTAAACGTACAAGTATTTTGGAACGAAGCTAGAATATTATAAAAGAGAAATATCAAAATCTTGTATTAGTGGCGGGATAGTGAAGAGGCGGAGGTGGACGGGGAAGGGGAGAAGCTTCAGAGCTGCAAACACTTCGTATCAAGTACAAGAGTACGTATGTTACGTACTGCAATTGTCTAGCCAAGTTGACTCAGCTTTCGGAAGACTTTACAAATAGAGTGGTACATAAAGAGTTTCCTGCCTATCGCCCAGACCCTGTTTCTCAGCCAGAGTCTTTTGATAGCCATTCCAGCTATTCTTTCAATCTTCCACCGTGTGACACCGCCTCAGTTCAGCTGAACGCTTATTCCATCTAGCCCAGAAGACCCAAGATGATTCCTTTGACAAATCAATGGGCAGCTAAAGGTTCTCTTTAATCTCAGCTCAATTTCATCCGAATCCGGGTAAGATATTAAGCAATTGCACAATTGATATCAATTCTTGTATATCCGCATTAAAGTTGTCAAAAGATGGATCCCGTATTTGTTTTCCTTTGTTCAAATCGACTTCCAGATTCAACTCTGACTTTGTGGGTGCAAGACTTAGATGACAAGACTACAATTCCGCAGTGGTCAGTGGTCCGTTCTCTCACATATTGATATCGTACATTGGAATCCGTTTCAGAAATTCGCAGCCAGTCCATCGCAAGGGAGGTTCATCTTGTCAGAATTCCAAAAATTCCAAGAAGATAAGTTCATTTCGGAGCAAAGTCTCAAGACCGAAATGTGCGTTATGTACCAATGAGGCTCACATCATCCGAACGTGTCGCAAGTTTTTAGATATGGATATAAACGGGCGGTATTCAGAAATTAAGATGCTAGGGCTTTGTTTAAATTGTTTCTCGAACACTCATGGCCTTAAAGGGTGACCCGTCCACCATCACAACAAGCCGCACCACACTCTGCTGCATAGAGGTTCAGATAACTCCCGTCGCGATAATTTGCTCGTACGGTCACCTGGCACAAATACCAATACTCCTCTGAATCTTAACTCCGCTCCTTTCTCTTTCAATTCAATACAGTCCACTAGTTCAGGAGCTGAAATTATTAACACATGTTTTGCAACCAATTCTCGGTGTGTTCTGCTAGGGACTGCACTGACTGAATGTGTTGCACCCAGGGGTAACTTATCAGGCCCATGCGCTTCTTGACTCAGGTTCAGACAGAACTTTTATTTCGGAGAGATTATTCAATGTTTTGAAGCTTCCTTTTAATCGCACGAGTGCATGAATTTCCGGTCTGAACAATACCGTGTCCGCAGTAGTTCAGAAAGAGTGCGCTTTCGCACTTGGCTCACTATTTGATCCAAATATTTCCTATTCAGTCGATGCGCTAGTAGTTCCTCATTTGATTGGGAATCTTCCATCTCACACCGTGTCTGCTAATTCCTTTTCTAACATTCCGCAAATTCAATTTGCAGACCCGCAATTCTACACTAGTTCGAAGATAGATATTCTCATCGGCGGTGACTTTCTATTCTCGTTAATAAGGCGCGAGGTTTGCGGTTTATTGATGGCCTAAGAAACGATTTACGGTTGGATTCTTACGGGTACGATTTCTCTTCCTCTTCTCTACGGTCCACAGTTGTTTCGAATTTCTGCGAAATCTCTTTGGCTAAATAGATTTCTCGTTTTGGGGTGGTGGAGAATCTTTCAAGGAAGAAATTTACGTCGGCTTCGGATAAATTCTGTGAGGAGTTATTCGTTGCGACTACGAGAAGGAACATTGTTAATCTTCCATTCAAAGAAGGATATCCTAACGATCTTAATCCAGGATAAGTGCAATGGCACGATTCCTTCGAAATGAAGTTTGAATGAAGGATCATGTTGTTCAAGAATACGTTCAGGTGAAGCATATGACCTCAGTCCATCCTCCGAGTTTCAGGAAAAAATCCTCTGCATTATTACTTGCCGCACCATGCAGTTATAAAACCTGAGAGTACGACCACTAAAGTTCGAGTGGTCTTCAATGCTTCTCCTCCAACGTCTTAAGTTAAGTCTTAATGACATTTTGCGTACTGTCCTGTGCTGCAAAATGACAACGGTTCTGATTCTGAAATGGAGGTTCTTTCGATTCGTGTTTAACGCCGACTTCCAGAAGATGTATCGTCAAATATTGGTTCATTCCGATCATACTCCCTAATGTTCAAGATTTCGAATTGAAGACAGTAACGAAAGGTTACCTCTGCGTTTTCGTATGCTTTTCAAAAAAGATATACACATAGAAGCGACTTCTGATTTATCCATATCCAAATTCCTGGCACCTTTCAGTCGGTTAGTCTCTCGACGAGGTTGCACATTACATTTATATTCCGATATAAATGTAATGTATTTCGGAGCATCGAAAATTCTAGCGAGAGAGTTCTTTCTAACCTCTCACGCTTCTGTATCTGCCAATTATTCACATTCCAACGAAAGCTGGTATTTCATTCCGCCAGGAGCACTTCATATGGGTGGCCTATGGGGAGCTGGAGTAAAAAGCTTCAAATCCCATTTCCGTAAGTTCGCTGAATTTACATTCGAGGAATTTTCCACGCTCTTGACACGATTTGAACTTGCCTTAAATTCACGTCCTTTACCACCAATTTCTCAGGAGCCGACTGACTTTTCGGCCTTGGCTCCGGGACATTTCTTAATTGGGTCTCCAATACTTTCGCCTGTAGATCTTCGTGTGAAGGAAAGTCTTGCCTCCATTCTTAACAGATTGCAAACATAAGGTGATTCATCAGAGTTTTTGTTCTCGATGGAAAAACGAGTATCTGCGTGAGCTTCAATAGCGTGTCAAGTCCGAAAAGAATATAGAAAAAACACACTGGTAGTCGTAAAGGACGAAATGTTCCACCAAAATCTTGGCGTTTCGGCAGAATTTCCAAAATGTATTTCGGTATATGAATATATCCGACCGAATGGAAGCAGTCCGCCGACAAAAATATTGCGTAAATCGTTTGGCCCATGAGCATTTGCATGACACCTGCTTTGATGGATGTCACCACTGCCACAAATTTCATCACATACTTCTCCATGTTGATCCAAAGTTACGTTTCCGTTCACATTCGCGGTCCCTCTCTCCTAGGCCTTAAACGTCAAGAGGGTCAGTACCTAAAGTCTCAAGGCCGTCTATTCGAGTGCATGAAAATATAAGGTGAACCTGACATTGTTGTCAGGTTCTGATGGGTGTGAATCTCAGGCTAAATACCATTATTATGGCTCTGTCGATGACAGGGAATAAAGATGTCGTCCGAGCTCGATTCTGCGTATCATCTTTCCATACGTCCAGATATTAGACAGTTGGCGAAATCGTACATGCATTAAATGGAATCTGATATCTCAATAATTTGGTGTTACATTAAATCTGATTATTAGTGACGTTACCCCTTTATTTCTGGTGCAATATTGGTGTCACCATATATAGATCATTGTATCATTCGGTTACGGATAATTAAGCAAATAATTAAGCAACAAGAGATAGTATATCGGGAATTGGCATAGCATTAGCCTTGAAAAACTGGGTTGTTAGTTTTATTTTATTTTTTCCCAATATTTCGGTTGCCTTCGTCAGCCATCATTCGGGGCAAACAAAAAACCATATTTATATTATAACAAATGTTAACTATAAAAATCACGAAACAATGTTACAAATAATTACATTAAAAATAATTAGCGTCGTCCTGTTAATCTGCACAAGTTATTGTCAACTAAAAATCTTGTTTTGTTTTCGTCTCTATTTTTGTATAAAATACGATAAGCTTTCGAGAAGTTATCTGTGTCCGTTTTGTAATTTATTCTCTTATCTGCGGGAACGTCAAAAATGTGCAATTACTCTCGAAGTAAATCTTGGTTTATAGTTTCTCTCTTCTGCTAGTATTTGTACGTCTTTGAAATTCGGTGTGTGCCCTGTCAGAGTACAGTGGGCCACAAGAGCAGTTTTTTGGTCTATTGGCCTGTCAGTAGCATTGTCGTGTTTACTGTCGGAACAAAATATGACCAGATCAACTGCGTAACCCAGAATATCGAGGTCAAGGTCCTCCTCCGAGGTAAGGAAACAGACGACCTTTTCTTTGTAACAAATCTCGGGTGTCATTTTGAAGCAGCAAGCTAAATTGTCGGTCACATCTTAATCATCAGGATTGCACAAAACGGACAAATCCTCGACTTGGTCCAATGCCGCGACAGACCCCACAAAGATGGACAATAACTATACGAAACCAAAAACGACGCACACAAAAACGATGACGGAAACAACAATGACAAAAACAGTACTAAAACAGATCTTAAAATCATAGAAACTGTTTATACCTCCCTCCCCACCACAGCTGACAAGGCCAGTAGTTCAGGGACCGTACACAAGCAAAGCGACTATTAAGTCCTCAACAGATGCAGGGTCTGCACAGCGAGGAAGATGAACCTGAAGTGGAAGGAATGAATAAAAGAAAAACGTCGGCAGCTTCTAAGTTCCTTCAGATCTGCAAGTTTCGCTCATCAACAGATCGGATTTGGATGGTAGGATCAGTGCTGCTGCAACTGGAGACGCTGCTCTTAAACGAAATCCTATCGGAGAAAGGATGATGATGTCCCTTCAAGGGATCCGAGTGGATCGAGGGAACCAAGGTCGTGAGTTGCGGTAATGAGAAATCTCTAAGTGAATCCTCTTAGAGATTGAGTCGACTTGGCTCAACATGGCCGCCCTTACAGTAGTACCAACGCCCGCACTAGTAGTTTAACAATTACAAAGCAGAGCTTAAACAGGCAATGAGAGCGACTTGTTTTGCCTATTGTGAGACAATAGACAACGTGAATGATTGCCCTATATTTAGCAGAGTCCTGTCGAAAGACTCGAAACCCGTATGTCACGTTAAGACCTCAAGAATTTTGTCGTCCGTCTCTGCTGTATTCCCGGACATAGCAATATTACAGGGAATGAAATAGCAGACAAGACAGGAAGCCTACCAAGCTGACATCTCGGCAAAATTACCTTGGTAATCGCTCTACGGACTGCGAGATGGCAGGTTGACACTGCGGACGATTGTGAGAGGGAGCTAGAGGCGATTGAGCACATACTCTGCGTGCGTAGGAACAAATATCTCGGAGATTATATGATAGGGAACATCAATGAGATTGTACCATCCATGACCTACTTGATTCTCGACAGGTCTGACATGGCTTAGGATCGGACATCTCTGTCTTCTACTGTATGTGCCGGATAAATAGTGCCGGAAGCATTCTGTTTCAAATTATACCGGTGAATTTGTATGAAAAACTATTACCACGTATGCGTTCGTGGATGATGGTGCCAATGTCTCAACACATGGCAGTGGAATAGCTAATTAACTGAATTTGCATGGTAAGAGTGAGACATTAGGGCTGTTTTTTCTTTAAGCCGGGATAATAAGCTGTGATTATTTTTAGTGACATTTTAACTTTTTATTTAGGATGTTGTTATATCAGCTTAATTATCCAGTTTTAATGAAAAACTGGATAATTAATTATCGTTGCAGTGGCTGAACGAACATTGTGTAGGCCAAACATTTGATTTGACAATTAGTGGCAATGGAGGTGGTGTTAAGCGCTATACAATTGCGAATGTTTATACAACATTAAACTTATTACTACAAATTCAAATTCTTGTGGAGAAATGGAGACAAAAATTAAATGGTAGAAACAATTGATATACAGAGGATGAATTTGAAGCAAATTACTCCCAAGAATAGTCCAATTTGTTAAAAATACGAATGCCAACAAGTTTTTGTAAGAAGCACCTCGAGCAGAGTATGGTATAATTGAATGATTGCTTCCAAAGTGAAAAAGAAGAAGTTGTGAAGGATGTCATCAGAATTCATAGCGATGGAGGTTGACCCGAGAAACATCATACCAAATTCAGAGTGTGTTGTTGAATCTTGCGGACAATCGGCCAGTGGAGCAGGCGACAGCGGTGAGTTTTTAAGCAAAGACAATATAGAAAGAACTGTGAGTATTCACTAGTCACCGTGGCCGGATGTATTTCGTATTCGTCTCAATTTGCGGACGGACGAAGGAAAACTGGGCCAGATTTTTTACGCTTTGATGAATCACAATGGCCATCAGAAGTACAAATGGATAGCTGAGTATATGGCGACAAAGAATTGCGTTCTAAACACATCATGTTTCTGGCTCTCCAGGTTTGCACACAACATCAAAATATTAATCGTTTTTCAAAATATTCCAGACTCAAACGCACAATGGCTTGGATGCTTCGATATGTCCAAAATTTATTCCGAAAAATCAAAGCAATGGTTTTTATAAAGTGTCAACTTTCTGTAGATGAGGAAGCATGGGCGGAACCTCATTTGCGGACATTCTACAACATACTGTGAGAGTCTAAATAAAGTAAACAACAAAAATTCTTTTAAACATTGTTTTATTACATTTCGATAAAAAATTATTCATACCAAATTTATATAATTTAAAAAATTGAATAAGAATTAAAATCATGAATATTGTATACAAAAGCAAATTTACGTCAGAAAATAATTCACGTTTTACTAAGTTACAAAATTGTATGCGTAAAAATAAAGTAAACACTTTTGAAAACAAAATATAAAGGACGTATATAATATCATGTTTTTCTTGACTTGTGATAATCGTCTAGGCATTGAGTCGACAAGTAATTTCGTGTAATAATGTGAGATTTTACTCCATTCGTCCTGTAATGCAATTGGAGGTAATGTGGCTTTCTCTGATTTTCTTGTTCACATGTTCCCACAGCAAAGATTCCAAACTTACTCTCATTGGTGAACAAAATGTTTTTCCAAAAGTTTGGAGCCTCATTCAGACATTTTTAGCGTTTAGTTCAGTTTACATCTCGGAAAAGTATGTTGTGCGGCAATCTTCCAATGGTGCTTGCACTTATTGATTTTCCAGAGGTTTGTTAAAACTTTTTATGCGATTTTTACAGCACTAGACGCTGGATTTGATTTCTCTGACCACAGCTCTTATTTCTGAATTCGTGAGACGCTTTGTGCGCCCTACCCCAGATAAATTTTCCAATATCTGATGTTTGGTACATTTGATCACTATTTTCTTTACAGTACAATGGTTTCTTCCAACAATTTGACCTATTTCACTTTGGTACTTCCCGAAAACACACATAAAAAATTTAAAAGAGTTGAGACTACCTTTATTTTAACGCGTAAAATTTGGTATTTTTAACGTGAATCATTTTCTACCTATGATTGTTTTTTCCTAAAATTTTCATGAATTCAATTCTTATTTAAATACTAATGAATATTGCAATATTATATTACATGTGTCATTTTGTACCGAAATGTAATAAAACCAAGTTTAATAGAATATTTGGTGTTTACTTTATTTTGACGCTCACAGTAGTTTTGTGAGCAGGAATAGCGACCTTAAAATGCTGAACCCATGTATTGGAGATGACGGATTGTTAAGAGTGTCTGGACGGATAGATAATGCGTCCATGGAAGCGAAAAAATCCATCATTTTACCAAAAAACATCAAATTACCAAGCCTGTTAGTGGAATCGAACCACGTCAGATTTTGTCACATTAATTCGTCAACCGCCGGTTGCTTACTAGAATCCAGTCTCAATGTCAAGTTTGTCGTATACGTCGGGCGAAGCCATATCAACCACAAATGGGTCTCCGTCTGTCTGTACGTGGTATTCATTTGGAGACTCACGTGAATTGTGTGTCTCTCGTGATCTTGAGCAAAATTTATGTAACACACGTGAGGAACGCAAAATGTTCATGTGTGAATGTGCGTGAGTCTAATTTCTGTGCGAGTCACGTGATTTTTGCGTGAGTCGCACATACTTACTTTCAGTTTCAGTTAGATTGTTTTCAATTTACCATGTGTACATAGGTACTAACAGTAATACCTGTGTGCGAACAAAGTCAAATTAAATACTTTTTCGTGGAATGGAAACTTTGGGAATATTTATATGTTTTTCATATATGTACATACATACTTTTTAACCACACTTAATTTACTAAATTTGTAATTCCTTCAAAAATGAGTCTGAAATTTATTTTTTGGCGAACCATGTTTAAAAATGTGAAATTCTCTATTCAAAATAACCGTAAACGTTTTAAGGGGAACATTTTGAAATGGTTGTTAATGTTAAATTAACATAGCTAGACGCATGAAATTAAAAGTATATTTAGCAGATGTTCTTCTCTTTCATATGATACCCATATACCATTGTATGACACGCAAAAGTATGAAACTAAATTATTGAAACATTTACGTCCTTTGGAAATTAAAAGTCCTGTAAAAAGACAAAAGACCACGAAATAAAAAAAAATGAGTATGAGTTTTCCTATTAGTGACCTATAGTTTCACTTCTATATAATCTCGTTCTTGGGAGGGAAATCATGTCGCACGGTTTTCTTGTAACATCTTATGTGAAGTTTTCCTCCCAATTTATCCATTGAAATAACAAAATTTCAGGTGTTTTTCTTTTTCAAAGGACTAGAATGTGTTTACGATGCAAATAACCCCATATTTCAGTTTTTACATCACATTTAACTCACTGAGAACCAACAGTAAGAAAAAATTGTCGGCTCTTAATGGGTTAGGAAGTTATAAAAATTGCAATTGGTGATCTATACCTCTTCAACGATCCAACAAAAACACAAGTCGAACTAATAATATGGAAGTTATTGCGGTTTTTATACAAAATATGACAAAAATTGCATAAAAATGTTAAAATTCTAACCTCTATTCTTGGTTAAAATACAATTTTTGATATCTATATATGTAAAAGAGAGTGGCGTTAGTTACTACGCTTATAATTCAAGAACGCATGGACCGATTTCGATGATTCGCGATCTTCAGCATCTACTTCATAAACATAATGCATTGGTTCGATTATTCAAAACATTTTTGGATCGCATGCCAGTGATGACTATAAATATAACTTGCTGGAACACACGAAAGCCAATTTAACGCTTCAACAATAGATGAGGTTAGAGTTGTGACTGTAGGCGAAAATCGGCGATATTGTGCTCACACGTCGGGACTCTGGGCAATTGCAACGAATATCCGTTCATACGATGCATTGCAATACCCACTGATGTTTTGGCAAGGAGTTTATGGCTATTATGTCAAGATCCAGATAATAAATCCATTGATCGGTGAGTACCGATATCATAATAATTTGTATATCAATATGACACTTATATAATTTAGGTGAGAAAACCACCAAGAAGGCCGGCGCAATGAATATTTGCGCGAATCGTTTGATAATTCCCCAAAAAGTAGACAACTATTTGCTTCGGTTTCGCCGATTATTTCAACAATTCTGATTAAATCAAACTAAACTACGTCCGGAGGAGTACATTCATTCACGTGATGCAATTCGCACAGAAGGAAATATATATTATATTGGTCGTTTGACCATTTTACCGGCGACGTTCTTTGAATTAATATGCGCATGATGCAATGACATATGTACGTCATTACGGCCTTCCAGACCTTCACGTGCAATGCAAAGTGACTAGAAATTACTGCTGCTTCCTGGCCAAACACCAAGTGATCGGCTCGATATCACAAAAAATCCGGTCGCTGATGGACTATATTATTAAGCATCGTGTCTTTAGGGATACTCCATGTTGGACGTATTCAATTGAATAGCAAAAAAGAGAATTGCCTTATGTGCACATTCTCTTTGGTTAAATTAAATTGATGGTTATCCACTGTATCAGTGGCGATCATCTGATGATGGCGATAGAACAATCACAGTCAAAGTGAAAGGAAATGATTTCGTGGTCGACTACCCTTGCGATGTTCCGTATTAGCCATTTCTTTGCCAAACATTGAATGCGCATTATAACGTTGAGTATTGCAATTCAGTGAAGTCCATCAAGCACGCGCTACCAAGTTGGTCGATACCTAAGCTGTAATTAGGCGCTATCCGACTGTTACACATTTGGCAGTACATCTGGAGAACTGTCAACGAGTTTATGTCACAGCAGTAAATGCTGTGCTCAAAACCGTGCTCAAAACCCACCAGCGACAACATTGACCACTTCCTGAACCTGGAGACGAACGACGCAGATCCTGATAGTGAAGAAGATTAAAAACGGACAACACAAACATACATATATAGCTATTACAACCACTTTCTTCTCGATTTGTCAAAGTGATCTGTTGGCACGTAAGTTACTTTACTCAGAGATGACGCGTTATTACATTTGAAATGCTTCATCGTTCCTGTTCATCCGGATGTGCGTTCTACTGAAGCTCTTGGTCGTATTTACTCAGTTCATCCGAAGAATGATGAATGCTTTTACTTGCGACTCATCATTTGAGTCACTTCGAAATATCCATGGTGTAGTGTTGCCAACATTTCGTGCTGCGTGTCTGGAGCTCAATTTGCTTGAATACGCATTGGGATACGACAATCGCTGAAGCATCTGTGTCTGCATTCCAAGTAAAATACGCATATTATTTGCGATCATTATGGCCACATGTTTTCCATTAAATCCACGTGAATTGTGGGACAAGTAAAAGATGATATGTCAGAAGACATTTTGCATCGAGTTCGTGTCCATTCAGAGAATCCCCATATTAAGATGAATGAAGAGATGCACAACCAAGCTTTGGTTTTGATAGAAGGCATGTGTTACCTCATGTGCAGCAGTTTGTTAGTCAGGTGAGGAATGCCATTGCCAGATCGTCGACCATACGACCCTTTCGCATTAAGCCATTTGGTTTGAACAGTTGGCAAATAACAAGGATGTGGATCACTTAAACCGTATTCGCCATGACAATCAATAAATCACATTGAGTGTTTGTGGCCTCAGTCTGGAGAATGAATGTTTTTCACACGGTTAACTGTATGTCGCATGTTCCCGTGTCGGAAAACCATTCGCTTTTCTGCAATTTGAAATGACGTAGGACAACGCCTGTGAGATGAAGTTCCCCGGGTCCACTATAATGAATAACACTAACGTTCTCTTAATTATGCATATACTTTTTATCATTTAATAGTTCATCACATTTTTATTTTGTTTTTTTTTTTTCAAATAAATGCGAATTACCTGCACCGATAAATAAATAAAATTTGAAGGCAAAACAACGTTTGCCGTAATTCATAATTTCTATTTGTCTATTATTTACGCAACACAATACACTGTATTTATATGGGGCACCCCCATAAAGTAACTTCAAGTCAAGAAAAGCACACAAGTGATATCGTGCAAAGAATACATTTGCTTTCTACTTTGACTTTATGTCATAGTATCCGATTTTTGTATATTATTTTAAAACTATGGATATTCAAGACAAACATAGCAAACGTATAGGGTTTTATTTCGATTTAGAATAGGAAATGAAAATAATATACGAATTATTATTTTCTTTTGGAAATTGTTTGCGTGTTTTACATGAATCACAAATGATCGTGCGTCAACGTGAGGAACTAAAAAATCTTCGTACGTGATAGCTGATTATTCGTTGTTCGTTGCTTAATTTTGTGTTGCTTTTGTCTTATCCTCTATGACAGCTAGATGCTGTTTCAGTGTAGAAACGTGGCATGGTGGTGAACATTTATGACGCCGACCTTCAACGGTATGTTTTCATGTGTGGCTAGTGTCTCTAAATAATTATTTTAGCGGCAAAATCCGTTTATGCAATAAGATTGGACTCCTGGGATGTTGTAAATGTAAGTATTGCAGTGTTTTCTGGAGCACTATTGGAGAAAGGGTGAACCAGGTTAGAAATCCGTTCGAACTGATCTGATGGACATTTTGTATAAAAGAAGGTTGGTTTTTATACACTCCACGAGAGTATTATGTCTTTGAACACCCAAAAGAAAGCGAGATAGACCCATTGTTAAGTATACTTAGAATCACTTTTTGAATCGATTTAGCAATGTCGGTCTGTCTGTCCATCTATTCTTGTAATCACGATACAGGTCGCAATTGTAGACAGAACCAAATGAATCTTTGCACGACGAAGTTTTTCGGTACAAGGACGAATGCTATTTAATTTGAAGAAAATCGGTTTAGATTTACTTATAGCCTCCATACCAATTTCACTCCCGATTTGACTCTTTTCACTCCAGATACCACATATTTTAACAGATTTTCTTCAAAATTGCCAAACATCTTATAGTTCAACTAGAAACATCTGTGGACAAAATGTGTTAGATCGGTTCAGATTTATATATATCTCCCATACGAATTTCACTTACAATTTGACTTTTTCCGCTCTAGAAACCACATATTTTAACAGATCTTCTTCAAATTTTGCAAAATATCTTATGTTTCCACTAGAAACACCAATGGTGAAAATGTGTCAGATGGGTTCAGATTTATATATAGCTCCCATACAAATTTCGATCCCAATTTGAACTTTTCCACTCTAGAAACCACATATTTCATCAGATTGTTTTCAAATTTGCAAAATATCTTATATTTAAACTAGGAACACCTGTAGTGCAAATAGGTCTGATCGGTTCAGATTTAAATATAGCTCACATTCAAATTTCGCTCACGATTTGACTTTTTCTGCTCTAGAGACTACATATTTTAACAGATTTTCTTCAAATTTGGCAAAATATCTTATGTTTCCAGTAGAAACATCCATGGTGAAAATGGGTCACATTTATATATAGCTCTCATAGAAATTTCGCTCCCGGCTTGACTTTTTCCGACCCAGAAACCACGTATTTTCAGAAAATTTCTTCAAATTGAGCATTGCCTATGTGGGTAACATCATTCCATGTTAGGATATAGCCCCTATACAAACATTCTTCTCGATTTGACAAATTGGGTCAGGTCATATTAGCCTATGATTAGGAAGCATACAAAAATCCTTCCCGTTTTCAATTTGTTACCGAATTGAATTGTATTCGGATAGAAAGTGGAGTGTATCATATAGTCGGCCTCGCCCGACTTTAGCCTTTCCTTACTTGTTTATGGTAAATGTTTGTTGTTCATTATATATGAAAACATACCTAGAATGCGTTTAACTTTTTGTAGTATGGAACTTGCATGACGTTGAACTTCAACAACTTGCCAAAACTAACTCTCACATATTTAATTCAGATTTTGGTTCTTAATTCGGTTCCTTCGAGAGATAGACTTAGCATCATTTCATTTTGGATGAAATCGCCTAATTTGGATTCACATTGTCAATCAGGTGGTCACTGGCCAGAAAATGGTCGAAAAAGAGGGACCGTTTTGATAGGATGGTGTAGAATCACAAATACGAACAACATCAAATGAATTATCCTGTATTTTATTTTTGCAGGAATATGTTACTTTTCCACAGTCACCCCATAATGAATGTTTGGAGTTTTCAATAACAAACAATATGGATAAATCTAAAATTCTGTTCAAATCTGAGACGATATGCGGTGTAGGAGAATTGCATGGAATATGGAATACCCTAATATAAAAAATATATTTTTGCAAATCAGAATGATTAATCCCAATATTGGTCATGGTAAATCGGCTATATTGCAACTCCAATAGGAGAGTTATCGAATATGAAGTTATAACCGTCTATATTAACTCTTTTGTTCCACCGCAGGTGATATTCCTGGATAAACGATATTGTTGTGAAAAAGTGTATTATTGAGATCAATTTGACTACTTGTATGAATAAGCGACCTTACATTGAATGTTAATAAATTTAGAAAGTTAAGGTACATAGTTGTGACATTATTTAGAAGACGCAAAAATTCGGGTTTGACTTCTGTATTTGTCATATTTGCATATTGCGATAGAAATAAGCTAATCTCTCGATCTAGGGTCAGGACCTCTGGCTCCAAAAAATAGTTGACTAGTTTTATGAATTCTTCTTTTGTTGACGGCTGCTTTGATAGTTTGAACCCGCCTGGAAAAGATTTGCAAATGTTTTCCATGGAGACACCGTTGACATGTAAACTTGACTGGTTGCTTAATTTTTTGCAGTTGTCCTTTCTTCCATTGCCTTAGCTATATTTTTGTCATGCTTTGGCATAGTTTTTATATATTGAAATCCTCTCCAGTTCGCCGGATTGGCAGTCGATCTTGTTTTTTATTATTGTTAATTTATGGGGTGTAGAAGATTGGAATTCTACACTAACGAATGATACCCCGACGAACGACTCCAATGTGCCAATTGACCCTTTCTTACAGTGCGGGATGAAGAAGGTTTATATCACGAATTTTGGTGCATGAGTGAGGAATTTTTGTCAATCTGTTGGAAATATATTTACAAATGGCATGGTGACATTTATTACTTAGCTGCAGACTACCACTATCATGATTTCCATCCTGTCAAAGGTTTCCTTCAAGTGGCTTCGCAGTGACTTTTCAACAACATACCTGGCCTCTTTAAGTAAATAATTCTCACAAACCTTAGTCTTAGCTACCGTTCAATTAAGGATTAGCGTAGCACAATCAGAGCATGCGTGACTCTGAGTAGAGTAAACCCTGGTTCTAATCCTAGACGGGGTAGAAGTAATTTTTTTCTTATTTTATTTTTCTTTACCTATGCTTATAATTATTTGTTTTAATCATCTTTCATACTTAATTGCTCAAATAACTACAAAGGTAATGGCATGCAAACCTAATTTTGTTAAATCACTTAAGACACATATCGACGTAAACACTCATTTTGATCTATGTATTAGTACCAACAGACCATGTTCTTTTTGACTCGATCATTTTTTTCTTTTTGCTTGTCGTCAAGTTTTTGGATCCCTTTTAAACTAGTTAGTGGAGAATAACTCGTCTTTCTCTTCTTCGACTGTTTGCCGACTACATTATTCTTTTGGAGTTTTAACTTTGTGGAGAACACATCAAGAAAACATAAGGTTTCTTTCTTTAAAGTAAAGTATAAGTTTTAAACGGGTAGTGAAATAAAAACCCATACCGACAATACAAGTAATAAAAAAGTCCAAATTTATTTTATTAATCTGCCAAGATTTCGGCAATTAATTGCTTAATTTACAAAAAAATTGAAACAAAAAATAGTGTCGGTGTCGAGGTAATTTTTTATTAAATTTAGTAGTCTTTATAAATTAATTTGATTTTGCGTAGGGCAATACTCGAAGTACATGCAGTTCAATCTCGTGATAGTGATAACTCCACAACATCCTCACTTTGAGTAGGAAAGAACAGCGTTTTCACTATAAGAGAAAAATATATTGCACGGTTGACGATCAATAGAGTGTCATTATCCCCAATTTCGGAACATCATCATTTACGTGGGATTGCTCACAAACACGTGAATGAAGAATACCAATTTTGGAACCACTTTAAATTGGGCAATTGGAATCCGACAAAACCGATATTGGTTGTTAATTTATATGTCCCGTAATCGACTCAACCCGAAAAGGAATATAAAGTCAGTGTTCCTAAATAAACGTCGGCGACTGTTCAAGTGAGTAGCAAGTGTGTAACCTCTTCATAATTCTCGCTGTGGTGATCCACATTTCGATTATAATAACCATCATCATCAGTAAAGAGCATATTGACGAATCAAGTGACCACCCCACCCCGCTTGGACTTACTTACAATCATCCAATCCGTAGAATGAAGGAAGAGACAAAGGTCGTAAACATATGTATTCGCACATCTATGTATAATTTGAACGCTACCAACAACAATACGGCAAAGCACTGAAAAAAATTACAACAACATTGTCCATCCGAGTCTCTTGGTGCGCAAATTTACAATTGTTGGGTTCTGGACATTACTAATGATCATAACAAGATAAAATACGACTACTGGTTAATATTAAGGCTAAACAAAATAGTTTAATTTGTATCATCGGCAGATAAGTATCCCTAGTATTTCATATGCAAAATGTTTTATGTTTTATTAAATTATAATCCAAAGCACATCGTTCGGATACAAAATTAACGTTAACTTATTCTTGAATTGTCAATACGTGAATTCAATAGAATAGGCAGTATATGATATTTAAATAAATTATATTGTGGAAGTTTAGTTTAGTTTTTAATTTTTCATCAATTCAATTATATTGCCTACTGCGCTAATACCAATCTGCTAAGACTACTAGAGGATAACTACCGACCTCCTATCGGCATTTTGATGGTAGCTTGTCATCTGTATAGAGATGGTAAGCTCCTATTCTACCATCGAAGGTTAGGTAGTTTTGACTGTTAGGTTAGCTCATAAGCTCATTTAAATTTAAGTACATCGAATTCAATAAAGGAAAGCAAACACTTAATATAGGAGTTCGTGTTTATCGCTCGCCGGAGACGGACGTGTTTTTTAACCGCGGAAAAGTGTGTATTGTTTTTACAAAGTTTAATGTCATAAAAGTGTCCGCTAATAAAACAGTGGAAAAACACAATTTACCATTATACGTGCATATTTTGGGAAGAAGAAGAGGATGCTGGAACAGGTCACTACTTGTCAAGTGTCGAAGTTGGAGTTTCAGACGCTCCTAGACAACTTCAACAGGCTTATTGAAGAAAATGCGGAGTTAAAAAATGCATTGAAGATTTGGAAGAACGCTTGTCTTCAGATGATGAAGACAGTGAAATGGATGAAGATGCCCCAGAGGAGGCAACGCCAAAGGTATCCGGGACTTCCATGAGCTCACCACTGCCACGAATCAAAGTTTTGAGCGCAACGCCGGCGACTCAAGCTATTCGCACACCGCCGGTGCAACAGCAAAAGAAGGAGAAGATGGAGAGCACCACACCTATTGCAAGGAAAAATGGTGGCAATAAATCTGCTACATTTGGATCTGCCAAGCCAGCACAACAAAAAAACAACAAAGACAGGGGTAAGTCTGTCCCTGTTTATGAAATGAACGTCAAAACATTGGCGAGGACATAACAAAGTCGTTAGGGCACAAGCATTTTTCCTGTAAATTGATTAACAGAACAATGAAAATTTTAAGCATGTTTAGCTTAGAAGATTTCCAAAGGGTCGTGGTATGCTCATAGAGCATAAGCGGAACTTTTACACATTCACACCGAAAGACCTGAATTCGTACGACGGACATAGGGACTTTCTACAAAATAGAATTCATTCTATCTTGTAAAGTCAAAAGGGCGTTACGCAGTGCTTCAACTGCTAATGTTTCGGACACGTAGCTGCCAATTGTGGCATGCCTTAACAGTGCGGAGGTGCACATGGCCCCGGGAAATGTGTCATCCCTGCGAAGAGCGCGCCTGGTGAGTTGGTTTTAACAACTGACCCCGCTACTGGTGTCATCTCCAGGACTTCGCGTTTTATACTTAAATGTGTGAACTGCAACGCTGATGGAAATGCTGCCAGTTCCAAGGACTGTCCAAAGCGAAAATCATTCCTCGCCAAGAGGAACGAGACCATTTCAGCCGCTAAGGCTATAAACCGACTGCCGGTGTAGTAACTGGTTTACGACCAGCACAGAGTTCCAGCATTATTCGAAGTGGAGTTTCCTACGCTGCTGCAGCGGGGCGGACTTCGGTTGCTGCTGGGCCTTAAGTACGCTTGATGTTTTTAGTAATGACAGCAAGTAGTACTTCGGCGTGGACCTTTTGTCATTATTGGAAATAAAAAGCTAGGGCATTGCTGAATAGGACAAATAGTCAGAATATGCAAAATCGTGGTGGAGGTACCGCGGTTATAGTTAAAGAGGGCATATGTTCTGAGAGGGTTACTTTAAACCTCGCGAACAGAGAAAACACATACGCTAGGATTAAGAATCTTAACGGCACATTTTTGGCCACTGACCGGACTGGAAAGACTTGGACCCTTTGCAACATATGCTAGGTCATGGTGATGTTTTGGTTGGAGGCGACCTGAATGTCAACATCCCAACTGAGGCGGTGACGCCCACAATCAGGCGGCAGAACATTGTACAATTATCTAGTACAATGACCTGTCCTCCGCATTGTGAAGACCGATGGACCCACAAGATGCGGTAATGGAACAAATTACAACATCGATATCTTCATGGTAACCCCGGGACTCACTTTTTAAGGCGAGACTGAAGGCATTGGCCTCGGAACTCTAGACTTTGATAAAATGGCCATTAATAGGTTCAACAATCGACTCTAACGGAGACTGGGAGACTGCGGACTACCAGTTGACCGAAATGTTACTACTGTGTGCGTGGGCGTTATGGCCACAGCATTTCGTGTTTCTATGGAAGAGACTATTCCCAGGTTTGCACTGAACATAAAGGACTCCGACGACTTACACCTCATATATTAAATTTTATATGGGAGAAGAAGCGTCTACGACGGACTTCGCAAATATCGGAAGACTCTCGTCGGCACGGCGTTCTCAAGGCTCCGCAACTTGGATAGAATTATCCAGGGTGCTATCACTGAGAAAGTTCATGGGACTCGTTATCTTGAGGAGTTGACAATCAAACATTCCGCCGCACTATGGATGCAAATTCGCAGGTTGTTGCTACAAAATTAATTTGAGAGTCTTCGTTAAGGTGTTCTGTAACACCAGTGAAAATTTCGTCTGCACCTTCGTTGCACTTTGGACGCTACAAAGTATTTTCGAATATAAGTGATTGACTTTTGGAATTTTGGAAATAGAAGTGGATATTACACTGTCCGACAATCCATATTACACTTGGACCAAATGATATACGCCTGAAACTATAGGAGTTAACTAATGGAGTTAATTGTCGTTCTTAGTTTTTCATTCCCTCATCCTTTGGCCCCCTAAAAGGACTACAAAGTTACAAGGGATACAATTTTTCAAAATTTATTTTGAATTTATTTTTGTAAGCTTCTATCTTCATTAGTTTAGCATTAACTATCATTTCATGCTTCCCTCTAAATAAGAAAAACATTGAATAAACTAGGGAAGAAATTTGAAATGGCTGTTAATGCTGAACCAATGCAGATAGAAGCATGATATTTGAAGTATTTTTAACAGATATTCTCCTCTTTAATCTGACACTAATGCCGGTGTTACAGGGTGCGAGTACGTATTTAAAATATTTTTTAAAAATGATATCCTTTGGAACTTTGTAGTCCTGTGAATGGGCAACAGAATGAGAAAATGAAAACGGCAAGTAACTCATTTTTGTCTATGGTGTGTTATTTATATCATACTGTCTATAAACTGATTGTAATCCTTTTGAGGAATATTTCAATGAGACTTCCACGATACTAAGAAAACATTAGTCTTGGTATACTGTCTCCCACTGTACATAAGGTCGTAGTCCACGGAAATAGTATTATAAAGTCGGTAGGCTTGCCTATTGGCTGTCATTCGGAAGAAGCTGTGGAAGTCAATATTAAAGTCTTTAAGAGTTTTCGAGCTGAAAAGAGCCAAAAGTTTTCACGAAAGGCTAGCAAAAAGGACAGCTTAATTGCAAATTTTAAGCCACATTAGCTAATTCGCTATCTTGGAATAACGATGATTTAAGGATTTGTTTGCCATATTTGAGAGACTTACATTACATACATATAAAAGTACTGTAAAAATACAAACCCATGTTTACATACATACTCCAAAATTCAATTATGTGAGATTTTACTCCACATAACTTTTTTTGAAAAAAACCGCTACATTATTCTTATAGCGGGATATGAATCAAGGACATGTTATTTGTACTCATTCCAAAACTTTTGGCCACATTTTCCCATTTCCGCCAATAGTGCGGTGGTGATGTAGGTAGTTGTTGTGTAGGGGTCTTATTATTTGATGACGCCACTATCACCATAGGGTTGAGAAGCACAGGATTCACAGAACATCAAGGAATCCAAGCAAGTTATTAACGGCTAATACATTTGTTTCGCGTACAGACCACACAGAACACTACGCGATCACAACAAAAAGAACACTAGAAACAAGAATGAGCGAACACAAAGCGGACATAGATATAAAGAAAGAAAAAACTGCGCTTTCACAACACATGCCATACAGCTGATTTTGACAATGTCAAACTCAAACTCAACTCCTTACTGTCAAATTTGTCAGATGTGTTTCCAAGAGCTCCTACTTTGCGTGAAGAGTTGTTCCATTTGGTTGATCTGCGAGAGTTGAAGGCTGGTAAATATTTTTTAAAAATGATATCCTTTGGAACTTTGTAGTCCTGTGAATGGGCAACAGAATGAGAAAATGAAAACGGCAAGTAACTCATTTTTGTCTATGGTGTGTTATTTATATCATACTGTCTATAAACTGATTGTAATCCTTTTGAGGAATATTTCAATGAGACTTCCACGATACTAAGAAAACATTAGTCTTGGTATACTGTCTCCCACTGTACATAAGGTCGTAGTCCACGGAAATAGTATTATAAAGTCGGTAGGCTTGCCTATTGGCTGTCATTCGGAAGAAGCTGTGGAAGTCAATATTAAAGTCTTTAAGAGTTTTCGAGCTGAAAAGAGCCAAAAGTTTTCACGAAAGGCTAGCAAAAAGGACAGCTTAATTGCAAATTTTAAGCCACATTAGCTAATTCGCTATCTTGGAATAACGATGATTTAAGGATTTGTTTGCCATATTTGAGAGACTTACATTACATACATATAAAAGTACTGTAAAAATACAAACCCATGTTTACATACATACTCCAAAATTCAATTATGTGAGATTTTACTCCACATAACTTTTTTTGAAAAAAACCGCTACATTATTCTTATAGCGGGATATGAATCAAGGACATGTTATTTGTACTCATTCCAAAACTTTTGGCCACATTTTCCCATTTCCGCCAATAGTGCGGTGGTGATGTAGGTAGTTGTTGTGTAGGGGTCTTATTATTTGATGACGCCACTATCACCATAGGGTTGAGAAGCACAGGATTCACAGAACATCAAGGAATCCAAGCAAGTTATTAACGGCTAATACATTTGTTTCGCGTACAGACCACACAGAACACTACGCGATCACAACAAAAAGAACACTAGAAACAAGAATGAGCGAACACAAAGCGGACATAGATATAAAGAAAGAAAAAACTGCGCTTTCACAACACATGCCATACAGCTGATTTTGACAATGTCAAACTCAAACTCAACTCCTTACTGTCAAATTTGTCAGATGTGTTTCCAAGAGCTCCTACTTTGCGTGAAGAGTTGTTCCATTTGGTTGATCTGCGAGAGTTGAAGGCTGGTAAAGGGAATCTGTTACACACGATTGCGAGCTGTGCTGTGAGAGTATCACTGGGAAGTTGGCGGGTGAGCAGAAATTTAACATTTTATTAACTTAAATTGGGATTACTTTCCCTTGAATATAAAATTGTCACTGGAAATGCATGCTGTTCATTAACAAAACAAAACACTAAACAGTTGAGCTCCTCTTTCAAACCTTGTGGTGACAAGGAGTCGATTACGTTCAAACAGCTGTTAGTGCGATTATAACAGATCGAAAATCATATGGTGCGAGATAATCCCATCTCTATTTAAAAAAAAAGCCTAAAAGCATACTATAGACGATCTCATTAATTACAATTGCAATAACTGTTATACTGGTATATGCCTGAAGATTTACTATAATGTTAAATGGATAACAACGGTCAAACACCAAAACGAAAATCAAATCAAATATCTCCCGTCCAACAGCATACACTCAAAAAAATTAATATGGATACAAATGATTTGATAAAAGTAATACAAGATACAATTAACTCAAATCTCGATGAAAAGCTAAAAAATTTACCCACAAAAGGAGATGTAGATGAGATAAAGAAGGAAATCGGAGCTGTAAGCGCAGAATTAACTTCGCTGAAAACGGAAAATGCAGAATTGAGACAGAAGTTGGAAAAAGTAGAAAAAGAAAGTTATGATCAAAAAAGAGAAATAAAATGGTTACAACACCAAATAAAATCGAACAAGCTCTACATAAAGGGGTTACCCATAAATAAATCTCCCATCAAAGAAGTAGAGGATCTATTTCACAATAAGATGGCTACAAAACCCAAAATAATAGATGTGAGAAAGATCTTTGAAAGAGACCACAAAATGGCAGTATAGTGGAGCTAGAAACGCCACAATCTGTGACTGATGTACTGCGACATACAAAAAAGTTGGCTGAAACACAAATATCAGTCGAAAGAGACATGACTCATAAAAGGCAAGAAAGAAAGAAAGGCATGGTTGTACTAAAGAAAAAATTGCTAACAATCAGTAAAGATCATAAAATCGTTGTAAGAGATGACAGAATGCGAGTAAGCAAAACTTGGTTTAGATGGAATGACGAAGATCAATTATTTTCGGGAAACCACAACGGCATAGAAGAACTTGGAAAACTGTATGGTGAAAAAGCTAAAGAGTTACCCACCAAATTATGTGAAATACTCAAAATAAAACACTCGAAAAACTAGAAGAATATCCCTGTCGAAGAGCACGAAATCTACATGAAATAACAAAAAATCCAAAGCTGCAGAATATCAACAACAGAAGTGAAAAGGAAGAAATCTCAATATTGTCCTACAATGTAAATGGTCTACAGAATAAATATTTACATCCATCTTTTTTTTAAATATATACAAAATTTCCATATTTTTATTCTAATTGAAACGCACCTACAAGAAGATAAATTTGAAAGTATTAGGAAATACTTCAAAGGATTCCGCTTATATTATGAGGCTGCAAAGAAAGTGCATTCATATGGGAGGGCAATAGGAGGCTTTGTATTTGGAATAAGCACAAGCCTCGGCGATATTGGAATTACGTATGAGACCATCAAATTATACGACTACAATATATTTAAATTCTGTAGCAATAAAGTGCATTTTAATTTGGTCCCAATTTATTTAAGGCCCGCGACATGGGATTTGGATTTTGAAAAGCTTGTGGAAGTTTTTCTGAATGAAGAAGTTATTAACCCAATTGTTATTGGAGATATGAACAGTAGAATAGGCGAATTTAAGCAAGATATCGACAGAATATATGAAAGTTCCTTCCACTCGGGACTGAAAACACGAAAGTCAAAAGATTCCACAATTAATCGAAAAGGATTACAAATAATAGAATTCATGACTGAATATAACATGCTGATACTAAATGGTAGAACAAAAGGTGATGAAAATGGAAGTTTTACATATATGAGTAAGTTGGGAGATTCAGTCATTGATATCTGTGCTGTATGTCATGAATTGTTAAGTAACATACATAGCTTTAGAGTTGATGATGGAATTTGGTCAGATCATATGCCCATTGTACTTAATTTAGGAATTGAAGGCCTAGATACCAGAATGAAGAAACTCAATTTACTACCCAAGGCGCTGTGGCATGATAGACAGAGAGACCAGTTCCAAACAAAGCTTAATAACGCTACTGAAATCCTCAAAAAAACAAAACCAGATCCTTCGCTAGATGAACTTAGTAAACTTATCAAGCAATCAATAAAAAACACAAACTCAAGAAGACAACAATTCGAAGCTAAGCAAAAATGGTATAATAAGAAGTGCAATGACGCCAGAAAGGCTACCTTTAAATTGCTGAATAGGTATAGAAAAACAGGAAGTTTAAATGATAAAAATATATACTTGCAAGAACAAAAGAGGTATAAAAGCATTTGCAGAAGCAGTGAGAAGGAATATTACCAAGAGCTCGTACAAAGAATTAACAACATAAACAATAGTAAGGAATGGTGGAAATGTGTCAACGAAATCAGGAACAAAAAACTACAAATTAGTTCTATTGTATCAGCAGATCAATTTAAAACTTACTTTGAAAAACTACTGTGTCCCAATCAGACAACTACAAAAATATATTATGCACCAATGTTGTTAGAAGTTGAGTCTTTAGATAGACCGTTCATCGTAGAAGAGCTTAAGACGCAGCTAAGAAAGGTAAAACTAAACAAAGCTCCTGGGGTTGACAGGATACCATATGAATTTTATCAAAACGCACCCGAAAACTTTTTGAAACAGCTTACCAGAACATTTAATAGAATATATGAAAGTGGTGATATCGATGATAGTTTTACAAAAACTATTATTTTTCCCATACATAAAAAAGGAAGCTATGAACAACCTTCAAACTACCGAGGCATATCATTCATGAACTGTGTGGGGAAACTGATGATGGGTATGCTAAACGAAAGACTTTTGAACTGGGTAGAATATCAAAATGTATTAACAGAACATCAAGCTGGATTTAGGAGGGGATATTCGACGGCTGATAATATATACAATCTCTCAACAATAATAAATATTAAATTGGCAGAAAAGAAGAAAGTTTACGCTTTTTTTATTGACTTTCGAGCAGCATTCGATAAATTGTCCAGACAAGCCCTAATATACAAACTTTACGAAACAGGCATATCATATAAATTTGTGCGACTCATAGAGAACATGTACAAAGACACACAATATGCGGTGTGGACTGGAGAAGAGCTTTCAGACTTCTTCCAAACTACCTCAGGAGTAAAACAGGGTTGCCTCCTTTCTCCGATATTGTTCGCGTTATACATCAATGACATGCATAGTTGCGTCCAAGGCGGTCTAAGAATTGATGATTTTAACATCCGAATATTGATGTACGCTGATGATATTGTCATGCTTGCTGAAGATATCGATATAATGCAAGAAATGATAAATAATTTGGAAAAATATTGCAAGAAATGGAACCTGGAAGTAAACCTAGAAAAATCGCAAATGATGATATTTCGTGGAGGCGGAAAACTAAGTCGAAAAGAGAAATGGACATATAATGGAGAAGAAATACAGATAACCTCCGAATTTACCTATCTAGGTGTTACATTTACTCCAAAACTTAGTTTTGCTAAATATATAGAGAAGAGGAACGCACAAGCAAAAAACGCAATTAACACGACATGGAACACGTTGATTAGAAGGAAATCGATTAGCCTGAGTATGAAATGGAAGGTATATTTAGCGGTGTGCAGATCGATACAGGCGTATGCCAGCCAAATTTGGGGCTTTGGTCATTTCGATGAAGTAGACAAACTTCAAAGATACTTTTTAAAAAAAGTTCTAAAGCTGCCAAAAAATACACCAAACTATATACTTATGCTAGAGACTGCGGTAGAGGAGAGTCATATATATACGCTAAAGCTACATCTGGAATATATAGGCAAGATAATGCATAAATATCATGAAACAAGATTACCCAGGCAATTAACACGTATAATAATGGAACGAGAGATTTTCTGTGTTAAAGGATTGAGAGAAATAGCTAGAAGCATAAATGTACAGTGGCCAGGAGTTAACCCAACGCAAGAGCAATGGAAGATCTTCAGCTATGAACTTTTAGCAAGAAAACGATATAATAATTACACAGTGCAACACGAAAAAAATAACCATATACGGACACCGCTACATGATAAAAGACCAAAAAAAAAAGACCCGTGTTTTTTTTTCCCCCAAAGTCATGCACTTTTTTTTTTATGGGCCCCCAGAGATTTGAGGCCTCGGTGTAATTTTTGGAAAAAGTGATCATATTCTCAGGCTCATATCTTGCAAACCGTTCGGAATTTTGATTTACTCTCTGAGGCAAAGTTCTAGCTCTTGTCATAAAGAACAAAAATTGTGAACATATAAAATCAAAAAAACTTTGTTCTTTATGACAAGAGCTAGAACTTTGCCTCAGAGAGTAAATCAAAATTCCGAACGGTTTGCAAGATATGAGCCTGAGAATATGATCTCTTTTTTCCAAAAATTACACCGAGGCCTCAAATCTCTGGGGGCCCATAAAAAAAAAGTGCATGACTTTGGGGGAAAAAAAAAACACGGGTCTTTTTTTTTTGGTCTTTTATCATGTAGCGGTGTCCGTATATGGTTATTTTGAAATGACTTCAAAAATGTTGCACAGTGTTATCAAAGTAACATCGAGAAAAAGACAAGTAGTTACAGATTGTACAGGCAGCTTGATTATACAATAAGCCACTTATATATAAATGATAATAATAGCATTGATAATATTATATTGTTGTCTAAGGCAAGAAGCGGCGTACTTAAGCTGAATGCGAACTTATACGGGGTCCAGGAAAATGAAAAATTGTGTAATCTATGCAATTTGCTTGAACCAGAAACACTTGAACACTTTCTAGGTGCATGTCCAGTACTCAAAGAATTTCGATTATGCTTCTTCAGAAACCCATATTTGAATGAAATGGAAATGGTTGAAGTTCTAAATGGCCAATACGATGAATCGTGAGATAATCTAATAAATTTTTTAAAAAACTCAATAAGATATAGACAATTTTTGATAGAAGAAGGATATTGATATATAATTGTAAACCAGTTGACAGACGTTTTATAATAAAACATTGTCAATTAACGTTCTTTGTAATTCAACTACTCATTATATTATACTGAATAATGTACACTGAATATCATACACAAAGAAAGGAATGAGAAGAAACGAATGGCAATTGAAAGCTTACGTAAAGAACAGAAAATAGATAGAACGATGAACCTCAAAAAAGACACAAATAACATAAGTGTCAGTTACAGCCTTGCAACTTTGTAAACTCATCTGTGATATTAGTTCTAAGTAATGTTTATGTTGTTTTGCATGTTAAATGTTTTATAGATAAAATCAATGTAACGTACTTACATTAATATTCATATAAGTTTAGTACTTCTTGGTGTTTGATAATTGTTTTAATAAAAAAATATATTTTTATTTAAAATAGACGAAACCCCTGAAGAAGTCAACAAGAAATTGACGAAACGTTGAGTGAAACAAAATAAAAGGACTTTTATTTTGAAAATTAATATAGGTCTAAATAGCTTATTTAAATAATTAAACAATAACATTTCTATTTGTTTATATCATACATACTAACCATAGGTGCAAGTTTTGTTAATGGTAAGATCTGGCTCAACTATTCAAGTTCAAATTCATTCAAAGTTCTTTATTGTTGTGTAGTATTAGAATAACTTTGTTTATTTCCATGATTGTGGGAATTAAGAGATCTCGACTAACTAACTTGTGTTTAATGGCTCCCTGTCTACCTTGTTCATTTTAAATTCGCTTTTGCTACAAAACCATCATCTTTCCCCTAAAATCTGAGTTCAAACAGTGCTTCAACAGCCTTTGATGGTGACGATACTGAATCAACATATCCTTTATAAAATGTACTTGAATATTCAGTGAGCTTCTATGGATATTCTGTTATTTGATTGTATCGAATAATTGGACCGAGAAGTCATTCATTAAGAATTTCATTGAAATTTGAGTCCTGAGAGATAATTTGTTCAGTACTCCTACGATTAAATTCTTACATTATGATATCTACATTAAGCTTAAGTGTTAGCATCCTGAGGTTTATAGGATATACTTTAATTTACCTTGATGCATTTTATAGTCCATAAATTTTAGTTGAAAACGATAGAAACCAGTATGCTTAGTGTGCTTGAACAGCCTGTGGGAGAGGCTGAATTAGTAGAAATTTTGGTAAGAAACTTGCGTCCTGACATTCGTCATGAATTGTTATATGTGGCAGTCTACTCTATCGCACATTTGAGAAAGTTCATTCAAATGCGGGAAACCCTGCTGACGGATGAATATTATCGGAAAAATCTTTCCACCAAATTTCCTCTAAAGTGCCAGTCGACCTATGTTGATGCAATGAAACAAAATTTGACCACCCACAAATGTTGTAATTGCGATGAGCCTGGACATTTATGGGATGATTGTGTTTGTGATCGAAAAGTATTTTGTTATGGTTGTGACACCAAAAATGTTTACAAACCACAGAGCCTCAAATGTGCAACTAAGAAATCAAATGCTCCAAAAAACTTCACACGTCAGAACACTACATCACCTCTCCCTAGCTAATTAAACTCAAATTTCTGCGAATACCCACTAACACAGTGACCACAGTATTTCTATTTTAAAACGAGACTCTTCCCATGTCAAACCTACTACAAATCTTCTATATCCCATGCAACCTTATCATCAGAGATATTTTGAGAATATGAGAAAACGTACTAAAATATTTTCTTTTGATACCATTTTCAGTGGCGAAATCAAACGCCCAAAGAGATCTACAATTCGTATGAGGAAATATTATAAATTAAGGACGCATTGTCGAGAATAGTTTTTGATGAAGTTTCTGACGTTGAACTTCCTGGGTCAGAAATAGACCTCAATTCTCCTAGCTTTCATGACCCAGATTACAAAGAATTACGTATTAGAATCTTAACAACGTCAACATACCCAGATTTGAAAATATACGAAATTATGTACGCGAATGTGATGTATGCAAAACCCTAACGCTTAGACATTTTCAAAGATTCGATATTAATATATTAGGGTCCTACCCCAGGTCAAATAATGGATACATCGGACTTTTAATTGTCATTGACCATATGACGAAGTTTCATTGGCTATACCCATTGAAACAATTTACGTCTAGATTTTCCATACTTACGGTGTACCCGAATATATAATCAGTGATAATGGATCACAATTTAAGGCAAACTATTTCAACGCGTTCTTGACTAAATTGGTCCGAAAGGGTAAATCCATTGTTGCTGGTATCCGAGCTTATTTGAAACACGACCACCGAATGTGGGATGAGCAGATAAGCTCTATAAGTTGTGCTTTACGAAACTCATTTCGTCAAGCCATCAAACGTTCTCCATAATTTGCTACCTTTGGGTTTAACATGATAACCCACGACGATTCGTACACACAACTAAAAAATGTCCATCTTTTGGATGAACCCCACAATACATTGCAGACAGAAGACCACTCGTATTCAGCCAATGTCGTAACTATATCTGCATATACACATACTTACATATGCAACTCAATGAGATGCTTGTAAGATGGCATGTGTACTCTATTACTTGGTGCGATTTTTTAAACGCAAATTCAGCAAGTGAGGTGTTCTTCTCGTTCGTTTGTGAGAATCATTTCCTTAAAGAGGCCGGGTTTGATGTTGAAAAGTCGCTGCGAAGCCACCTGAACGAAACCTTTAGACAGGGTGGAAATCATGATAGTGGTAGTCTGCAGCCAAGTAATAAACGTCTCCATGCCATTTGGAAATAAATTTGCATTCCACTAAATATAGATGCAAAATGGTCTTGAGCCAGGACAATAAAAAAATATCACAGTAATGCTGAGAAACAATGCCAAGTTAGCACCTATTTTTATAAAGTCGGTTGTAAAATCAAAAGTTGCCACAAATTAGTATATTCTCGAGGACGTAGCAGATGTCCGTAGGGACATATCACGCAAAAGATATGCGCCCATAGAAATAATTTTCCGTTTAATATCGTTATCTATAAAATCAATATTACCCGGTTTGTGATGAACGCGTGACTCTGAGTGGAGTAAGCCCTGGTTCTAATCTCAGACGGGGTAGAAGTAATTTTTGTCTTATTTTAGTATACCCTACACCACTTCGTGGACTAGGGTATTATAAGTTAGTTTTCCGCCAAATGTTTGTAACCAATAATCGAGCTAGACCCACCATTAAGTATACGGATCGGCTTAGAATCACCAACTGAATCGATTTAACGATGTCTGTCTGTCCGTCTGCTGACCATCTAAGCTTGTTCGTACTCTACAGGTCGCAATTGTCGTCCGATTGACATGAAATTTGGCGAAAGTTACTTTTTTGGCCAAGGACGATTGGTATTGAATTTGGAGGAAATCGGTTCAGATTTAGGTATAGCCTCCATACAAATATCCCTATAATTTACACTATTACTACAAATTTTACATGGAATCATAACAACATTTTCAGGCTCGTTATATTTTTGAACTAGAAACAGCTAATGGGAAAGTGGACCACATGGGTTGATATAGCCCCCATACAAGTGTACCTCCGATTTATAATATTACTGCTCTAAAATGCATATTTTACAAATCTTGATCAAATTTCCCACACAATGTTACATTTTTATTATAAACACCTATTTTGAAAGCCACCTATATAGGTCGATTTTTTGGTATAGCCTTCATACAAATGGGCCCCCAGTTTTCACTATTATCGCTCTAAAACCCACATCTTACATTGGATCTTGATTAAATTTTGCAGATCATGTTATATTTTGCAGATTATGATATATTTCAACTAGGTATAACTACCGTGAATGAGAACTATATAGACCCATATTTTGGCACAGGTCCCAAGTGTTGTTATAGGCCCCCATCAAATGTCCGTCCGGTCATCCTATTACCGTTGTATAATCTGTATTTGTCATTGGTTCTTGACCAATTTTCCAGATCATGTTATATTTACTTTGCTAGGAATATCTGCCGGAACATTGGATAAATTACCATATTATTTACCATATTCGTTAAATTTAAGTAAAGATGGATTTATATTATACTGTATAATTTATATGAACTACATAAAATTGATCCCATGAAATATCTGGAAAAAATATCAGAAAAAAGTGAACCATGTGAGTTAAAATGAACTAATATCTAATAACTATGAGCTTCGTTTAGCGCGAAAGCAATATTCCCTCATATAAAGTTCAAACCTTTCTTGAAAGTAGTACATGCGTTGAACTTGATTCTAGTTCAATTTTCCTCAAATCAAGTAAATATTTACTCAAATTGAGGAAAATTAAGTAAGTTTTTCCCCACATCAAGTACATTTATACTAAATCGAGGTAACATTTTTCTGAAAATTTCCTAAATCTAAGTAAATTTTTACTCAAACCAAGTAAATTTTTACTAAATTTAAGTAAAATTTTCCTTAAACTACGTATATTTTAACTAAAATTTTGCTGAAATTTTTACTCAAATCAAGTAAATATTTACTTAAACTGACAACAAATTTGCGAAAAACAAGTACATTTTTTCTATGGGCTTTGAATGTAATACATTCAAATTTCATCTATTCGATCGAGTAATTTCTTCTTACGCATGAAATTTTTTCCAAACAAAAACTTTCTTAATATTTTTCTATCTTAATACCGTGGAAATTTTATTCCATACAACTATAAATTTACTCAATTGTAAGCATTTTAAATTCAATGAAATGTTCTTAAGTAAATTTACTACTTTATTTCTAGTAAATGAACTATTTGCTATGACTTTGAAATAAGGAAGCGTTACTCATACTTAGTTAATTTTCCTACTTATAAGGAATTTTTTACTAAATTCGTTGAACTAAATTGGAGTATAGATTTCATTCAAATTTAGTAATGCTATTTTTCTAAGTGTGGGTTTTGTAATCAAAGCGAGGTATATACACAGAGATTGGTGTAGGGTATTATATAGTCGGCCCCGCCCGACTTTAGCCTTTCCTTACTTGTTTTTCTTTACCTATGCTTATAATTATTTGCATTAAACATCGTTCATACTTAATTGCTCAAATAACTACAATGGTAATGCCATGCAAAAATTTACACAACAGACAAACTAAATTTTGTTAAATCACTTAAGACATATATCGGCGAAAACACTCATTGTCAGGGCCGTGCGCAGGGGGGGGTTTTGGGGGTTCAACCCCCCCAGAGAGGTTTCGAACATATACTTTTTAAAACCTTCTAGACTTTCTGAAGCAATAAAATATAGAATTTTTAATGTCTTTTTAAAATAACTTGTCTGAAATGGTAATTTTGTAGTAAAATCATGAAAACACGAAAATTACATAAAAAAATCGTGGACACTTTCTTGAATTTCGGACAAAGGTTATGAAAAATACAAACAAACTAAACGAATTGTGCCAATTTAAAGATTGTGTAGTGCTAATTTCGCTAATGGACACCAATTGTTCGGAAAATTTTCATTTTTATTAACCGATACCACTTCTTGACATTCGGCTAGAGCTATATCATATGAACTTTTAATTGTGTACTGCAATAAAAGTTCGGAAATTTAATAACAAAATATTTTAGTAATTTTAAAAAAGTGTAGATAACAATAACTATGATATCATAATGAAATCTAAAAACATTCTTAATAAAAGCAAATAATTTGCTTGACGCTTGTAGAGCGCTAAGATGTAACATTTGCGAATGGACATTTTTATGGAGCTGTATCTAAATCTGAACCGATGTGTCCTATTTTCATCACAGATGCAACAACAACGGTTTCTGTTACTTCCAATGTTTTAGGAGTTTGCAATTATAATACAAATCCATTTCTACAAACGAAGAAAACTGTTTGATATACATAAACTTATTTCTCTTTGTTCATTTACAACAACTGATGACATTTTTACCGCAAACAAACTAATTTTTCCAACAAAAGAAACTCAAAAACGATGTTCACGTGTCTAAAATTTCGTTTCTACGTAATGCATTATTTCTCTACGTGTAGGTCTCTATTTTAAAATCTACTTTAAAGTTGCGAAATAATAAGAAATGAGTTTTAACTTACTAAAATGTTTGTTATATTTATCACTTATGTCAAATATTTTTCAGAGTTAGTATTTTTTTGTACATATGTAACAAGTATTATTCAAAAGACAAACAACAAATTCAGTAACATGGATCTATGTAGGAAAACGAAACTCTAAAATACCAATTATTTGGTTTTTTACATATTTAAGATTATAAAAATGAAGAAACATTTCCAAATATTTTTTATTTAATCGGAATATGCGTATAAAGATTTTGAGTAAACATCCTGTTACTCACTCCTGTTACTACACTTTAGACATCCTATTTAGACCCATACTTCGTCAAGAAGAATATCCAATTTATCCAAAAAAAATGCGGCACTGAAGGGTTTATCGCAGAGGAATTTGATCGTTTTTTGTGTAATATTTCTTCAAAATATATATCGAGGGCTTATATCTAAAAGTGTCTATGAACCATTATCTCGAAAATGAGTTTTTGAAGCCAAACTATGCTCAGATTTGGATGTCATCTGTCATATGAATTTGGAAAAGAACATTTTTTCTAAAGCCATTTTTTTAATTTTGTGATTTGGATATCCCCTCGCACGTTAGTTTGTGACTGCATAAGTGGCTATGAACATAAAAATAATAGAATAAATAAAATAATAGAAATAAATAAAATAAAGGTTATAATTCGCAACAACGATTTTGTTTAAAACATTTTTCTAGATTTAGGGCATATCATACTATCTGTTGAAGTGTGTCTCTATTTATTTGAGCCGGAGTGTGGCTCTATTTAGTTGAGCAGGGGTGTGCAGGAATAGCGGTGCATCAATCGTTTATTCTTTTCGCTCCCTTTTTTTGCTCAAGCAGTTTGTTGTTGTGCTGTCGCTTGTAGGCAGTGAATTTTGGCGATATTGCAGGCGACAGCATCAACACAAACCAGTCTTTTATGATAATCGATCGAGTTCGTGCGCTTCTCCTCCCGTGACAGTGACAAACATAAAGATACAAATTACAAAATTACATATGTACATATAAACCAAACAAATTAACTTTGTGAACATTGAACATAGAACATTGAATTTATAAAAAAGGCTTATTGTCTAAGTGTGTTAACATCCACAAAAAATTAATTAGTGCTAAATTTATAAAATAAAATGTAAATTAAATTAACTATTATAAAAAAAACTAATTATTATTTGCTGCCTAAAATCTACAATGTACTAATTAAAAACTACTGTTTGATCTACATTTGCAATACACTACTTAAACTACTATATCAAACTAAGCTAATCTAAAAATATATTAATTCCTAATAAACTACTATACTAATTAAAATCGCCACAATTACATATAAATACAACTAAAACAACCACACCTTGAATTTGAAAAATTGTTAGCATATCCTATACATTGTAACATACATATATACAAACCGACACAAAAAAAAGCAAAGTGAAAATATACGAAATGAATTTGAATATACGAAACATGAAATTTGTTAGTTTCTAAACGAAAGGCACAGTTAATAAACATTTGGTCCACTTCGAACCGTATTAGTGTTGTGGTGTTGTTGTTCTTTTTAAATAATTAAAAGAGCACACACAAATATTAAAAACCCACCCCTATTTTCGTAAAAAAGTGCAAAAAAGACTAAGTCTTTTTTTTGAAAAAATCAAAGCTTTGTGTGAAAAAAAAAAATAATAATAATAATAATAAAAAAAAAACAACAACGAATAGTGCGTGAAAAATTTGATACGTGCTTACTTAGTTTATGCTAAATTCGGGATAACATCAAAAACATTGTGAGTCGAACGGACAAAATCAATTGAAGAAACAGTGAAACCTATACATCTGTGAGCCGGTGATACAAAAACAAAAGAAATACAGTTACGGTGCATAACATTTTGAAACAGAAAAATACAAAAGTGAGACAAACAAGAAACCGTTATAACGGTGGAAAAGCCGACTTGTTCGCGGTTTTCTTGGCTACAGCTACAGCGTCATCAACTACAGCGACAACACTTCCAGCGTCAACAACTACAGCAACCTCGGACCCGGCAACAACGTCAACTGCAACAACAGTACACCAGGCAGAAGAAGGAGATAGCAGGTACCCCGCACAACCACATACCCAAGTCCCTATATACAAGGAAAAGGCAGTAAGTACATACATCTAAGCACGCAAAAACAAGAGATAAAGGGTGCCACATACTTTGCTCCACATAAAAGTACTGTATGGCTGCTCATTACTACTGCCAAATTCGGACCCTGTATCGAATGGACTTGTTGCTACGTGCTTAATAGTAGATTTGCGCTATATTGAAATTTAAATTATATGCCTGGACGGATTGACGAAAACCTTTAACCCGACTGTTTGTTGAAAATAACTTATGACCACGACCATTTAACTCGACTGTAAATTTGACCCTCGTCGCTAGCGGAACGTTTGAAAAAAAAAAAAATATATATTTTACTGGTTTGCGTTCGTGATATTTTCGAAAAAAAAAAAAACAAAAAAAAAATTTGGAAAAAAATATTTTCGATTAATGGACTTGTCCTGTTTTGTCCTGCAGCGAAGGTAGAGGGCATACATACAAACATCAGAACATTTACGAGCTGTCGATAAAAATTTCGTTTTGCGCTATTCTGTCATGCCAGGCTGTTGACCCTTTTTTGTTACCGTTGGTGTTTTTTGTCTTTTATCGAAATTATTGGTGACCCACACACACACACATACTACAAGCAATATAACAAGCACGAATTTTTCCTTTTGCTAACTTTCAAAATAGCCTAACTCCGAATTTTCGAAAATAAAAAATATCGTTGGCAATTTTTGAAAAAGTTGCATATACTGTAAATTTCGAAATTCTCTGGGTGAGCATCAGTATAGCTCCCACTGGCAATGCACTTAAGTCCAGTTGTTTGAAATTAGTTTTTTTTTTGGAAAATTTTTGTCGGAAATTTGACAAAATTTAAAAATTCCAGAATTTTGAAAAATTCAAGTAGAAAAAGTTTTTCTTGGTTTTTTTTACAATATCAAAAAAAATTTATTAAAGACAAAACTTTAAACATTCATAATGGACACAATTTTATGCGACAAATTTGTTAATTGTGTGAATGACCTCATCGATTTTGAGAGCGTGTACTCAGTCACCAAGACGGAAGAAAATATCCATGCGTTAGAGGTAACGAGAGTGGAACTCAACTCGCTATGGGACCAAGTAAAGAAATCGTATTTGGAATGCCGTGATCGAGTTGCGGAAAAGGATGAAAAAGCAATCGACAAGTCAAAACTACGGACCCATTACAAGGAATCGTTGGCAAGTTATAAACGCGTCCTAAGTTCGCTGAATGATGAAATACAGACTCTGGAGGAACAACATTCAGAGGAGAAACGTTCACGTCAATCGCAAAATCAACAGAAGGTTACTATGGAAATGGATTTTGCGCCCGTTTCAAGATTACCACCGTGCGATACAGATACATTCCAAGGAGGGTACAACAAGTGGCCCACCTTTAGAGATTTATTTTCTGCAATTTATATCAACAACTCTAAATTGAGCAAGGTTGAAAACTATTTCATTTAACCCAAAAAACCGCGGGAGAAGCGCGGGAAATAATTAGCCACGTACCTTTAACCAATGAAGGTTTTGACATAGCCTGGAAAAATTTAGTAGACAGGTACGAAAACAAACGAATGCAAGTAAACGAACAACTTAAGATACTTTTTAGTTTACCTTTCGTCTCGATTGACTCCAGTTCAACTATTCAAAAGTTGCAACGTACAGTCAACAGTTGTGTTCAAACTTTGAAATCGCTCAAAATTGAAACAAATAATTGGGATCCGATCTTGATATATCTCAGTTCAACAAAGCTACCTCGGAATTTCTTAGAAGAATTCGAGAATACATTACAAAATTGTGCGACTCTTCCAACATGGTCTGAATTTGATTCGTTTTTGACACACAAATTTAAGACCCTAGAATCAGTTGGTAATATAAAACCTTCGACTTCAAGGTATAGTCAGTCTAGATCTGATTATGGCAAGAAGGAAAAATCGATACAATCATTTCAAACTAATGTTTCAACAAAATTTCAAAATACGAAACAACGTGCTAATTCAAAACCAAACAATGAAAATTATGTAAAAAAGGATGTGTGTTGCCCCCTTTGTAAGGCACAGCATTTTTTACGAGATTGTTCAAAATTTTTGGAAAAAAGCATAAATGATCGGATTCATGTGGTTAAAATTTCCCATTTATGCTATAATTGCCTCTCCTCAAACCATGGAGTTAAAGATTGCAGAAATCCCTACAAGTGTCGCGAATGCAATTTAAAACATCATACTACGCTCCATAAGGTAACTGCGACCCAAGCCGGGGCTCAAGAAAAACCTAGAGAAGAAGCACGTCCTAGTACCAGTGCGACAGCCTTAGCAACTTTAATACAGTCCACCGAAGTTTCAACACCAGCTAATATTACCGCCTTGACCCTTCAGAAAAATCAATCCAGTATACCAAATCCTACCGAAACTTTGCTTTTTACTGCCGTTGTGCAAATTGAATCTCGAGGTCATCGGTATGATGCCAGGGCTATTATAGATCCTGGATCACAATCAACATTCATTTCGGAAAAATTGAAAAACCGTTTGAGTCTTCCAACTAAAAGAAACTTAACTCACGTAACAGGGTTAAGCCAAATAGTTTCTGAAACTTCATCAAAATCCTGTCTTTTTACGCTTTGCTCACGTCTAGACCCTCGCTTTGAACTAGAAGTTTGGGCACCCGTTTTGAAGAATTTACCATCGAATTTGCCTCCAAAAACTTTGGATATAACACAAATTCGCGATGCTACCAGCCTTGAACTAGCAGATCCTAGATTCTACGCAAGCCAACCCGTTGATATTCTTATTGGAATGGACATAGGACCCTTAATTTACACACTGGGGATTCCTATGAAATCAGTCGGACCACTTTTGGCCCAAAAAACTGTATTTGGATGGATTGTTGGAGGACCCATGACACATGAAATGCAGACTAGCAGTCGCATATCACTATACAACACAATTTCCATTGAGAAAATTCTAACACGATTTTGGGAGGTGGAGGAAACCCCAAAAAAGGTTTTGAGGTCTGAGGCTGATAAATTTTGTGAAGAAAATTATAAGAATACGACCCGAAAAGATAGTACAGGAAGATATATTGTAACACTACCGTTCAATACTTGTGAGGAACTAGGCGCATCCAGAAATATTGCATTAGCCCAATATTATAGAATGGAGAAAAAACTTCAGAAAACACCGGAATTAAAAGAGCAGTATGATAAAGCCATTCTAGAGTATCTGGAATTAGGACACATGAGAAAAATCTCGCCCTTGGAAATAGAGAAATCACCTCACTACTACTTACCGCATCATGCCGTTGTAAAGCCAGATCGAATAACAACAAAGCTTAGAGTTGTCTTTAATGCATCTAGCCCCTCGTCAAATAAGAAAAGTCTCAACGATGTGTTACATCCTGGACCAATTCTTCAACAAGACTTAGTTTTGCAGATTTTGAAGTGGAGGTTCTTTAAATATGTATTTAATGCCGATGTTACAAAAATGTATCGACAGATTCTACTTGACCCTTCACAAACAAAATATCAAAGAATTCTCTTTCGAAAAACACCAAATGATCCAGTTGAAGATTTCGAACTTTTAACAGTAACATTCGGTGTAAATTGTGCGCCATTCCTGGCCTTAAGAACACTTACTCAACTTGCAGAAGATGTGAAGAGCTCCTGGCCTATTGCAGCAGATATTATCCGAAATAACCTGTATGTCGACGACGTATTAGCTGGGGGGCACACTTTGGATGAAACTATTACAGCTCGAAGACAATTAACGTTGGCTTTAGAATCAGCAGGTTTCGAACTTAGAAAATGGACAGCAAACGATCCTCTCATTATACAAGAGTTACCATCAGATGTTCTTCTGCCGGTTAATTGGCTAAATTTGTCAGAAGATGCATCAACAAAAACATTAGGAATTCGATGGAATATGTCTACAGATTCGTTTACATTCACCGCGCCTCAAATCGAGCAGTCACTCACCTGTACTAAACGAGACGTTCTATCAACTATTGCGAAATTTTTTGACCCATGTGGATGGTTGGCGCCAGTTATTGTAGTGGGAAAGTTAATTATGCAGCAAGTTTGGTTGGACAAGATTAATTGGGATGACATTCTGAAAACAGTAACACAACTTAATTGGCAGAAATTTGTAAAAGCCTGCCCGGCAATCAACACAATCGCTATTCCTCGCTGGATTCGTTTCACAAAAGAGAGTCGAGTTGAAATTCATGGCTTCTGTGACGCCTCGGAGATTGCATATGCAGCCGCAATTTATATTAGAATTGAAAATAATCCCAACATAACACATACCTTTCTTCTAGCGGCTAAGACTCGCGTGGCACCAATCAAAAAGATTTCTCTTCCTCGACTTGAGCTTTGTGGAGCAGTTCTGTTGGCTAATTTGTCGGCTGCTGTAATTCCAAATCTTCGACTTGAACAAGTTTCAACATATTATTGGACCGATTCAACTATTGTCCTGGCCTGGCTAAATAAACCACCTTGTTCTTGGAGTACATTTGTGGGTAATCGTATTTCGGAAATTCTAGATTGTGTTGGTGAGGCCAAATGGCAACATGTAGACTCCAAAGACAACCCAGCTGACATTGCAAGTCGTGGTTGTTCACCTGTTGATTTGCAAACCCACAATTTGTGGTGGCATGGCCCTCTATGGTTAAATTTGTCAAAAAACCAATGGCCCGTGAACAAGCCAATACAAGAAACAAGCTTGGAATCAAAGCCACTTAAAGTATTCGCCACAACAACATTTGAAGACCCCTTGAATAGATTTTCGTCTTTATCTCGCGCTTATAAAGTTTTATCTTATGCGCTACGATTGTGGAAAAATACGGGTAAAAATCGGAATCATCTGAGAATTTCCTCTCAGGAAATAACAGTAGAAGAAATCCGAGATATTAAGACTCGGCTTATCAAGGAAACCCAGAAACACTATTTTGCCCCAGAACATCAAGCGTTAACACAAAAGACTAGAATTCCACCAAGCAGCCATCTCCTGACATTAAACCCCTTTCTTGACTCAAAGGGAATTATCAGATCAAACGGTCGTCTTGTACAGTCACCTGCTTTAACTTATAACGAACGGCATCCAATTCTACTACCTTATGATGCCAAATTGTCTCAGTTGCTGGTAGAGTTTACACACAAAATTACTCTACACGGTGGAAATCAACTGATGATGCGAGTTTTAAGAGCGGAATTCTGGATATTTAGGCTGAAACCACTTGTAAAGAAGGTTATTCACAGCTGTCGAACTTGCATACTCTACAAACAGCATACTCAAAACCAGATTATGGAAGCTCTTCCTCCAGAACGTACGTCATTGTCTCGACCATTCAACAACACGGGAGTTGACTTTGCAGGTCCGTTTACTATTAAAAACTTTACAGGCCGTGCTTGCCTTATCACGAAAGGTTATGTATGCATTTTTGTGTGCTTCGCCACAAAGGCAATACATCTGGAGCCCACAAGCGATTTATCGACCCAATCTTTCCTAGCAGCTCTTGCTCGATTCATCGGTCGTCGCGGATGTCCAGCTCGTATATACTCCGATAATGGAACAAATTTTGTGGGTGCTGCGGAAATACTGAAAAAGGACCGAATTGCATTTCTAAAGCAAATTCAGGTGGCCGCCCTTCAACAAAATACCCATCAAAACTTAGAATGGAAATTCATCCCTCCAGGTGCTCCTCATATGGGCGGACTTTGGGAGGCAGGGGTTAAATCTTTCAAAACTCATCTACGTAAGGTCATGCCAAAGATGAATTTCACTTTTGAAGAATTTTCTACAATATTGACTCGAATTGAATCTTGTCTAAATTCCAGACCCCTAAGTTTCGCTAGCGACGACCCAAATGATCTATCTCCATTAACACCAGGACATTTTCTGATCGGTACTTCCATGCTTGCCCCTGCGGAACCAGATATATCTGAAGAAGACATCACATTCGCCAATCGATGGAAACGCCTGAGAATCATTTCGCAACACTTATGTCAGAGATGGAAAGCGGAATATCTTAACGAATTGCATAGAAGAAACAAATGGAAGTACCAACAGGATAATGTAAAGGTTAACGATCTTGTTGTCATAAAAGATGAAAGGCTAGCTCCAAACGAATGGAAACTAGGACGAATAGAGAAAACGTACCCGGGACTCGACCAAAATATACGCGTAGTAGATATACGGACTGCTAGCGGCGTAATAAGTCGGCCCATTACAAAGACGGTCAAGTTATTTTCGAACTGACTATATTTTTCATCTCCATCACCTATCAAATTCAACACTCACACAATTTTTTATGTACTTTTAGTAATGGCTGGCTATCTACCACGGCAGGACAGGTCTCCTGAACGTCGTCGCCGAAATGAGCGTCCAGGCAGATCCGAGGAGCGTCTCGACCGAAGCAACCAGCGTCTCGACCGAAGCAACCAGCGCCACCAGGATCAAGGGCGTCGCCCCGCCGACTGGCAATTCTCCTGTGGCATTTGTCAGGAGGACCATGCTATACGGTCTTGTCACGTCTTCAGGCAAATGACTCCACAAAGGCGTTACGAGGTGGTCGAAAGGCGCGGATATTGTCGCAATTGTTTGGCCCGCAGTCATTTGGCTCCGGACTGTCAAAATTTAACGGGTTGCCGCGACTGCGATAGACGACACCACACACTGCTACATGGGGCGCCGCAGCTCGCCATTTTTCTCAGGCCTGACAGTCCCACGGATGTAGCCTATCTGCGAGCGACCGTGTTCGTACCTACGGCCATGGTGCGAATCATGGATAGTCGTGACACTTGGTCATCCATGAGGGTCCTGCTATGTCAGTCGGCGGTGGTGTCACGAATTGCCTCATCGACGTGCAGCCGGTTGGGGCTGACGACTTTTCGCCGCCAAAATCATCGCTTTGCCTCCTTCAAACTAAGGTCGAGGCATGAAAGGGATACGCAAATATTCAGGGTTGACGCTCTGATCACCGAGGAGCTGCCACGACGACCCTATTCTGACCCTATAATAGAAGACCCAACGAGGGACTTCGGACGTCATTCCCTTGCAGACGTGGATCCGTGCTGCAACACCCCGGTAGATGTTGAACTGGGGGTCGATGTCTATGCTGTGGTTCGTCGAGATGGGGTATCACCTACTGGGCTAGGAGTTGTGGATGCCTACCAGACGGCGCTGGGCTACGTTTTCGCCGGGCCCACGAACATCGGAAGAAACTTACATTAAAACCGAAAATTGTAAATAATGTCACCAAGTCACGGGGGGGGAGAATGTTGAAGTGTGTCTCTATTTATTTGAGCCGGAGTGTGGCTCTATTTAGTTGAGCAGGGGTGTGCAGGAATAGCGGTGCATCAATCGTTTATTCTTTTCGCTCCCTTTTTTTGCTCAAGCAGTTTGTTGTTGTGCTGTCGCTTGTAGGCAGTGAATTTTGGCGATATTGCAGGCGACAGCATCAACACAAACCAGTCTTTTATGATAATCGATCGAGTTCGTGCGCTTCTCCTCCCGTGACAGTGACAAACATAAAGATACAAATTACAAAATTACATATGTACATATAAACCAAACAAATTAACTTTGTGAACATTGAACATAGAACATTGAATTTATAAAAAAGGCTTATTGTCTAAGTGTGTTAACATCCACAAAAAATTAATTAGTGCTAAATTTATAAAATAAAATGTAAATTAAATTAACTATTATAAAAAAAACTAATTATTATTTGCTGCCTAAAATCTACAATGTACTAATTAAAAACTACTGTTTGATCTACATTTGCAATACACTACTTAAACTACTATATCAAACTAAGCTAATCTAAAAATATATTAATTCCTAATAAACTACTATACTAATTAAAATCGCCACAATTACATATAAATACAACTAAAACAACCACACCTTGAATTTGAAAAATTGTTAGCATATCCTATACATTGTAACATACATATATACAAACCGACACAAAAAAAAGCAAAGTGAAAATATACGAAATGAATTTGAATATACGAAACATGAAATTTGTTAGTTTCTAAACGAAAGGCACAGTTAATAAACACTATCAAATTCCATCACTTCGCGTTAATAGCATTTTGATTCCCCAGTTATGAAGCTAAAATAGGAAAAATGGTGGCTGTAAAGTCAAAAATTATGAAAAGTATATTTAGAAACACCGGCGTAACTTTCTATTATATTGAGAATACCAAAATAATTCTATGGCATGTGATTGCTGACTTCATGGGGAATATTTGTGTATGAAAAGTTTCAGAATTATGAATGAAGAAAGTTAAAATATAAGGAATTGCAACGGCGAATTCTGGATTTGTCATCAATTGCAGCAATTTTCGTGAATGGCTACATATATGTTACAAGCGACCAATCTGATGGATGAAGCTGGAATCTTTAAATTCGCTGTGTACATCATATGCGTTTTCCATACAACATTAAGGAGAAAATCAGTTTTTTCTGTTTCATGTTTTTATGTTTTTGTTCATAGCCACTTATGAATATAAGCCATCGATATGTATGTATGTAATTTCAAGCAACTATTTAAAAAAAGTTCTACACTTAGAGAACAAGTCTGTTAATAAAAGCAGCGATTGTCTGCTGCCTATCAGCAGACACTTTTCTGCTATTACAGCTGTTTTTGGCATAACAGCAGTAATCTGCAATCTTACATCACCATTCATATAGATGATAGATGAATTACTGAAATGCAATTTTACCGACAATGTCTGTCGGACGAATGTATCAAAATATTTCTCGAAGATCCTGGCAATACAATATGAGTGGTTTCCAAACGCTGCAGTAAAAATTCCCTAAAAAGTTGGAAAATTAACTATTTATGAGTAAAGTTTCCATCTTTCAAAGCCATAGTAAATAGTTCATTTACTAGAAAAAGGGTAGTAGATTTACTTAAAATCATTTCTTTGGATCTAATAAAAAATTCTTACAATTGAGTAAATTCAAACTTATCTGGAAGAATATTTCCAAGGTTTTAAGTAAGAAAAAAATCTGGAATTTTTTGTATGGAAAAAATTCCATTTAGGAAATTTTAATTTAAAAATGTGTTTATTTCCTAAAAGTAAGTTAATATGTTTACAGAAATTTATGCCGAGTTCTTCATACATTTAGGTATTAATGTAATTAATGAACATTTGAAATTGTTTAAAAAATTCTTGAATATTAATTTAAGAAGCAATTCTCGTTGCCTTCGCAACAATCATGGAGTAATAGCTCAACTCCTTATGGCAGAGGTAACATGAAACTCTTGAGAAATATCTCATGTATCAGTTTTGCATACTCTGAAGCAAAAGTATTTGTTTGATTTTTTTAGTTAAATTGAACTTATTTTTAACTTAACTTAAAATTTTCCTCAGTTTAAGTAAAAATTTCCTCGTTTTGAGGAAAAAAATCAGCAAATTTGTGCTCAGTTTGAGTAAATATTAACTTGATTTGAGTAAACATTTACTTAGTTTTAGGAAATTTTCAGCAACATTATTCTAATATTTAGTAAAAATTTACTTAGTTTTAGGAAAATTTCAGCAAAATTTTACTTATATTTAGTAAAAATGTACTTGGTTTCCTAAATTTTAGTTAATTTTAATTCATTATAGGGTTAATTTTTTTATGAGTGTAGATGAAAACCCCCCCAGGGGAAAATCCTGCGCACGGGCCTGCTCATTGTTATCTATGTGTTTCTACCAACATACCATGTTCTTTCTGACTCGATCATTTTTCCTTTTTGCTTGTCGTCAAGTTTTTGTGTCCCTGCTACTGTTTCCCGACTACATTAATCTTTTGGATTTTTAACTTTGTGGAGAACACATCAAGAAAACATAAGGTTTCTTTCTTTAAAGTAAAGCACAAGTCTTAAACGGGTAGTGAAGTAAAAACCCGTTATTAATCTGTCAATTATTAATCGTTGTGGTGATTCCCATTTCGATTATAACAACCATAATCAGTAAAGAGTATATTAATCGATTCAAGTGACCACCCCACCCCACTTGGGCTTACTTACAATCATCAAATCCGTAGAATGAAGGTCGTAACATATGTATTCGCACATCTATGGTTAATTTGAACGCGACCAACAACAATACGGCAAAGCACCGAAAAAAATACAACAACATTGTCCATCTGAGTCTCTTGATGCGAAAATTTACAATTGTTGGGTACTGGATATGATTTATGATTAGTTAATATTAAGGCTAAATAGTTTAGTGGTTTAGTGTTAATAGTTTAGTGGTTAATATTAAGGCTAAATAGTTTAATTTGTATCAACGGCAGATAAGTGTCCCTAGTATTTCATATGCAAAATTTATTATGTTTTATCAAATTCTAATCCACAGCACATCGTCCATTCAATTTATGCTATGTTATGGAAATGCAACTCAGAAATGAGTTCCTTCCAACTGCTGGGCTACTGACTCTCGATTCCGAGGGACTTCTTTACCGGGCGGACAAACTCTTGTTCTACCACAGACGGTTTAAGACCTTGGATATTGACGACACGGTATACAATACCACCCAATAATTTGTATATAATAGTTTTTAAGTAGTTTGTATGCATTTAGTGTAAGTGTTAGTATAAGAAATAAAATGTGAAAGATCTTCCTTTTTATATAATTCTATTTTTTAAGGAAATAACATGTTAATGTAAAAAATGAAAGAATGCCATGTTAGCAGCAAAGCTGCGACGGAATTTTAGTATAAATGGCATTGTCCTTGATGCCAAAATTACCACTGTTAGATTTAAGATATTTTATATTGTGTAAGGCTGTAAAACCCAAATCGTTTGCAAAAAAATCGAAAATGTATTTTTTATTTACATTATTTTCTTCATATTCTCATTAACTAAACATAAACTAAAGATTCATGTTAACTAAAATTACCTGTATTATCTGTTGAAAATTAACTTTTTTAAATATACTAATTCAATTATGAATATGAAAAGCTAAAGCGGTGTAACTTTCTTACGGTGGTGATGCAGGGATAGAGTAGTTGTTATGTAGGGGTATTATCAATTGACGCCATGGTTGGACATAGAATTGAGAGGCATAGGATTCCCAGAACACCAAGGAATCCAATCAAGTAATTAACGGCTAATACATTTCTATTTGTTTATATTTTCTTTTTATACCCTACATCACTTCGTGGACTAGGGTATTATAAGTTAGTTTTCCGCCAAATGTTTGTAACACCAATAAATAATCGAGGCGATTCCAAGCCGATCCTTATACTTAAAGGTGGGTCTAGACCTTTAAGTATACGGATCGGCTTAGAATCGCCAGCTGAATCGATTTAACGATGTCTGTCTGCCCGTCCTTCTGCTGTCCATCTAAGCTTGTTCGCACTCTACAGGTCGCAATTGTTGTCCGATTGACATGAAATTTGGCGAAAGTTAATTTTTTTGGCCAATGACGATTGGTATTGAAGTTGGAGGAAATCGGTTCCGATTTAGATATAGCCTCCATACAAATATCCCTATTATTTACACTATTACTGCTCTAGAATACACATTTTACATGAAATCATGACAAAATTTTCAGGATCGTGTTATATTTGAACTAGAAACAGCTAATGGGAAAGTGGACCACACGGGACCATGTTTTGATATAGCCCCCATACAAATGTACCTCCGATTTATAATATTACTGTTCTAAAATGCATATTTTACATCGGATCTTGATCAAAATTTGCAGATTATGATATATTTCAACTAGGTGTAACTACCGTGAATGAGAACAATATAGACCCATATTTTGGCACAGGTCCCAAGTGGTGTTATAGGCCCCCATCAAATGTCCGTCCGGTCATCCTATTACCGCTGTATAATCTGTATTTGTCATTGGATCTGGACCAATTTTCCACATCATGTTATATTTACTTTGCTGGGAATATCTGCCGAAAAATATTCGTTAAATTTGAATAAAGATGGATTTATTACTATAAATTATATACTGTATAATTTATATGAACTACATAAAATTGATGCCATGAAATACCTGGACTCAAAACAAAGTGAACCCTGTAGTGAGTTAAAATGAACTAATATCTAGTAACGATGAGCTTCGTTTAGCGCGAAAGCAATATTTCCTCATATAAAGTTCAAACCTTTCTTGAAAGTAATACATGCGTTGAACTTGATTCTAGTTCAATTTTCCTCAAATCAAGTAAATATTTACTCAAACTGAGGAAAATTAAGTAAGTTTTTCCCCAAATCAAGTACATTTATACTAAATCGAGGTAAAATTTTTCTGAAATTTTCCTAAATCTAAGTAAATTTTTACTCAAACCAAGCAAATTTTTACTAAATTTAAGTAAAATTTTCCATAAACTATGTATATTTTAACTAAAATTTTGCTGAAATTTTTACTCAAATCAAGTAAATATTTACTTAAACTGACAACAAATTTGCGCAAAACAAGTACGTTTTTTCTATGGGCTTTGAATGTAATACATTCAAATTTCAGCTATTCGATCGAGTAATTTCTTATTACGAATGAAATTTTTTCCAAACAAAAAATTTCTTAATATTTTTCTAACTGAAAACCGTGGAAATTTTATTCCACACAACTATAAATTTACTCAACTGCAAGAATTTTGTATTAAATTCAATGAAATGTTTTTAAGTAAATTTACTACTTTATTTCTAGTAAATGAACTATTTGCTATGACTTTGGAATAAGGAAGCGTTACTCATACTTAGTTAATTTTCCTACTTATAAGAATTTTTTTACTAAACTGGAGTCAAATCGTTGAACTAAATTGGAGTATAGATTTTATTCAAATTTAGTAATGCTATTTTTCTAAGTGTGGGTTTAGTAATCAAAACGAGGTATATACACAGAGTGTGGTGTAGGATATTATATAGTCGGCCCCGCCCGACTTTAGCCTTTCCTTACTTGTTTTAAATTAGCTTTTGCTACAAAACCATCCCTACAATCAGAGTTTTTGAAATTTTTCATTTATGTTGTAAATGAAAACTTTATTCTTCTCTGAAAGCATAGTGACTTTGCTATTCAGAATCATTTACACTAAACACCGCAAGACGAAGTCGATGTAGTAGGCAACAATTTGTTGGTCGAATATACGAAAGACACGAACACTTTTTAGTAAAGAATCGTTTATTTTCAAAAATAAATATTTACAAAATGTAGTTAAAGCCCCAGCTCCAATATTGGCATTAAAGTGGCGTATAGTTAATTCATTTTTATGAAATTATAAATAGTATAATTAAAACTGTAAACACATTTACATATCTAAAAAACCAATAGAATTTTTTAAAGGTTTGCGCTAGAAAGGATTCAAGATAGGCTAACAAAAAACTTTTATCTAGTAGTTTTGAATGTAATACATTCGAATTTCAGCGATAAAGTAATTTCTTCTTTCGAAGGAAATCTTTGTTTTGGTAATGGAAAGCAGGAGAACCACACTCGACCATAGACACATTTGACCATATACGTATTTCATTGTCCTGTGTAGGGACAAATCATCAGTGATCCTTTTGTATGGAGTGCTTGCGTTAACATGATGTCATCGTTTATATATATCTATATCTACATTTTATGAAAATGTATGCGTATTATAAGTATAAACCCGAAAACATATGTGTTCTACCTAAACCTTTCTCATTGTCATTTGCTGTAGGCTGATGGGTTTTCAAGTTCAGCATACAAACTCATCTTCAAAGAATTGCAACCACATGGTTGTTGAGGATGTTGTCTAATAAATTCATGGGGGAAAAGCTGTACCGTGTAGAAAATCAATCAAATCACTAATCAAACAACACAAAAACAAATAATAATAAACAATTAAGTATCCTTTTAAACGTACATAAAAGTGTTTTAAGAATATGGTAAATCGTTTTAGTAACTTCATCTTATATAAGTCTCTTACGGGAAGAACATTTGTTGCATGATGTTGATGATATGATGATAAAAAGGTTGAATGTATGATTTCTGAGGGGTAGATTAAACACTAACATCAGGGCCTTGTTTTACATCGACTGTAAAGATTTTATTGAAGCGTTATTTCTACATCCATATATAATAAGAAGATATGACAAGTGACTAGGAATCCAACTTTCATAAATCAACATTTTGGTTTTAACATTTAGCTTGTGTTTAAATTTATATAAACACCAATAGTAATTTATTGCAAAAAACATGCATAGATACCGTATTATACTCGGTTCTTTTATAGCAACTCGGTTGGTATAAACTGACATGAGTGATAAATTTAGTTTTATATACATTTAAAACAAATCTCACGTATTTAGATATTATATTATATATACTCGACCTGAGTTTGGAAATCCCTCACATGTTTATAAAGATAAAGCAAACAAATGTTATCAGCGAACCTGGACATTTTTCCATTGAATATTATGTTCCCAATGCCAATAATAAAAAAATTAAACAAAATTGGTCCGAACACACTACCCTGGGGTACTTTGCATTTTACAGGTAAGAAACTACTTTCTTATCTCCATTCTGTACGAACTGTTGCCAATTCGATAAAGCCTTTTTATAATTGAATAGCATTACTAGATACACAAATTACCATCAGTTTCAAAAGCCTTTGACAGATCAAAAAAGACCGCAGCCATGCCGTCGAAACCTCCACAAATATACTCCATGACAGCTTCTTCTGTTCCAGAGCTTCTACAAAAACCAAATCGAATATGTTATTTCTATGTAAGTAGTCTGATAATTGATTAAAAATATTTTTTCCACAACCTTTCATTATGGCTGTTTTTCTTTAAGGCTGGATAACTAAGCTGCGATAACAAAAATCTAAATAAAATATTAAAATTTCACTCAAAATAAAAAATTCTTTTTTAAAATTGTCGCCAAATTCCTTTAAATTCTTAGATTGATTCTCTTCAGACTAGGATTTGCATTTTCCCGTAAACGGGAATTAATTTTTCATTGAAAAACGAAACATTCACATAATATTATGTGTGCTTATTACTTGGTGCGATATTCGGATATTCGGCGAGTGAGTTGTGCTCTCATTTGTGAAAATCATTTACTTAAAAAGGTCGGGTATGTTGTTGAAAATTCGCTGCGAAACCACCTGACGAAACCTTTCAAAGGAGTGGAGTTCATGATAGTGGTAGTGCCAGGTAATAAATGTCACCATGCCACTTGTAAATAAATTTGCATTCTATAAAATATAAATGCAAAATGGTTTGAGTCATAAGAGTTCAGTTCAGTAAAATAAGTATTTATATCACAACGAACCTGTTACAGAATTCAATTCAAACATCTTTTCAAGTTTCAAAATTAATTAAATGTGTGCAATCGAAATATGCAAGTATTCGATTTAATAGCATAGGCAATAGGCCTCATCAGATATTTCTTATTTTATTGGAAAATGTATACGCGACGGAGAACGATCGTTCACATCCAAGAGATGTAGGCTTAATAGTCAGTAGAGCGTTGAATAAAATGTTTATGTTGTCTTTTCTTTGTCCTGTCGTTTCGAAAACTATACATTCTTTTTTAGAGAGCTATCTTGACTTTTTAATACAATATTGTTACTTGCGTTTTTTGGGTGTATATCCGAACACATCTTAAAAATATTTTGTCATCCAACTGCAATATTTGACATACATAATTAAAAACGATATGAGCTAAATTATTGTACAACATTTTTATTGTGGAAATAATGGAAAAAATATGCGAAGAAATATCTTTCTACTGAATTCTCGCGGGATTCCCATACTAATTTCCCGGGATACGGGAAATGAAAAATATGAGAATACCCTGGAATTTTCCCGCTGGAAATCCCCTACTTCAGACGCTCACAAATATAATTTCTGTGTTTTTCTTCGAGCCTTTAATAATTTCTAGAAAGATCATAAGCTTACATAAGATTACAATCAATAGACGTTCCACTTAACGGCCTAGTAACAAGACCATGGTATGATTCAAAAACAAATTCTCTAAAAATATTGAATAAGGCTTTGGCATCATCATTTGAGTTGAGAACAAGTAGCACTCGGTAGCGGTGTCCGTACATACGTACACCACATTTTAATGTGTACGCATTGAGTGCATAAAAAATAATTTAGACATTTATTGCTTAATATTACATTCATTTACTTGTATATATACCCTATTTTTGTAATTTTAAATATTTATTGTGTAAAATTAAACACAATTTTTTCACTTTTACATCATTTGTTGAATAGTACACAAGCATTGTTGTTAAACACATCATGTTGAAAATTTAGACGATTGTGTTCAATTGTTACGACATCTAAAATTGAAGTTATTTAAAAATGAAGAAGAAAAGCCAATAATAAAAATAGCAACGAAATTATTTGAAACGACAACGTTACGATTCAAAATAATTCCGTACATTGAATCTAGTTTAATTTTTATGGCGACATAGTCATTTCACATAGCATAATAAACACTTTTGCTTATCGATAATGAAATTATTTCGACACAGTAAAATTCCAACAACATAAGCATGATTTTGTTCCAAATAACAATGTAAGAACGGACAACGAAACACGCTTATGTCAACAAACAAAGACCAATAAAAAACTTCAATTACTTCATAACAAGAAACAAAGCACGAATAAAGAATCAGAATTAATCTCACCATCAAATCGTGTGGACGTATTAATTTATTGAATTGCCCTACCTAATTAATCTGAAGGAACAATTTTCAAAGTTAATTTGAAAATAAAGAATTAAGTGCCGCAGTCGGTACGATCCGAGCAAAGGATCCGAGTAAAAAATAAATAGATTCCTTTTTCGTTTCAACGATTAACGAAATTATTGAGGGATAAATTCATTAAAGCCAAGAAAAAGCATAAAGTAACAAAAAAGCACCAGATGACAGCAACCTACAAACAACAAGAATTGCGACAACAATCCAGCTCATTGGAAAACTAGAATTGGAACGGCACCACCATACCACAAAAGACAGCATCAGCTTATAATAAGAATTATTATTTATTTACATAAATTTATGTGCGAAGAATACTTCTAGTATCACTCAAAATAAATATATAAGAAGAAAACGATATAATAAGGTAAAATTTTTACTAAATAAAAAATCTATATTTACACTTCAACAATATTGCTGCGATTCCTAAGGGACCCTCCAATATTAAACTATATTTTGTGGGTTTTCACATACACCATAATAAAATGCAAGTATTTTCTAAGAGGAGTTGTTTTAAAATTTTAAAGGAAACACACAAAAAGCATAAATCTATGAGAAGGTCCGTCCGACTCTTTGATTTCTGACAGTTACGTGCGATTAAAATGTAAATAAAAGAGCGACACTCTTCTTCTCACTCATAGGTGAAGAATGGGTGTTTAAAAATGAAAATTTTTCGTGTTTTTTGTTTAATTGTGAATGAACTAAAGAAAACAGCACAAAGAAACGACAAAAAAACGTTAAAATTCTGAAAACCCGTGTCGTGTTTTACTTGAATTTTGTGACCATTTTAATTATTTTATTTTTATTTAACTAATGTAAAACAATTTTATTGAAAAATAAGACAAAAATTATCCTATTCTTCTTTGTTACCGGCATTCTTAATTTTGAAATTTCCATGTTATTTTGAATGATTTCTGTCAAAACCTACGACAGCACTCTTTTAAATTTTATTAGTCACATTTTAATCTAACGTAACTCACTCAATTTTTGAAATGAGACGGACGGACCTTCTTATTCATTTATGTTTTTTGGAAACCCAGGGAAGGAAAATTGATTTTTTTATTTGATAACATTAACCATTAGGTTAGACCCACTTAAATATTTAAACACGCTACCGACGGAAATCGAGACAATCAAGGTCAAAATCCTCAATATTATAACAACTGCCCCAAACATAACAATTTTCAACCAACTTTCAAACGGGAGAACCCAAATACACAGAACACCAACTAAATATAAATCACAAAACAAAATTCAACAAAAATGATACCAACAACACAACTACAAGCGGAATACTTCGGCCCAACCAAATGTATATCATCAGCCTCGATATGAACATAATACCCAAAGAACCCATGGATATCAATATAGTCGAGAACGACCCTTTATTTGATCACCAACAACAATTTGATGATGGTGATCAGACCACGCAAAACTCAGTACACAGTTATTGCACTTGCCAGGATCACCCAGTAGATGACGAACATACGCCATCAGATTCATATCATCATGAAATGGACAATTCCAATCCACCAGTTGAAATAACTACCCAAAATTTTCATATTCAGGCCTCACCGGGGAATTACACCATATAATAGTAAAAGACAAGACACTGGGGCTACACACTCAATAGTAAATCCCGGGCTGTGTAATCCAAAATGGAAAAATTAATTAATTAATTAACTCTTAAGACCCTTCAGAATCATGTCAAATCTACCACCGTATACCAAGTACCCTTATTCACGGAACTAGGAGACGAAAATCAAAAATTCAATTTAATTGAATGTAAGTTTCACGACTTATGCGATGGTATAATAGGAAATGATGTATTGACAAGATTTAGAGCTACTATAGACTATACAAATAAGTTTTACTTATCAACAAAAGGGAAATCCCCTATTATTCGCCGGAACACACTGTGTACAGTTTATCGTAGCCGAGAAAAGTGGACTTGTTCATCTTAAGGAATAACGAAGCATTAGAGGAGATTTAATACTACACGAGGGAATCTACGATGTTCAAAATTTTAATGTCGAGATAGAAACTTCAACAGACAGTTTCAATGAAGTACACTTAGATACTACAGACATGACAATAATGAATGTCAAAAGTGTTTGCATATTCGACGACGAATTTCAACAAACATCACCGATATTTCAACAAATTCGTACAACGCATATGAATGCCGAAGAGCGAACAGAGGCTCTAAGAGTTGTTAAACGATATCAAAATATATTTTATCAACCGGATTCCAAACTAACTTTTACATGTGAACTTAAACTCTGGATAAATACCGTAAATGACATCCCGATATACACCAAATCTTATAGATATCCCTACATCCATAAAGAGGAAGTTCAGGAGCAAATTCAGGAGATGTTGAACAGCGGGATAGTACCTAAAAAATATGATGTCAGCGGAAAAAAGGATATTGGTCGTGGATTATCGAAAACTTAATTAGAATATAATAGACGGCCGTTATCCTATTCCTAATATTGAAGAAATTCTTGGAACGTGCATGTACTTCACCACTCTGGACCTAGCGAAAGGATTCTACCAAGACTTAGATATACAGAAAACAGAATTTACTGTAAAATGTGGGCATTACGAGTTCTTGAGAATGCCATTCGGATTGAAAACAGCCCCCGTGACGTTTCAGCGATCAATGAATACTGTTTTGAAGGAATACATTAATTAAATAGGCCTTGAATATCCCGATGACATAGTTATATGTCCTTCAAGAGCACATACAGTCAATTAAAGGTGCAATTGGATAAATCTGAATTCTGCAAAAGGGAAACTGAATTTTTAGGACACGTCGTAACCCAGGATGGAGTAAAACCAAACCCATCGAAAGTGGAATGCGTTCTTAACTTCCCGATACCAAAGACCCCTAAACAGATCAAACAATTTCTGGGACTCACTGGATATTACCGAAAATTAAAGATTACTCCCACCTAGCAAAACCCATGACACCATATCTCAAGAAAGATGCTAAATTGAAAATAGATGACCCATCATATCAACAATGTTTCGATAGTTTGAAAAGAATTTTGACTAACGATATGTCCCAGATGTTGAAAATACCATTTTCGAATTTCGAAAAAAAAAAACAGAAGTTGTGCTGAATGGTGCTAGGTTTGTGCCCAATTGTGACGTAAAAAGTTTTCCGAAAAATTGAAAATTGACCGAGATATTGCGAAAAAACTTTTTTTCCAAAAACAAAAATCGTTGTGCTGGATTGTGCAAGCGGAGTACATAATTGTACTGGGCATAACTGGGCCACAGGTAGCAGTGGCATGTGCAGAGGATTTACATAGACTATCGAATGTGACCCCTAGAATCTTGGGGATTGTCGTGTCTTCGACTCGCACATTCAATGTCCTCCTGACCTCTGCAGACCATGTGGTAAACAGTGTAGCTGATGATTTTGCGGCGGATATTTTCATATTGATCGCTGCGAAAAAACTGGTAAGATCGGTGATATAATCCCAATCCCACGGCGGCCGGTTCTATGTACCGGGTTTGGGGTTTCCCGGATTTTTTCATTTCCCGGGAAAACGGGAATGAAAAATTTCATTCCCGGGAATCCCGGGAAAAAGTAATTTATTTATAGGTATGTTCAATATAGTTTAAAATATCAACATTTAATAACTGGTGTGTTTTTTTCAATACTGTCATATTACAAATTAAAACCGAATGTTATTGTAAAAATATTTTACAAATTATTTTTCATTTTACAAATATTTTACTCTACACCTTTTAAAGATTATATTCGGAACATACAAATTTATATTGAGAAATGTAAATTCATATTAGGGACATATAAATTCATAATGGGTAATGTAAATTTATAATAGGAACATGTTAATTCATAATGAGATATATAAATCATAATTCATAATAGGAACATACCAATTCATAATGAAATATACAAGTTTGTAATCAGAAAATCCATATTCATAATCAGAAAATCCATATTCATAATCAGAAAATACGTTTTCATATTCATAAAATATGAATTCATAATGAGAAAATATAAAATCATATTGAGAAAATGTAAATTTATAATGAGAATATTGATAAAATATGCGTTTCTACATATATAGTTTCGATTATAAATTTTAGAGTTCCTGATTATGAATTTATATTTTATGAATATCAGGAATATGATTAAGAATTTAATTTTCTCATTATCAATTTGGATTTTCTCATTTTGTATTTATATATGAATTTACATTTCACATTACGAATTTACAGTGCTGTTTATGAATTATCATGCTCCTGTAATGAATTTACATTTCCTGTTATGAATTTACATCTCATCGTGAACTTACATATTCCGATTATAAATTACATTTTCTCATTATAAAATTGAAAAGTTGTAGACTAATCGTCAGAATTGGACATTTATTTCGCAGGTAGAAGTGACTGACACCTACAATCATGGTGTCAAAATTGAAAACGATTAAGGAAACAAATAACTCATATGACGGAGAATGTTATGACGCATTTAATTTAGAATATTCCTTCGTCTGGAGACAAAAATATTTTATAGAAACAGGGGGGAATATTCTAAACTGTAAAAACAATAGAAACATAAAAAATTAATATTAATTTAATAAATTCATAAAAAATAAAAATATTGAAATAGTCCAGCCATTAATTCTTACAAAGGGCCATTTAAATACATAGTAGCATATATTTATATTCCTATTAGATTTCTCTTGAAAGTTTCCAGGCGAACAATTTTTATTGTATTCCTATTTTTAGACCATTTCTTTCTGGCTACATATGTAAAGTAAATTGTTGTTGAAGAAGATATTCACCTCGATTTTTCTAGGAAAACAAGAAAATTTACATTATGTAAGCCATAGAAGATCCTGCAAATAGCCTCACAGAAAGTTTTTATTTCCCTAGCTGGGTTTCGCATTAAATGGCTATTTAATTTAAAAATTTTTGTTTGTAGTAATATAAAATAAACAAATACTCAACAAATACTTATTATTGTCAGTAATGTAAATACATACATATATGAATTTGAAATACATCTAAAAATTCCAATTTATATAGTAACATTAAATTATTGATCAACATAATAAATAAATTAGTTTTTTAATATTTCCCGTATTCCCGGGAAATTGAAAATTTTTTCCCGGGAATTCCCGTCCAAATTTTTCCGAGAATTCCCGGGAAAAACGATTCGGGAATTCCCGGACCCCAAACCCTAACCGGGTTGACTCGGAGATGGATTTCTTCGACCAAGGGCTGCCACCTCAGCAATATATGTATCGTGTTTGTCCAAATTACAATGTAGGAACGGGCAACGAAACAAGCTTATGTCAAGAAACAAAAACCAATAAAAAACTTCAATTACTTCATAACAAGAAACAAAGCACACTATCATAAGAAACACAAAAGTAAAACAAGCTATTTTAACAATGTAAAATTATGCATAAGAAGAAAACATATACGAATAAAGAATCAGAATTAATCTCACCATCAAATCGTTTGGACGTATTAATTTATTGAATTGCCCTACCGAATTAATCGGAAGGAACAATTTTCGGATTTTCAAAGTTAATTTGAAAATAAAGTATTATGTTTTAATCTTGAACACAAAAAGTAGTAAAGCAATACACACCAGTTCTGATGCACCAGTTCGTCGTGCAGTGAAGTCATAAAAACAAAACTATTACAAATAAAAAACAGTAAAGAACAATCAATAAAAAACAAGCAGTGAAAAGAAGTAAAGAAACAAAACAGTTTATATATAAGCAAAATGTTATGATCCAAACATTTCACAATAAAGCTATTGGCAGAAAATGGTAAAAATATATCTAGTGCATGAAAATGAGACATATTTATAAGCAAAAATATATATTTAATTATTTAAATAAGCTGTTTAGACCTATATTAATTTTCAACTTCTTGCTGACTTCCTCAGGGGTTTCGTATGAATTTTAATTTAAGTACGTTACATAGATTTTTTCATTATATACATATATATATATTTTTTTTTTGATTTCAGAGCGTATCATTTGAGAGGAAAAAGAAATAATTGGTGAAGAAAACTACATAATTTAAATTCCCTAACTCAAGCAATAAATTATTATTACGCTTTTAATATAATGTTTCCCCGTCAGCTGTCACAGTCCATGGATTTTTTGGTTTGGTTTTTCTACAAATATTATTGTTTAGAGAAAGTTAATAATTTTAATTCACAAATATTAAAACCTTATCGTAACCCTTACAGAACAAACAAATTAAATTCCCTAACTCAAGCAATAAATTATTATTACGCTTTTAATATAATGTTTCCCCGTCAGCTGTCACAGTCCATGGATTTTTTGGTTTGGTTTTTCTACAAATATTATTGTTTAGAGAAAGTTAATAATTTTAATTCACAAATATTAAAACCTTATCGTAACCCTTACAGAACAAATTGAAACATTTAAAAATATGTATATTTTATTCGCATGTTTGAATTAATATTTTTTATTACATAGTAAATTATTATTTCATTTTTTATTTAATATACATATTATGTATTTTTTAAAATTATAATAAAATATTTTTTTTTGATACTATAACTTTCTTCTTCATTTGTTTAACTGTGTTAAACTAATTAAATATATTAACAATAAGAAATGAATTTTATACATATTTTTGAATTTGATGAATATCTCTGAATTACATAAACCCGTTATTCTCTGTAATTTTCGTAGTGATGGAAACCCTTCGTCTGTTCCCCGCTCATCACACAGAAGAGATTTCGCTCAACTTTACGAAGAGTTTCCATTTTGTGGAAAATTCCAGTAAATTGTTTGCTGAATTATGTTTTTCTTCGGTGCATCGTTTTTCTTCACTCTCCAACAAGCACTTTTGCGGCAACGATCGGAGCGGTAAGAAGCACAGCACCCAATAAACCAAACTGAATTGAAACGGAAACCTGTCTTTGCCTTTTCTTTTATTTTCCGTCTCTAATTGGGAAACTGACATTTTACAATTTGTGAGTCCACCAAAAACTTATACAGTCCACTTTCAGCGAAGATCTCACAAAATTGTACACTGTCCTACGAACCTTTACCAGGAACTGTAAGGAATTTGCAAAAAAAAGAAGGAAGAAAATCTTTACTAGGTTTTGAGCTTCGTATCTGAATACAGATTACATAACGATGACAAACTGATCAAGGCATGTTAAGGTTTGGTTTTAGTGTGATACGGTTTGGTGTAAAGCGTTTTGTTTGGCAAAGCAAGAATAAAAAACATAAATCGAATCTTGTCCTACGACAATCCATAAAATAATCAAAACATCTCAAACAGTACAGTGTTTTTTGCTATCAAACGAAAGCTCACACTAACATACAGAGCGTACAGAATTATAAGGGAAATCCGTGTTTTTTTTTTCATTAAAAATCTAACATTTGTTACATACATTCCATACAACACGAGAACATTTCGCCAACTTTTAAGAACTACGTTCAGAGTTTATATGTATGTTCGTGTGCATGAGAGATCCCCACAGCAGAGTCCATTCAAGCATACATTAAGAGACAAGCATCTTTATAAGCGCGCCTACACCGGACAGCCGCAACTCTTGTCAAAGAGACTACAGCCTCATCTAAATAACAACGAAACTCTATAGTAACACAAACACGCACACATATTGCACTCCATAGCTCAAATAGTCACGCTTGATGCGAGGGGTATTCGAGCAGTTCTCACTGTATATTGCAAAAGCATAGAAATTTGCCACACACTGTCACATATTCTTCACTTTAGCCTGTTTTAAACTCTCCCTTGAAAAGAGGCGGGGTGGGGAACTTCTCACACACAACTCTCGTAGACAAACGGGGACAAGGAGTCAAACTGTTATACGGCAAGAGCAATTTCTATGCTCTTGTAAGGCAAGGACGGCGCGTGCATTGAGTTTGCCTCCAATTACATTTCGCATTTCGTGAAGATCGTCACTTCGAGAGTAAGCGTGCCAAAAATTTTCATAATTTTTTAATTTATTATTGTGACTGTTTTATATAGTTTTTCGTCAATAATTATTAATTAATTATTGTCTGACAATTGGTTTCCGGAGACAAGCGAAAAAAAATCAACGTGATTTTCGGGTACGGAAAATGTTAACGACCAATACGAATATTTTGTTGGAAGCAAACTCGGCGTGTAGCCTATTAAAAAGAAAAAAGAAATTTTAACTCGACGCTTAAATAAAGTTTTCAAGGCCAAGAAACGGAGAATTTATAATTTCGTAGTGATGGTGAAGTGTGGTGAATTCAATTAGGAAACCAAGTGCCATCATAAATCGTTAACAGAAATATTTTCTCGATGTTTACGTGCATTTTCAAGGCCAAACAACGGTGTATTTGATATTTGTGTGTTGCGGGAGAAGAGTGCGGTAAATAAGTTAGCTAAAGAATAGAAAGAGGTAGTGTAGTGGAAGGTGTATAGAAGAGCAGGAACATAAACAACGATATACAATGCTTTAGGTGAGTGAGTCGAATGTGTGGAACATTAGGGTATCACACCTACAACGCATTGGAGGTTTCAAATGAAATATTAGGGTGTTCCATCCTGTAAAAATTATAATATTGTTCGAAGTGATCTATTATTTAAAAGAACATTTCCACTGAGGACAGGACATGTCATATAATCAAAGTGAGATAAAAGTGTGTATCATTAGAGACTATTAAGTGGGAAGATAGCACGTCGGCGACGTGGAACAAGACGCAACTTCGGTGGGAAAAATTCTAAATTGTAAGTGAAGCAATTATTATGAATTTGTTGAACTGGTGAATTATTTCCGATAGAGGTGTTGTTTGTCGAAAAGTACACGCGACCAGAGGGAATTCGCCAAGCTGCGGGAATGTGCGAGAAGTGCTGTCTTTCTAATTGACTGTTTCTGCGCTTCATTTGCAAACGTTGGGGTGTCCCGCATATATGTTTAACATAAAGGTTTTTGAAATATTTTGGGAAAATATTAGAATATTGAAATTTTCGCTTGCTTTTCCACTAGCAAATTTTTCTTTGACAAATTTGCGAATCAAAATACAAAAGAAAGAAAGAAACGTCAAAAGTGTTTACATTTTAAAGAATTTTTCGAAGAAGTGTATACATAATTTAATTGAAAGACATTTTATTTTATTATATAAATTGCAAAAATTAAAAATTAAATTTCACTTGCACAAATTAAAGCAACAGGTTTGTAAACAAAAGCCGGCTGTGTGTCAGTAAAACGAATAGGTTAAAAAGGAAATGTCAACAAAATTGTTTTCAACAAACAGAGCAAAGCAGAATTTGCGTGTACCGCAAATTCTGAACAGGCAAAGTTTTGTTTCTCTTCCTCGCACCCCTCTCGCCTACAAACTCAGAATTTGCCAAATAAAAATTTGCCTGTGGAAAAGGGGACTTGGTAAAAATTTAATAATACGAGCATTTCTAAAACAGAACTTGAACTTGTTCTATCTGGACAATTGCACTGTTGGAAATATTGGAAGAATTTTGAATTTTAAAATACAATCAAAACATATGCAGAATATCAACATTTTACTTACAACAACAACGTTTTAAATTCAACGAATTTGCAAGAATTTTGGAATTTTTTAATACAAACTTTTAATTATACATTGAAATTTATTATACCAAAAGACAAACGAACTAAAGCCAACATATTTACTTTTTTTAATACAAAAGATTTGTATTACGCGGCAAAATTACTGCTAGGATATTAAAAATTTTCTAGAATATCGCGAAATGAATACAAGAGACCTACGGAGAATATTTTGAATATTTTTATTTAAAATAAACAATGTACGACTAAAATATTAAAAAAAAATCGGGAAGACCTCCGTTGGGTCCAGCACAGTCCAAACAGGGAAATTCAAATCCACAGATTCTGTGACGTATCTGAGAAGGCATACTGCGCTACGTTATATATCCGAAACAACTATTGCGAAAAAGGAAATTCTTCTCATTTATTAGCGGAATTTCTTCTCATTTATTATTAAGGTAGCTCCATTGAAAACGATTAGCCTGCCTAGATTAGAGCTTTGCGGTGCGGTCTTGTTAGCTCGACTCACCAAGGCGACTTGTCAGCATTTCAGAAATACGGAATATTTATATATGGTCTGATTCAACCATAACTCTGGCTTGGTTGAGTATGTTGCAAACAGTCTCTAAAATTCTCGATTACGTTGGGAATTCTAGTTGAATGCATGGTGCAAGTTCAGATAATCCTGGTGATCTTGGAACAAGAAGATCTACTGCATCGGAGTTGAGAGATAATACATTGTGGTGGCATGGACCACATTGGTTAACAAAAGAAACTGCGTATTGGCCACAGCAACCGAAAGTTAAGGAACATACTTTGGAGAAGAAGACTAGTGCCTGTCACGCCATGACTGAGCAGGAGGACCTGTTAGAAATATTCTCTTCGTACAATCGCGCCTTACGGGTTCTCACATATATGATTCGGTTCATTCGAAAATGTCAGCGGAAATTTATCCCGCAACATGACGATTTAATCACTACAGATGAAATCATTTTTACAAAGTACCGATTATTGGAGATAGCACAAAGAACTCATTTACCCCATGAATATCAAGCCTTACAATCGAATGTACCAATAAGTTCGAAAAGTAAATTACTGACACTCAATCCATTTAGGGATGAAAATGGACTTTTACGCGTTTATGGTCGCTTATATAATTCTGATTTGAGCTATAAAGAAAGACATCGGTTAATACTCCCTGAAAAATACCGCCTCTGTAAGCTTTTTATTGAATTCACACATAAAATGCTTCTGAACGCTGAACATCAGAGTATGTTACGTGCCATTCGGCAAGAATTCTATGTTATCCGACTGAAAAATGTCATAAAACATTGTATTCCGAACTGTAAAGTCTGCACCATCTACAAAAAAACGAGTAAGAAACCAAATAATGGCTGCGTTACCTCCGAAGAGATGTACCTTTTCCCTGTCATTTACAAATACTGGTATAGAATTTGCAGGACCTTTTGAACTCAAAACGTCACGGCTGAGGAATGCGAAATTGCAAAAAGGTTATGCCGCGATTTTTGTATATTTGTCTACGCGTGCTATTCATCTCGAGGTCTGTTCAGCGATGTCCTCCGAGGCGTTTATAGCAACATTCGACAGATTCGTGGGCAGAAGGGGATTTCCAACTAATACCTTTTCGGATAATGGTACCAACTTCGTTGGAGCTAATCGAACACTGAGTAACGAATTTAAAAATTTTCTGAAAACTGCAGAAAGAACTATGGTACAAGTACAAGTACAATTTTCATGGCTTCTCGTAGCATTTTATTCCCCCTCAAGCCCCACACAAGGGTGGTATATGGGAAGCGGGAGTAAAAAGCATGAAGGCTCATTTGAAAAAGGTAGCAAGCAATCTCAAATTTACGTTTAAGGAAGTTTCGACACTTTTGGTCCGAAATGAAAGCATCCTCAATTACAGACCATTATCTCCCATAGTTTATTCCTTACACCAGAGATACAAGCCGGCCGATTTTAAGCCGCCGCCGCCGCCCATTTCATCGGCTCATATCGACTTCAACCGCGCCGCCGAGATTTGACAGAGTTCTAACTCCCCAAATCTTACTACCAAAATAGGCAACCCACTTAAAGTTACAAACGACAAGACGACTTAGACAACCTACTACTGTGAAATATATGGATTTTTACTTGAATTTGGTATCCCACTATATGATGACGTCTATAGAAAGTTGCATTTTGATTTTAAAGTCGCATTTATATTCCAGTACGCGTGGTCATGTGTTCCTATATAAAACAATAAGCAACAGCTACTCTATTGTGCTTTTTTAGTGGGTCAAAGTAGGTAGAGCTTTACCTTCTTTGGAAGGATTATGATATTCAAGATGTCTGGTCAAATATGCCTCACATGAGAAGCTGTAATAGCAAAGATATTTATTAAATTCATCCATATTATAAAATTTGGGAATGGATTTCCACTCCCAAAAAATAATTATATGGGATAATAATATGAAATTATGGGAACAATTGCTAATATTGGCTAATATTAACAAATATTGAATTACTTGCCAAAAAATAAAAGAAATGGTATTATAAACCAATACAAATTGTTCCTTCTCTTTTCCCAAAATTGTCAAATAAATAGGGGTGATCGAATAACAGAACGAGCCGGCAAATCAGCCGCCGCCGCCGACCCATTTACAGTAGCGCCGCTGCCGCCGATAATTCTGGGTCGGCTTGTAACTCTGCCTTACACAACCCAAATGTAAGGTCTGCCAAGGTAGACACCACTTACGATTGTGCGCGGATTTCAACCGAATGGCCATACAACGCCGTCGAGACACCGTCAAAGAAAATGGGCACTGTTTCAAATGCATCTGTAACGGGCACACTCGTGAGTGGTGTCGTTCCCGCAACAAATGTGGTGTATGCAACCAAAACCATCATACAAAGCTGCATCTTGACAACCACAAGAGAAGAAATGTGCGAGCCGATTGTTGCCGAGGCAATTGCCATCCAAAGCGATCACCGCAGCGTGGATCACCACCTAAAACCACTATATCTCGAAATAATACCGCGCGGACTCCAAGCAATATCAGTGGTCACCGATATAGCTCGAGAAAACTTCATTCCAGCCACAGAGAGTCGTCAAAGTCCTGTGCGTCATCTGGAGATAACAAACCCGATTGCGTACGTGAACGGTTGAGCGGGCGATATAGGACACATGTGTTTATACCTACGGTTATGGCTAGGATTCTTACCACTGATGGCCCATCCAAAACCCGCATGATACTCAGCTCCAGAGCAACACAGACTGAGATCTTGGAATCCCTAGTGCGACTGAATTCTGCACCCTCAATTTACAATCGTACCATAATCGTTCAGCGAAACTACAAATCCAAGGGATTGTCAGACAACAGCTCAATACACCACTGCTTCACTGCCTCCAACAAGCACTTTTGCGGCAACGATCGGAGCGGTAAGAAAAACAGCACCCAATAAACCAAACTTAACTGAACCTGAAACCTGTCTTTGTCTTTTCTTTTATTTTCCGTCTCTAATTGGGAAACTGACATTTTACAATTTGTGAGTCCACCTAAAACTTATACAGTCCACTTTCAGCGAAGATCGCACTAAATTGTACATCATTTTTAGACAGTGACTGTGGAAATTTAAAATTACATTGAGAAAGTAAAATTAATGTAAATTTACATATTAAATATCGAATTTTCAACATCAAAATGTTTATTATTATACTAAAATTTAACCTTTTAGGTCTAAATTTAAACATTCAATGTTTACATTTCAACATATCAAGAGTTGAATTTTATACAAATCAATGTTTAATTTTACACATCTGACGTTTAAATTTAGACATAAAAGGTATAATTTTACTTGTGTGTTTAATTATGTTGGCGAAATTACACTAAAATTTGTTAGTGTGTACGAATGATCGTCATATTCTGAAATTTGATATTTGACAATGTTTTTATACTCGTTATAACCGGGCATATGGGTGATATTGGTGATATTGATACACACCCATTTTGGTACCTCCCACACAAATTAGCATGGTTAAAATAAAACTTTCATATTCAGTTAAAATTGGCTTAAATTTTATATTTGAAATTAAACACACAAGTAAAGTCAACCCTTTTATGTCTAAATGTAAGCACAAATATCTAAAATTAAACTTTGAAATGCTTAAAATGCATCTCTTGATATGTTGAAATTTAAACATTGAATGTCTAATTTTACACATCTAATGTTTAAAATTAGACATAAAATGTTAAATTTTAGTGTAATATTAAACATTTTTATGTTGAAAATTCTGGATTTAATATGTAAATTTAAACATAAAATGATTAATACTACATCATTGAATGCGTAACTTTACGTTAATTGTAGTATTTTAATGTGTAATTCTAAAATTCCACATTCACTGTCTAAAAAAAAGAAGAAGAATGTTATAGTATTTTTTATTTTATTATGATTTATGATTAAATAAAAAATAAATAATAATTCAAATATGCGAATAAAATATACAAATTTATAAATGTTTAGTTTGTACTGTAAGTGTTACGCTAATATCTGTGAATTAAATTGTTAACATTCTGTAAACTATTAATATTTTTTTCGTTGCACGGGTTGTTTTTGGATAATTTTGTAGAAAACTCGAACGAAAAACTCCATTGACTGTGACAGCTGATGGGGAAACATTATATTGAAAACGTAATAATAATGTTATTTCTTCATCAAAATGAGCCACCAAAACTATTTCGATGCTCAATATCACGCTCTGAAATAAAAAAAATAAACATATTTTTCATTTATACAGATTTGAACTGGGATATTGTCCTGCTCAAGACCATTTTGCATCTATATGTAATAGAATGCAAATTTATTTACAAATGTCTCCGTTTCATGCATTAGAATTTGGAGAATTTTTTCATTTTCCGATTTAGCTACATTTTTGCACAGATCGTTTTTTTTTTGTAGCGATTGAAAAAAGATTAGGGGTGGGAGCAGTAACTTTTTAATTTCAAAACTCTGTTAAACTCTATATACACTATTGTGGTATCTAAGAATATACTTTCGTTTTATACAAACAATAATTGGAATATATTTTGCTTAAATATAAACTACTTTTTTTCTTTACTTCTTTTCACTACTAGTTATTTAACGATTGCTCCTTACTCCTTCTTTTATTTATAATAGTTTTGTTTTATGACTTCACTGCACTGGTGTGTATGGCGTCAGTTGCTTTACTACTCTTTGTATGCAATATTAAACACAATTGTCGCAATTTTCAACTTGATGTGTTTAAAATATAGCAATGCTTGTGTACTATTCAACTAATGATGTAGAAATGAAAAAATTGTGTTTAATTTTACAGAATAAAGATTTAAAATAATAAAATAGGGTGTATGTACATGTAAATGAATATAATATTAAACAATAAATGTCTAAACCACTTTTTACACACTCAATGCGTAACTATATCAATTTTTAAATTTAAACTAAAAATTACACACTTTCACAGTTCCAAGCATACTTGGAATCCTGAGAGTGAGGGCGTATATAAGTCAGTTTAACCGACTGAAACTTACTTATTTGTTTTTATTTTAGTTAGTGAATATGATATATGTATGTACATACAGATTATTTAACATATTAATTACTCCATTGGAGCATCTACCACACACAAAAAGGATACATTTGTATTTAATACAAAAAGATTTAAATTGTATTTGTATATAAATCTATCCATCTAGCCAAATGTCTTGCTTATAGCCAAGACAATCCTTTGTAGGCTCTCTTTAGTATATCCAAATTTTCATTTCTCAGGATGTGGCCGATTCAGCACCTTTTTCTTCGTCAGATTTCAAAGTCAATTGGGTCTTCATCACACATAGAGAGTAAATCGTCATTGCGTATCCGCATTGGTCAGAATATCGCTCTTCACCTGAGCATAAGGTGTGGTGGTGTGGTGATGTTGGTTGATATCCGTGTTATCTATGTTTTCTTGTTGTAGATTTTCAAGCCCACTGTAAGTGCGTTTGTTTGCAGTTTACTGATTTTGGATTGTATTCCGGAAAGCGTATGATATCAAGAATAATTCGTCTGTGTAATACAAATTATGAAGTTGACTATTTATTTGTCATTTTATATCGTCTCTTGCCTCCGCATTAGTTTTTGCCGTAACGGAGTCTAATACTAATAGGAAGAGCGTGTCTCACTCCTTTTTTATTTCAAGTGGACCGCTTTCAATACCCCTGAAGTGAACTCGACAGGGTGCGTTGCTATACAGAGATCGTAGCACTGATATTATTTTGTCAGGCACAGTGTTTTCAAGGCATTGTCAAATAGCTTCGCCGTTTGTAGCGTCGAATACAAGTTCAATGTCAAAGAAGGCAAAGATCAGCGGCGATTTCCATTCGACAGACTGTTCTATAATGATTCAAACGCTGTTTATATGGCGCAAAACCTGATTGTTGGATGGTGTTACGTAGCGTTATACCCATCTAATTTCGACAGTTGTTTAGGTCCACTCTTTCCACTCACTGGGGAAATCAGTAGAATTCCAATATTCCTGCATATTTCAGAAGTTCTGCAGGTAGATTTTTGGGGCTGGCTGATTTATTGTTTTTCAACTTCTGAAATGTTTCCACCTTATCAAGTCTCTGAACTGTAAGCTAAGGCCTGTTCGATTGAGCTTACTAGCTTATTTTTACCTAGTAAGTAGTTCTTCATTCGTAGTCAGTATTTTGCATTGCTCATCCCTTATGTTTGTAATTACGTTCATTTGTTCACCACTAAGCTTTCGGATCTCTTTACTTTTATGTTGCTTCTTTATAGTCGTCTCGGATTGTTTGACTCCCTCTCGACATATCCATCTGAGATTTTAGAGCTTTCCTTTCATGTATCAATCTCCATGAGTCGTCACTGATCCATGGCTTGAATTGGCTAGACTTTCATGACATTTGTGTCAAAATTTTGCCAATGATGTTTGCTGTTGTTCTAATCTGCAACAGGCGAGTTTAGAGAAGTTGGTAGCATTATCCGGTTTGTGTGGATAGATATTTAGAAGACTGTTTAATTCATCTAAAGTTCTTACGTTAGAAAAATGCGAAGTAGATTTCTAAAATCCCGTACCTGATTCATCTGAAATATGTTTATAATACTTTGTTCCAAGATATTTTTTGGTGAAATGTGACTCATACTCTCAACTTACTTTGGATCTTGTCCAGGTACGAAAATCCACTTGTTTGACTAAAACTCAAAATTTTATTTCTTGTTTTTTTTTTTTTTGATGCACGATTGTTGTAAACACAGATGCCAAACAAATTTTTGTTTTAAACAATAAAAACCCGTTAATCGGTGAAGCGACAAACGGCCAGTATTTTAGCTTATAACCTTGTCACATGCTGAAATGGCATAAGATCGATTTACAAATGCCAGATCCCATACAAAATTTACATTTAAAAATCGACTTAGATGCCATTTCAGCTAGATTTCGCATGCAGTGTGACAAGGCTATTAGATTGTAAACAGAAACAAGTAAGTCGAATTTTCACAAATTTGCAACGATTTTTTATCAAATTAAAAAACAGTTTAAGAAAATATATGTTATGGAGATCAAAGATAATGTTGAGTACTTTAGTAGTACAATCTTAAAATTATAAATTTGTAAATTTTTACAAAATACATTATATGAGAAAACAAAAAATGGTCGACAGATAACGTGATGCCATGCAATACTAAACTTAGATAGATTTCTAATGCATTATGTACCCAAATAAACATCACTGCAAATAGTCTGGCCACCCAAGAAGTATGCTTTAGCTTTTCGTGCTTTTGATTCCTTTTGTTTGTCTATCCTTAATAACAATAACTACTCATCTGCCTGATCTCAACCTAATCAGAAGTTTTATAGTCACGAGGTAATTATAATTGTTATATATAATTTTTATTAATTTAACTAATGTCCTGTGATTTATATTAACTCAATTATATTTTTAAATAAAGATTAAAGATGGGATTAATTCTATGTAAATGCCTAGATAAAAAACTATGCATAAACCGAATTTACAATAAAAAAAGTGACGACGAGGTAAAGTAAAAGAAGAAAAAACAAGTAAGGAAAGGCTAAAGTCGGGCGGGCCGACTATATAATACCATACACCACTCCCTGTGTATATGCCTCGCTTTTATTAATAAAGGAGCAATTTTATATAGTTCATAGAAATTATATAATATAATTATATATTATATAAAATAATATATAATTGTATTCATCTTTGGTCATATTTAACGAATATGGCAAATAATATGATAATTGATCCATTTTTCCCACAGACAAATACAAATTATACAGCAGTAATAGGATGAATCGGACCGACATTTGAAAGGGGCCCTATAACAACATGGAGTAATAGAGTAGAATGGGGGCCCCATTTGGGTTATTCCAAAGTATGGACACATATATTTGGCTTTCATAGTATGTTTTCTTAGTCGAAATATAATATAATCTGCAAAATATGAAAAAAAAATCCGATGTAAAATGTGTGTCCTTGAGGGGTAAAAATTAAAATGGGTCCATTTGTAAGGTAGGTATTCTTAGTTGAAATATGACATGATATGCAAAATTGTATCGAGATCCAATGCACGATATGGGATTTAGATCTGTATTAAAGTAGAATGTGGGTCATTTGGGTTATTCCAAAGTATGGACCCATCTATTTGACTTTCATAGTATGTATTCTTAGTCAAAATATAATATAATCTGCAAAATTTAAAAAAATGTGGGTCCTAGAGAGGTAATAATTAAAATGAGGGCCCATTTGTAAGGGCGTTACATTAAAAATTGGGCCGTTATAGATCACTTTCAAAGTAGCTATTCTTTAATGAAATATAACATGATCTGCAAAATGTTATCAAGATCAAATGTAAGATGTGGGTTCTAGAGCGACAATAGTGTAAACTGGGGGGCCATTTGTATGGGGGCTGGCTTTCAAAATACGAGTTTCTAGTATAAATATAACATTGTGTGGAAAATTTGATCAAGATCCGATGTAAAATCTGCATTTTATATCAGTAATATTGTAAATCGGAGGTACATTTGTATAGGGGCTATATCAAATGTGGTCCACTTTTCGTTGAGCTGTTTCTAGTTGAAATAGAACACGATCCTGAAAATTTGGCCATGATCCCAAAATGTGTATTCTTGAGCAGTAATAGTGTAAATTATTGGGATATTTGTATGGAGGCTATATCTAAATCTGAACGATTTCCTCCAAATTCAATACAAATCGTCCTTGACCAATTCAGCTGGTGATTCTAAGCCGATTCTTATACTTAAAGGTGGGTCTAGCTCAATTATTTCTTGGTGTTACAAACATTTGGCGGAAAACTAACTTATACCACGAAGTGGTGTAGGGTATAAAAACAATGGCGAATGGAGCGAGTGGTGGCCGTTCTTCTAACAGGCAACAGGAAGCTTAATCTGATGGAAAAGCTTATTACGGCTGCACAAAATGTACAAAACAATCCATTAACACCTGTGCCAACCACTAGCACATTGGCAACCGCACCAAAGCTGTTATGGATATTTTGGCAAAGATCATAAGGGATTTTTCTACGAGCCTAAAGAAACCCAGATCTTGGCTATGTGATGCGAAAGATATGAAGATGTTTTCCAGCTCGAAGCAGAGATGCCGCATAAGTGAGTTTACTGTTGAGGAAGATTTGGGAAGGGAACTTGTGTTTAAAACTACATACTTCCAAAACAACATCGTGATATAACTTTCCAAAACGCTGTAGATATATTTAAAAAGTTTTTTGGGAAGAAAGAGAGTCAATTTAACATTCGTGTTAAATGTATGCAAAATGTTCGCGCTAAAAGTGCATATTGTTAGTTATGCTGCAAATGTTAACCGCCAATGTAAAAATGTTCTACTCTCAAAGTGCAATGCTGACAATTTTAAGTGTTTGATGTTTGTAAATGGGTTTAAATCTCAAAATCATCACATATCAAGAGATAAAAGCTAGACTGTTAACATTACTTGACAATGAAGAAGTAAATTTAAAATTTGTCAATTTTATATCTGAAGTTCAAAGAATGAATTGTCTTAAACATGGCATTCTGCTAAATCTTAATTCAAACCCAATAGTACATGCCGTCGACGACTCAACCCATTTCAAATATAAACAAATGTCAAGAAGACCTTGCTGGGAATGTTCACAAATGTAAACAGTGCGGAAAAGTTTGCCACAAGAAAGGTTTCTGTTCGAGTTTCCCTGCAAAATAGAATTCGCAACAGCAGCACAACAATAATAACAACAAAAAGAGTAAAACAAAATTTAATAAAACGCGTAGCTATATTAAAAGCGTGCTCAAATCTCAAACTTTAAAAACAGACATTTTGTATCGTTATATGTCAACATTGTAAACATTAAATTACAACTGGTTCTGACGTCACCGTTAATTTTCAAAAATGTATTTTTTTAAAACATTTGTACATTTGGGATTTCACGTCGACAGTAAAGGAATACGTCCCGATACAAATAAAAATTAAAAATATTTTCGAAATTTCATCTCCTAAAAATATTGGTGAATTAAGGGCATATTTGGCAGCCATCAATTATTATTGAAAATTTATAGCACAAATTAAGAAGTTGAGAGATCCCTTGGACAATTTACTGAAGATGATTTAACAGGCTGTTGTCTTCAGAATTGTTAATGACGTATTACGAACCACGACTTGCGATTAAATAAGCAGCGGATGCATCAAGTGTTAGTTTGGGTGTATATATATGCCATATTCCCCGACGGAATTGACAAAGCCATTTATCATTGCGCGAGAGATCTCACACCGCAGAGAAAAAATATTCACAAATTGAAAAGGAAGGTTTGGCTAAAGTGTTTGCTGTTGTGAAATTCCATAAAGCATATTTATTGTTCAAACCGACCATAAACCAATATTGGCATTAGTAGCAAACCGGAAGGGAATCCCTGCACAAATCGTCTTCAACGATGGGCGCTTACGATTTAGAATTACAATATGTTTCAACAACACAATTTGCAGCTGCTGATATTTTGTCACGACTTATCGACAATGTGCCTAAACCATATCAAGAAACTGTAATTAAATGTATTCAACAGGAAGAAGAAATTAAAACCTTAATAAATGACATTACAGACGCCTTAATAGCAATATAATGTGTGCCGCTACTAAAAAAGATTGTGATCTTCATAATCTCACCATTAGTCTTCAAAGTGGTAAGTGGCCAAATGAAAAACCTTTTGAAATAACTGCACAAAGGTCATAATGACATCGAAAGAACAAAAGCACGTAGTTATGTATACTGGCCGCGCATAGACGAAGAAATAATGCAATACGTTCAAAACAGTCATAAATGCTCAGCGGTAGCAAAAACTCTACCAAAGACACCGTTATGTTCCTGGTCAGTAACAACACATCCAATGCAAAGAATTCACATTGATATAGCAGGATCTTTAGATATGTTTTATTATTTTGTGATCGGCGATTCTTGTTCTAAATGACCTCAAATCTATCACATTAAATCTATATCGTCTTCAATTTTTATTGATTATCTTCATGATTTTGTAAACTTATAGTGAGTGATAATGGGACTCATTTCTCAAGTCTTCAATTTTCAAACTTTTGTCGAGAAAACGGAATATCACATAGATCACCCACAATCAAAGGGACAAGCTGAATGGTTTGTGGATACCTTAAAACGAGCGGTGCAGGAACGGCGCGGAGCAACAAAAGAAAATTTATATACATTTTTATAGATCATCTCCAAATTTAAATACCAGTTAAACGTGGGAAGAAAACTGAGGACTAACCATGATTTATTAATTGCATATTATTAAATTGTTTTTCACTTATCATATTATATCTATTATAACATGATAAGTGAAAACAAATTGTATGGAGAAATTGTAATAATTTAAATATTGAAATATTAAAATTCTTTAAATATTTTTTAATAATTTAAATATTAGACCAGGAATCCATATGGCATTAAAAGCTTTTTCAAAATCGAACGTTTATATACCAATTTATATTTGAAGTTACAAACTGATTGCATGAATCGTACAATGGTTATATTTAAAATCGGATTGTCTTTCGCATATAAGATTATTTTTCTCGTAAATTTTATTAATGATGTTGTTTACACAAATCTCGAAAATCTTGTTCATATTTGGAAGTAAACTATTGGGCGGTAATTCTTAGGTGTAGTTGTGTTTTTAGGTATTACAACCACCTTTGCCAGTTTCCATGCGTTGGGAAAATAAGAATTATTAATCATATTATTGAACAGGGTGCAATATTCATATATTAATGTCGCTGATACATTCGTTAGTACAATACACGATGGGGCCAAACACCAATTTGAGAGGAAAAAAGTCCGTTTTTGAAGTAACGTATTTTCAGAAAGTAATAAAAAGTAAGCAGATTGTTGGCAACACTTTAAAATGGCAAAATATAAAAAATTGGAACATACTATTTTTCCTCTTGTTTCATTTTTGATATTTCAACCTAAAGTAATATGAAAACACATCTGTTGTAAAACGAAAAGGCACAAGCTAGTACATTTATTGTAAATTAGAAAATACTAACACAGATATGTAAATTAATTAAAAAATAAAACTGTAATAATGTTATTGCAAAAAGCAATGCACTGCGATAAAGTGTGTTGTGTTTTTTGTGTATGTTTACGAGTCGTTCCTGTGTTTCTTGGAATATAATATTGTTAATCCTTTAGCGGATATGTCCGCTGAACCATATATATGAGAAGAAAGGTTGAAATGTGCACTTTAATATGCCGGTAGAATGGGCTGCAAGAAAACTGCCATAATTATGAAAATTTCCGATTTAAAATCGTATTAAAGTTAAAAATGCAGTTATTGTAAAATTTCGGTTAGAAAATGGTGGAAATGACAATGATCTCCGCGAAATTTCACAGAATTATAATTAATTAATTAACAAGTAAGAAAAGGGCGTGGCCGACTATGTAATACCATACACCACTCCTTGGTTTTGATAAACACGGATGTTTTAATATTAGATTTTATGCAGTTCGTATAAATTATCCACGAAATATGTAAAATTTTATGAAGATGAGGCCAGGTACCAATTTTTGAGGCAAAAAGTTTTTTAACTAATGCATTTTCAAAAGTAATAATGGTAACGCGTTGCCAACATTTTAAAATTACCAAAAATTGGCAACTCGTTTTTCAAAAGGATTAGCAACAATCAAGATAACTGCAATACATTTCAAAGATCTAAATGTAAGTGGGTGTGGCCGTAGATTTATCAACTTAAAATTTTGCTAGAACAACTTCGGTAAGCACCATAAGTAGATATACGAAATTTAAAGGCCTATCTGTTTCCTAATGTATTTTCCTTAAAAAAAAACAACTACCATTCCACTGTAAGTGGGCGTGGCAGTAGGTTGACAAACTATTTCTTCTAATAGCCTTGTCGCACTGCATGCGAAATCGATTTCAGCTCAGGTCGATTTTCAAATAACAACATGTACGAAATTTTAAAGATGTAACTTGAGTGTTTGTCAGTCCGTCGTCCGATGCACTTGTGTTTCTCTGTCGTCCGTGTTGTGTGCCGTTCAGTTTTTGTGTTAAAATAAAAAAGAAAAAATTCAAACAAAATACAAAATACAGAAATCATAAACAACAAAATAGATCAAATGAAATAAATGAAAAACAACCAACAACAATAACCGTGCCGCGCCGACCAAAAAAATAAACAACAACCAAACAACCCAACAATAACAATAACATCAGCCATAAACATCGCAGCAGCATTCACAACAGCCGCACATCACTGACCACACATGTCCGCTCCGTAGTGTGTGCGTTGCTCCTTCCCTTCCCCACCATCCCTTTCGTGCAGTGCAGTTGACACTCTTTTCTTTCTGTCGTTGTTCGCCCAATGCTCAAGGCATAACACTGAGCATTGGGGGAATACAGCAACGGCAGGGAGAGGAGTTTGGCAACTGTAGCTGCATACTGACTCTGTTTTGTTTTTTTCTTGTTTGTCTGTTCTAATGGTGGGTAAGTTTAGAGTACAATTTGCCAATGTACGAGGGCTGAGAGCGTTGGGCCGAGCTCAACAACTTTTTCCAGCATTTCAATTGGAAACTTTGTTTTCTAAATGGCGATATAGATGCTGCGGCTGAAATGATTGAAAATATTATCTTGATTGGAATGAAGTCATTTATTCCAATAAACCATCTAATAAAAGTTGGTTTAACCAGACATGCAAGGCTGCTGTCAGATCCAAAGAGGAAGCATTCAGGAAATGGCGTTTAAATAAAAATGCCACAACTGATCTGCTACGCAAGCAGACAAGAACCATGTGTGCCAGGGTACTTAGACGTGAAAAGTTTCTGTACGAACAACGTCTTCGTGCCAAAGTTCTTGCTTCTCCCAGGGGAAGTAAGAGCTTTTGGTCATTTGTGAGAAGAGTAAAGGATAACTCCTCATCTATCCCAACTCTTGTTAAAGATGACCAGATATTCACTAACCCGGTTGACAAAGCTAACCTATTGGCTGAAATGTTTGCAAGGAATTCATCCTTGCCGGAAAGCAATCAACCACTCCCCGTGATCGAAAATGTATCTAGTTCCATGCCTCAGATATTTTTTCGAACACGTGGAGTTAAAAGGGTTCTTGCAAATCTCGACGTAAATAAATCTCCAGGCCCGGATGGCATTTCAGCACTTGTCCTATGTAAGTGCTCTTCGACGCTTGCCCGTCCCCTTCGTAATCTTTTCAACCTTGCATACCGTGCAGGGGTTTTCCCAGCACGTTGGAAGATTGCGATCATCCAGCCCATCCCTAAAAAAGGTGAGGCTAACAATCCTGCTAACTATCGACCGATCGCGATTTGCTCAGCGCTTTCGAAGGTTATGGAGAGTATGGTTAACCACCATCTTGTGAGGTATTTAGAAACTAATGACTTACTTAATGATCGACAGTATGGCTTCCGTAGGAATCGATCTACGGGAGACCTGATGACACTGCTATCCGAAAATTGGAATCGTTCTTTTCACCAGCTTGGTGAGAGTAAGGTCGTTGCTCTAGATATCTCCAAGGCCTTTGATAGAGTTTGGCACGGCGCACTCATATCAAAGCTTATCGCTTTTGGTGTTGGTAGTGACTTCTCTCGATTTATATCGAGCTTTCTCAGAGATCGCACTATACGTGTTGTTGTAGATGGGTTCTCATCCGACGAGCATAGGTTAACCGCAGGAGTACCACAGGGCTCTGTCCTTTCCCCCTCCCTTTTTCTTATTTTCATCGACGACCTCTTGGATCGGACTGTGAATCCATTATACTCATTCGCGGATGACAGCAACCTCTGTCATTCATACTCATTCGATCATAGACCAAGTCGTCAAGAAATTGAGGATAAAAGGCGATTGATGGATGAGTCACTTAGCCAGGATTTGATGGCCATTTCTGAATGGGGTCGAGAGAATAGAGTAGATTTTAATGCACGTAAGACCCAGTGCTCCTTGTTGTCTCACAAGCGATTCACTGATCCAACGGTGTCGTCGATTTTAATGAACGGTGTAGATATTGAGCAATCAGATGATCTAGTTGTTCTTGGCATAAAAATACAATGTGATGTTCGTTGGACAAAACATGTATTTGATGTGTCGAAAGATGCCTTCAAATGTTTAGGCTTTTTAAAAAGATGTAAGAAATATTTCACACCCTCTGATCTTCTCAATATCTACACTACCTACATCAGACCAAAGATGGAATACAACTCCCATATATGGTCGGGTGCTCCAGCTTCATCACTGGAGCTACTTGACCGTGTCCAGAGGAGGGTGATGGTGTTGATAGGTGATGGTAGGATATCCAATTCTATTGTCTCCCTTGAACACCGTCGTAATGTTGGTTGTGTGTCATTGTTCTATCGATACTTTCATGGTGTTTGTTCTTCGGAAATCCGTGATCTTATACCGCTCGTGAGAACGTTCGGTAGAGATACGCGACCGCACTACACATTACAGAATAAATTCGTTCTTCGCCCATACTATCCGTATGTGGAATCGACTTCCGGCAAATATCTTTCCCTCCAATTACGACATTCAGAAATTCAAAACTGACGTCAACAGACACTACTCCCTCTTTCCTCCTTCCAATACCTTATCTTCCTTCTACCAACGCAATGCACTGCATTTATAGGGGACATCCCCTGAGTGTTGGTTCAGTGAAAAAAAAAAAAAAAGAATTTACATTTATTTCAATAATATTTAGATTTTTAAATAAAGGGTGATTTTTTAGCTATTATCTTTTTGGCAACACAGGTTTAAACAGTTGACGCACGTTTCGTGTTTTGTTTCACTGTCAAACATCTTCAGTTTGGTCTATAATTTAACCATGAATTGTCTTACAAAGGAACAACGCTTGCAAATTATTGAATTTCATTATCAAAATGCGTGCTCTGTTAAGAAAGTTCATCGCTTGCTTCAATTTTATGATCAGTTTAATCGACTCACTGAAGCGGCTATTCGGACTAAATTTCCCACCAAATTTACATTGTTGGACATTAAACCACCAACACGCTTACGTAGAGTGCGAACTGAAGAAAATATCGCAGCTGTATCGGCCAGTGTTAATGATGACCATCAATTATCGATTCGTCGCCGTTCGCAGCAATTGGGCCTCTGTTACTCAAAAACGTGGAAATGCCAAAATTGGACTAAGCGGATGGACCATTTGAGGCGCAGTCAAAGTCAACATTTGCATGAAATAATCTTCAAACATTAAATTATATGGACCGTACTATCGATTCAAATAAAGATTTCATGCATTTTCCTGAATTTTATGTTTTTTTTTTTTTAAAAAACTTTCCTATAGCTTTTAAAAAATCACCCTTTATATAGTTGGTTACATACGAATACGAACATGCCTTACACATCAAGAAAAGAAAAAAGTGTATGTATCCTACAAGCTTGGTTCTTGTTCTAGTTGTTTTTGTACAATGTACAATTTGTTTTGCTAAACTTTGTATAGAGTTTGTAAGATTTTTAATTAGAAAGAATTATTTAAATTATGTATTAAGGTTGATGTAGTTTCCAACTGCTCCGGCCTTGTTTCCGTTCGTTCTTAATATGTTTGCAAAATAGCATTAGGATTTACATGCAGTATTTGTTGATTTGTTGATTTTATTTTCTACTAATATTCTACTTGTGTACTAATATTCTACAATATTCTACTTGTGTACTAATGGTTTAATGATGCGACTTATATAGCCTCTCCTATTCAACTGTCAACCTCATCTGTAAGTGGTGTACCCTGCAAATAACATACGAGCTCTGATGACCGGCCGCGGGTTGCAAAGGATATGTTCACTCAACCCGCCATCATGCAGGCGCTCTGGCAGTCTCAGATTCAGGATCGGATGCTTTAGCCCAATCAGCTACTTATTTTAAATTAACCGATTGCAGAAACCACGACAAATAAGAAAAACCATCACATTAAAATTATGACGACCTTCAGCTTCATGAAATGGACACGATTTGAAACCTGGAACCTCCGTACGTTATTGGACTCAGCCCGCCCTGCTCAAGTCTGCAATGAATTTAGGAAATGCAACCTGGCCTGCGAAACAAGATGGCCTGAATCCGGAGAATTTCCAACAGAGCACGGTTTGACCTAGAGATGGGCGGAACGAAAAAATGTTCGTGCGTGAGTCTAATTTCTGCGTGAATCAAAGTGCTTCGTATAATTTCTAATTTTTCTATTATTTAAGTAAGCATTCCATGCGCCAACACCAGGCACTGCATTTATTTGAGAAACCCCCTTAGTGTTAGTTCAATTAAAAAATTCACATAAGTAATGTCGTGTTATATGCTTTGTTTTCTACCTGTATTTTATGTCAGTGTCCGATTTTAACTCATTTTGCGTTAAACCAGACAATATACAGCTGAACTTCGATTAACCGTGATGCTCGGGACAGGGCTAATCACGGAAACATGTAAATCTGCGTCTATAAATAACTTATCATATCTCTAGGAATACATACATTTATTTAAAAAAATCTTTTATGGAAGTCTGTCTTATGCTTTTAGCTTTTGATTGTTCTTCCAACAACTGAGTTTGTATGCGATATGTTTGCATTTTATCTGGTTCTGAAATAATAGCAAACGGAGCGACATCAGAGTCGCACACCATCCACTTTTCGACAGCATCAATCGCACATCCTGACGGTATGGTTATATCTGTTTGTATCTCAACAAGGCTATTTGGAGCATCTTCATTATGAGATAGTAATTTATTCCAAACTCTTTTTAAAACTTGTGGAGTTACAGAGTCACACGAAGGTGCGGCTGCCCACAAAGCTGTCTTAATATTCAAAGATTTAACGAACTCACGTTTGTCATTAGCACCAACAAGTTTTTGAACGATCAGTTTACGGTAGTGACATTTGAAGCTCCAAATTACTCCTTGATCCATAGGCTGAATCAAGGACGTGCAATTTGGTGGGAGATATTTTACTGTAACGTTTTCAGATATCATAGCATTTACATCTGGGTGTGCTGGACAGTTGTCTAATAGTAAAAGTATTTTACAGTTATTTTTGAGACCGATGCGCCGTTGATGTTCCTTTGCTTCTGGTACAAAATTTCGATTAAACCACTCCAGAAATAGCTGTTGTGTTACCCAAGCTTTGTTATTAGATTTATAAATCACAGGATGGTGTTCAACGTTTTTTAAAGCTCTTGGATGGGCACTTTTTCCTATTATCATCAATTTACACTTGTGAGTTCCTGCAGCATTTGAACAAACTAGCACTGTGATTCTCTCCTTGGATTCCTTGTACCCTTCAATAGAATATTCATTGCCACTAGCCAAAGAACTCTGAGGCAAACACCTCCAGAATATACTGGTTTCGTCTGCATTGTAGATCTGTTCAGTTGTAAGTTGTTAATTTTTAATGATTTCATCCAAGTCGTCCACAAACATCGTAGCACACTCATAATCAGCACACTCCTTTTCTCCCGTAGATTTCAGTCGACGGATTCCATGACTTTTTTTGAATTTATCCAACCAACCAAATGAATAAGTGCACTCTGAATTCATGTTTAACTTCAAATGGAACATTTTTGCCTTTTCGACAATCATTTCGCCTGAAGTTCAGAGGCAAATTTCAGTTTAAGTTCATACAATATCTCGATTTCAGTTAACTTACCTGAAATTAGAGTTCCCTTAAATCATTCTTGCCGATACCATTCATATGTTGCGAAATCAACTTTTGGATTTTCGGATGTTTTTAGTGTATATCTGTGTTTAAGGCCAAGCATTGAATCAGTATCGGAGCAAAATTTTAAAATCCGATCTTTGTTTTTTATTAAATCGGATACAGTTTGAATGCCAACTTCATATTTTTCAGACAATATTTTAAAAGGTACTTTACGTTTTGAGTATTCATTAATCAGCTCCATTTTTTCTTTAATTGAAAGAACCTTTCTTGCTCTTTTCGCGGATTTAGTTTTTGACGGTGGCATGATGTAAGGAAAACACGTCTTGACAGATCAAATTTCACACTGATGAATGAATATGAAATTTGATATGAAAATTACACTTTCATGAAAAAGGGGAATCACCGAATTTTAATATGAGGGATGTGTGTGTATTATACGAAAAAACAAACAAGCAGTCACATGGACATGTACATCACGGGTAATAGAGGTAAATCACGGTTAATAGAGGTAAAAAATCAACCACTCAGAGATGTGTGTGTATTATACGAAAAAACAAACAAGCAGTCATATGGACATGTGCATCACGGATAATAGAGGTAAATCACGGTTAATAGAGGTAAAAAATCAACCACTCAGCTTCACGGTTAATAGATAATCACGGTTAATAGAGTCACGGTTAATCGAAGTTCAACTGTATAAAAATATGAATTTAAGACAAACATCGCAAACGTAGAGCGATTTAAATAATATAATTTCGGATTTGCGTGGCGTTTCTCATTTCGATTTAGAATAGGAATCTTTGTGGAAATTGTTTGCGTGATTTACGTGAATCACGTGAGCAAAATTCATTTTAATCACGTGAGCGTGCGTGAACGTGAGGAACGAAAAAATCTTCGTGCGTGATTCAATATTTTTCTTTCGTGAGCGTGCGTGAACGTGAACCAATAATTACTCACGCGCCCATCTCTAGTCATATATTCCGAAAGACCAGCAGACCAACCAAAAATGAATGGTGTTGGCATCCTCTTATCAAAAGAAGCGAAAGGTGCCTTAATTGAATGGAAGCCACACTCCGAGGGGATAATAACAGCGCGCTTTAGATCGAAAGCCAGAAACATACCATATATAGACTGCTATGCTCCAAAAGTAGCCTCATATGTTAACCGCGGTGATATAATGATTATGACAGCAAATACTGGTCTGGATAATACATTGGGGCGACACGGCCTCCGAAGAATGACGGAAAATAGTGAACTCTTCGTCGAAGTATGCCTCAATAACAATCTGGTAATTGGAGGACGCCTTTTTCCTCACAAAAAGATCCACAAGGTCACCTGGATATCCCCCGATAACGAAACCGAAAATCAAATTGTTCACATAGCGACAAGCCGAAAATGGAGAGGCTCATTACTTGATGTGCGCTACAAAAGAGCCGCCGACTATGGCAGCGACCACCACCTCTTAATTGGTACAGTTCGTCTGAACGTAGTCGCTATCAAAAAATCTAATAAAGCAAAACGCAAGTTCAACATCTAAAAGTTAAAAGATCCCGTTATTAAGAACAAGTATATCGATAATATCAATGTCTTTGCAGAAAGGAATCCAAATAAGAACGAAGGAAAACCTGGGATACAAGGACAACAATAGAAAGCAATGTATCTCTGACTATACCTGGAATCTCATATCCCAAAGAAGAGACGCAAAAATGAAAAATCAAGACAAAGGACATTGTACTATGACGTGGATCAAAATGTGAAAAGAAGCGCACGCCAAGATAAACGGAATTGGATCACAAATTTAGCCAATGAGGCAGAAACTGCAGCAACAACCAACAGAACGAGGGATCTATACAAAATAACAAAAAAACTTACCCAAAAAAATTCACATCGAACAAGCCTCTAAAATCAAGAGATGGTGAATTGGTCACCTGTAAAAACATGTAAATGGATATGTGGGTCAAACATTACTCAGCAATGCTAACCAATGACTCGGAGAACGAGGACCATCTATGCGAATGTGGCCCATCACTGCAGAAGTGACATATCTATCGAAAGCCCAGAAATTTCTGAAATTACAGAAGCTATATCACAGCTGAAAAACAATAAATCAGCAGGCCTTGATGATTTACCCCCTGAACTATTCACAGTATCTCCAATAATAAGCTCAAACCTTATCAACAAATTCATATCTGAATTCTGGGCAACCAATTCACTATGCGACGAGCTCAAGGAACACCTTATTATAAATATACTTTCGACCACGTAAATCGTGCATAGATCACGATAATAGTCGGATTATCGTCGAACAATCAGTGGAACGGAGATCACCGCTGTACCCGGTCATAGACTTCGAGAAGGCTTTCGACACATTGTCCCACTCCGCCATCTGGTGCTCATTAGAGTGCAAAGGAACCCCAATAAAGATTATTGAGATAAAAAAGGCACTATACTATAAAAGGCACTATACTATTACTCGAGGGCAGTGTGAGCAAACCAATTTCAATAAAAGCAGGCGTAAGACAAGGGTATGTAAAGGGTGATTTTTTAAAAGCTATAGGAAAGTTAAAAAAAACATAAAATTCAGAAAAATGCATGAAATCTTTATTTGAATCGATAGTATAGATATTTTCTTCAGTTCGCACTCTACGTAAGCGTGTTGGTGGTTTAATGTCCAACAATGTAAATTTGGTGCGAAATTTAGTCACAATAGCCCGAATAGCCGCTTCAGTGGGTCGATTAAACTGACCATAAAATGGAAGCGCGCGATTAACTTTCTTAACAGAGCACGCATTTTGATAATAAAATTCAATAATTTGCAAGCGTTGTTCGTTTGTAAGACGATTCATGGTTAAATTTGTAATTGTGTAATTTTTGCTATTTAAACGTGAAGAGCTTTATTTACGACTTTAGTGTCTGTAGTGACCCCTACTGAAATGTTTCGGCAATTTTTGTCGTAGAACATTTTAATCCTTAAATGTCCTTTTTGAAAGGAGTTTTTTCGATTTTCTTGCAAAAGGGACCTAATTGACCCATACAGAGAGGAGCTAAATGATCTTCCACAAAAATAATCCTCATAAAATTCCACAATATAGTTCTGACAATAACAATTCTCACTGACATTAACAAAATTAGTGCTGTATACACATAGTATAATTAGTATAATGCTCCCTTCGACCCAAAAATGAAAATTTTATCCACTGTAAAAAGAAACTCAGACCAGCTGACCTATAAGTTTATTCTACAAAAATGATCTACTCAACATGCTCTTTCAGAATTAGTGTCGTTATTCTGTTCCAATCAAAAATTCAAGTTTCAAATAAAAAGTCTATTTTGTTAATTGTAAAATTGTTTCTCTCTGTTCAGTGGCGTGCTAAACGTGCCGGTATGGAGACAACAGTGGTCTTAGGTGGTGCTGCACTAAGTGTAGTAAAGTGAGCGTAAATTTGTATAAGGGCTGATTGACTAAGGCTACCGAGATGTCTAGGGATCTTTGGTATATTTACACTCGCCTTTTGAAATTCGCGGATATTTTTGACAAATATCCTGAATTAATAAGTTTCAAAATTTGTTACACCGAGGTTTGAGCGTGCGGATGTTACCGAACCTGCTGCTCTACCTACTTCGCCTGAAGAGTTGGGATTGCCAGATGACGTTTATCCGACCTACGCTGCAGTTACTGGACCACTACTTTGTGGAAGTGATAACTGCGAAAGCTGTCACAGATCCTCTTCAGTACAGCGTCTATCTCTCTCGGCCTGCGGCTGCAGCAGCAGCAGGTGTGTGTCCACAGACCAGTGTGGTTGGCGAGAATCTGTGCCTGCTGCAGACGTGCGTCCACATCCGTCTAGTTTTGGATTGGTCATGGCACCGGAGATTAAAATAGTTTTCGTCTCGTGGTTCGCACCAGATACCACAGCTGATGAGTTGAACAGTTTCGTAAGATCTAAGATTGAGGGTGATTTTTACCTTAGATCATTCAAATTGAAGTCATTTTCAAGTCGAGCTTCTTTTAATATAATGACGCCGAGGGAAAACTTGCATAGATTAATGGTCCCTGACTTCTGGCCACATAGGGCATTTGTTAGGGATTCGTGGATAGGGTGGACAATTTGGCTCGTTTACCTTTAAGGTCAGTTGCTGTTCAAAAAACTGATTGATTTATTTTATATCTGGTATCAGAATATAAGAGTTTTGAATACGAAATTAAATCGATTATTCATTGACAGCTTTGATTTTGATTTCTTTTTGGATGATTTCGATTTTGGATGCTGATGCAGTAAATTTATTATCTGCAGGAAAGATCATTTAGTAAGAATTGTTGACGATGTACTTATTGCTGTTACTAATTCCTTCGCGTCGGAACGTATTATAGCTGTTCTTATTAATTTCCTATCTCAATCTGTAAGACTACCTTAGTTTTCTCGTGAATTGTCTAGAATGAAAAATTCGAGTAGGCTTTTAGAAAATATAAGAAATCTGGATTGAATTCTGATTATGTGAGATATTGCTAGGTCGAGATATAACGTCGAGTCTCAGAGATGTTTTAGACTCTACTTGGAAAAGGTAAATATTGACTTTAGAATTTGAAGCGAAAACAGTCTAGGATTAGAATGGATGGCTTAGAATATTGTGATGACCAAGCGATCGCTGATTCTTTTGCGAATTTCTTTGCAACCACATATTCTGACAGATCTAAAATCAACAAATGGTAGATTCGATCAGAGTCGTTGAGTTTTCGAAAGAATTTGACGTAGTAAGAAGAGTTGACCGCACGTTCGTAGGAAAGGCTAGGACTCGCCGGATGGGGGTGGTTCTTGGTCTCTCTCCTCTACACTTGGCTACCACAACAAGAAATGAACGTGCTTTGTCAGGAAAGAAATAAATAAAACGGACGGACTAAAACGAAACTGAAACTAATCTTTCAATTATCTATCACTACACTATCAACACAAGTAGATCATTAGATGTTCACTGATCAATAGCCCACAACAACCATTGTTCTTTATAAAGTCCAGAAATACGTCATTTTACGCCTTTTCATAGACTACATATGTTTGGCTCTCTTACTACAAAACGAGACTATTCCATGATGAATTCAATTTTGTTCTACATTAAACAAAAAGAATATGTACAAGATAATTTCAACCTAAATTCGTGGAATTAGCATTATGCACATATGTAACTTTTAATTTTTAACTTTATGTTTGTCACTGTCAAGGAAGGAAAAGCGCACGAACTCGATCAACAATCATAAAAGACTAGTTTGTGTTGATACTGTCGCCTGCAATATCGCCAAAATTCACTGCCTACAAGCGACAGCACAACAAGAAACTGCTTGAGCAAAAAAAGGAGTGAAAAGAGTAAACGATTGATGTAGTGCTATTCCAGCACTCCCCTGCTCAAATAAATAGAGCCACACTCCGGCTCAAATAGATAGAGACACACTTCAACAGTATGTTTACTTTTACACAAAATTTTAACCTATGATCCACGATCAGATACTTATACTAAAAGATAGTGTTACTTATATTAAGAGATAATATTACTACTAACGAATGAAGAGGTAAACGCCAACACCAACTTTTACAACAGCTCTGATTTTGTTTATGTGCTTTGTTTTAAAATTTACTTTAACCGAGTGACGATGAAATTAAATAAAGTTCCGTTAATCACACACGATTCTGTTCATGTTCCAAATAAAAAGTATCTTTTGTTAATGTAAAATTGTTTCTCTCTGTTCAGTGGCGTGCTAAATGTGCCGGTATGGAGACAACAATGGTCTTAGGTCGTAAAGTGAGCGTAAATTTGTATAAGGGCTCCATGACTGAGGCTACCGAGATGTCTAGGGATCTTTGGTCTATTTACACTCGCCTTTTGAAATTTGCGGATATTTTTGACAAATATCCTTAATTAGATAAGTTTGCGAAATCACCGGTTGTTTCTGGACAGTAACATAAAAGAATGATGAAGAATATATCTTCAAAATTTGTTACACCGAGGTTTGAGCGTGCGGATGTTACCGAACCTGCGGCTCTACTTATTTCTCCTGAAGAGTTGGGATTGCCAGACGACGTTAATCCGACCTACGCTGCAGTTACTGGACCACTGCTTTGTGGAAGTGATAACTGCGAAAGCTGTCACGGATCGTCTTAAGTACAGCGTCTCTCTCGCTCGGCCTGCGGCTGCAGCTGCAGCAGGTGTGTGTCCACAGACCAGTGTGGTTGGCGAGAATATGTGCCTGCTGCAGACGTGCGTCCACATCCGTCTAGTTTTGGATTGGCCATGGCCCCGGAGATCAAAATAGTTTTCGTCTCGTGGTTCGCACCAGATGCCACAGCTGATGAGTTGAACAGTTTCGTAAAATCTAAGATTGAGGGTGGTTTTTACCTTACATCATTCAAATTGAAGTCATTTTCAAGTTAAGCTTCTTTTAATATTATGACGCCGAGGGAAATCTTGCATAGATTATTTGTTAGGGATGCGTGGATAGGGTGGACAATTTGGCTCGTTTGCCTTTAAAGTCAACTGCTGTTCCAAGAAACTGATTGATTTATTTTATATCTGGTATCAGAATATAAGAGTTTTGAATATGAAATTAAATCGATTATACGTTGATAGCTTTGACTTTGATTTCTTTTTGGATGATTTCGATTTTGGATACTGATGCAGTAAATTTATTATCTGCGGGAAAGATCATTTAGGAAGGATTGTTGGCTGTTACTAATTCCTTCGCGTCAGAACGTATTATAGCAGTTCTTATTAATTTCCTATCTCAATCTGTAAGACTATCTTAGTTTTCTCGTGAATTGTCCAAAATGAAAAATTCGAGTAGGCTTTTAGGAAATTTAAGAAATCTGGATTGAATTCTGATTATGTGAGATATTGCTAGGTCGAGGTATAACGTCGAGTCTCAGACATGTTTTAGACTCTACTTGGAAAAGGTTAGTAATGATTTTAGAAATAACCCTAGGGCTTTTACGATTATGTGAATTTGAAGCGAAAACGGTCTAGGATTATAATGGATGGCTTAGAATATTGTGATGATCAAGCGATCGATGATTGTTTTGCGAATTTCTTTGCAACCACATATTCTGACAGATCTAAAATCAACAAATAGTTGTAATGGTAGATTCGATCAGAGTCGTTGAGTTTTCGAAAGAATTTGACGTAGTAAGAAGAGTAGACCGCACGTTCATAGGAAAGGCTAGGACTCGCCGGATGGGGGTGGTTCTTGGTCTCTCTCCTCTACACTTGGTTACCAGAACAAGAAATTAACGTGCTTTGTCAGAAAAGAAATAAATAAAACGGACGGACTAAAACGAAACTGAAACCAATCTTTCAATTATATATCACTACACTATCAATACAAGTAGATCATTAGATGTTCACTGATTAATAGCCCACACCAACCATTGTTATTTATAAAGTCAAGAAATACGTCATTACAAGAACCCCTTTTCATAGACTTCACATGTTTGGCTCTCTTACTACAAAACGAGACTATTCCATGATGAATTCAATTTTGTTCTACATTAAACAAAAAGAATATGTACAAGATAATTTCAACTTAAATTTATGGAATTAGCAAAAAAAAAACAGTATGTTTATTTTTAAACAAAATTTTAACCTATGATCCACGATCTGGTACCAATTAGTTACGTAGGGTTTAAAGAGAATGAATGATACTTATACTAAAAGATAATGCTACTTATATTAAGAGATAATATTACCTATATTAAGAGAGAATTAACGAATGAAGAGGTAAACGACATATGGTCTATTAAAGAAATCCAAATTCCAACTTCATTACCAACACTCCTCTATTTTACAACAACAACAGCTCTGATTTTGTTTATTTGCTTGATTTAAAATTTACTTTAACCGAGTGACGATGAATTTAAATAAAGTTCCGTTAATCACACACGATCATCGGAATTGAAATTATAATGCAAAGCAAGTCAATGTTTAATATTATGTTGAATATCACCAAAATGTCAAATTGCCAACCGGAGTAATGCTGAACTGTAGTAAGTGAACGTGGAGGGAATCTGAATGCGTGTTCAGAAAGCTGGATTCCCATCCACGTAGACTCCAAATTATGTACAGTAAGACCTGGTTCGGTTATCAGTTACAACGCACTCGGGAACACCAAATTGACTAAAAACGTTAGATTCGAGGCCTCAGTATTGGGAATTTCGTAAAGTGAACCAGAAACACGAATATTCCAATATTTCCAACTTTCGACTTCGAATAAGGACCAAGGAAATCCGTATACATATATCCTTTGAAATGGTCTCTCAGATACTATTTTATTTCCCATTAAATGTCGCAGAATTACGTTAGTTCGATTCCTTACACTCAGTACACCTAGCTATGAAATTGAGGACATGTACCGACATTTTGGGTCTATAAAGATACGTCTAATTTTTTCCAGGGTCTTACCAATACCGCTATGAGATACATTAGCCAATGAGTGGCATCTTCTGATGATGTCTCTGTCAACTCTTGTGGAATCCATAGTTTCCACGATAAAGCCTCACTATAAGGATTGCCATTAGCAAAATCTGTACGTTTGAACACACAGTTTCCAATCACCTTCAAATCTGGGAAATTTCCCTCATTTTCCAAAATTGAGGTTCTCAGTTCAGTATATTCAGGGCAATGAAAATTTGTGGAATCAAGATCAACTTCAGGTTGTATTTCTATATGAAATATAGCATCTAGAGATAAACGGGATAAGGCATGGGGTACTGTCTGAAGGCTTCCTTTCCTGTGCTGAATTAAAAAATCAAAACCCTGTAATTGAAGGCAGCATCGAGCCAATCGACCATTCAAGTTCGTCTGTGTCATTAGCATTAGACTAGCATGATCAGTTATAATTTTAAATGTGTGTCCTTCAATATATTTCCTAAACTTATCGATACATTTCAATGCAGCCAAGCATTCCAGTTTGGTTATTGAATTACTTCTAAGTGCCTGCATTAATTTATTCGAATAGAAAGCTATAGGCCGTACTAATTCTCGACAAATCTTCTGTACCAGCTCGCAAGCCCAAGAAACTTCAGAGCTTCACGAACAGCCTTATGAGGAGATAGATCTTTAATTGCGGAAATTTTGTTCGGATCGGCCTTAATAACTCCGTACCCAATCAGATATCCCAGATAAGGAATTTCCTTTAAACAAAATTTGCCATGAGGCGACTCATGGTCTGGGAGCATAGTCAAACTAAATGGCATTACGCGGAATCTATATAAAGGTCTATTTGGAATGGTGAATGCCGTCATATCCCGTGAACTAGGCGCTAAACCAATTTGCCAAAACGCATGTTTGAGATCCAAGGAGGAAATAAATTTGGCAATCGCGATAAAATATTGTTTAGCTTTGGTTGGGTGTAAGCATCCCTCATCGTCACAGCATTCAGCTTCCTTGAATTCAAACATAACCTTGATTTTCCATTCTTCCTCACTAGAGTCACCGGACTAATCCAAGGCCAATTCGGTGGGGTAACTTCTATCACTCCCATTCTCAGCATGTTATCCACCTCTTCATGTATAAGGTTTTCTATAGCAGGCGAAACTAAAAAATATCTTTGCTTTATAGGCCTTGTATCTGATTCTACTTCGATGCAATGTTCGAGTAACGACGTTTTACCTAAGTCTTCCCGGTTAAAAGATTTTCTAATTGTCCTCTCTGAATTGTGTTCAAATCATGACAATTATCAGTTTGTTCAAGAAACCCTTTAGTCAATTCTATGCTATTAAGTTGTAAGAGATAAAAGAATTTCACAAAATCAATACCCAAGTACAGATCATTTTTCAGATCAGGTATTATATACAGATTTATAGTCTTCTTCATATTACGAAATTCAATGCTAGTATATACAGTTGTAACAAATTCATTCAAGTGTTTATATGGTATATTCTTCTCCAAAAATGATTTATCAGCTGAGCCTGCAATACAGGTTATGGATGCTCTTGTGTCTACAAGTCCTGTTAATGTGGCCCCAAATATATACTATTACGTAAGGTCTTATATCGTTTTTAGCTTTTTCAATAGAATCCAAAGACAGTTAATATGCTTCCTGCTCGAAATTAACTTTTTCCAAAATATGCTTTTTTTCTTATAAATGGCCAAAATATTCTCATTATTTGCAGGACGACTTAGATAATTTTGCATATTGGTGTGACATCAATTACATGGAACTTAATATACGGAAATGCAAGCATATGCGTTTCTTTAGATCGAATCCGAAATTTGTGAGATATAATCTTATTGGGGCTGAATTAAAGACAGTTGGTTCTTTTGTAGATCTTGGTATTCTGATGGTTTCGAAACTTGATTTCAACAATCATATTATAACCATGTTTAACAAGGTGTATGGTTTTCTTGGCTTCATTAAACGTTGGGCTAAAGAATTCTCTGACGAAACAATTATTCACTTCGATCGTTAGGCCTATTTTGGAATATGGTTCTGTAGAAATTTTGTACTGTTGCTCCCGCAATGCCTGAGACGCATGAAATCACCATGGATGCATGTGTAGAATGCAACAATGAGGACCATGTTTGTTCACATAATCAATGGCGAATTCGGTGGCACTGCAAACGGCCAACACGTCCATACCATCGACCCAAATGCCGGGCAAGACATCGCACCTGGTATAGTAATCGGTATTGCAAGAGGCACGCTCAGCACTGGTACCCATGCCGTAGTTGTTATTTCCGCAAACGAAAATTACCGTCAACTTCCACAAATAAGCCATGTTGTAGGCTTCAAATACCTGGCCCTGATTGGCAGCACCATCACCGTACAAAGCTAAGCACATGCCACCATTGCCCTTGTATTGCAACACCGGCACCTAGGGGAACTTGAGCTCCTACAATACCATTGCCACCATAGAAATTGGGGCAGTACATGTGCATGGAGCCGCCTTTGGCACAGCCACCTTGACGACCAGTTAATTCTGCCAAAACCCCCAAAAGTGGAACACCCATCAAATAAGTCCAGCCATGTACACGATAAGCGGAAATAATGTTATCCACATCACGCATAGCAGCTCGCATGCCCACAGCACAGGCTTCTTGGCCGGAATATAAATGACAGAAACCTCTGATGATCTTCTCCTTGTACAAATTGCCGGCCGATGTCTCCAAACGGCGAATGGTCTGCATTTGTGTATAGTATTTTAGAGCCTGATCTTTGGTGATTGTTACCGAGGTTTCGGGGCTGGTATCCAAACGGTGTCGCCTCAGTAGCATAATTGTTTGATTTTTGAGTTCCGGTTAAAGCTGAACTTTTTTGCCAATTCTTAACCACTTTGGGTATTTCAGTGGCTCGTGTTAATTGTCGCAACATTTTTTCGCCGAAATCGATAAGCTTCACGAATTGAGGCTTTTTGGTAAGGTTAATAAAGATTCCGACCTCTCGAAGGAAAGAAAATTTTGTTGCGAAAAAAGATGTGTCGCGTAATATCAAAGGCCCCAAAACATCGCTAACTCTTGTTGACGAAGCTTTGTTTAACGCTCTAAATCTTCCCGGCAAAAATCAGCCATTATGCATGCACATCAAAAACCTTCCACAATGAAGACGACTCTGTTGTATGCAACTTTGAAGTATTGGGGGCAGATTCTAAAAAACGTATTCTCCTAAAGGAAGTACACACGGTTAAAAATTTAAACCTACCTCTACAGACAGTTGACGCCGAGAGTTTGACACGGCAATATAAACACTTAAAATGCATACCACTAGCATCGTACACTAATGTGGCTCCACGAATTTTAATTGGTCTTAATAATACACATGTTGGTCAAACCTTAAAAACAAAAGAGGGCGATGAAAATAAACCGGTGCTGAAAAGACTCGTCTTGGCTGGACTATAAAGGGGCCGTAGTCTCGGCGTGGCCCACGGTCGGTGCAGTTAATTACCATTCATCTTCTTTATGCGATTGTGATTTAAAGGTTCAGCTACCTACTTGTTGTTAGGAACTACATCATAAATGGCAATTACATAGACATGGTACGTGACAAAAGCGACACCATATCTTATGAAGATCAGCTTGCCGGACTACAGCTGGAAAAACTCACTCGTCGTGTGGATAAATATTTTGAGACCAGTCTGCTGTGGAGCTGCCAAGAAACGCTTCCTGGTGAAAGTTTTCTCATGGCCAAAAAACGAACAGTGTACTTAGAGAGTAAAATGATCAAAGCTTAGACAGCGCGTTACAATCTAAGATGACTGACTATGTATCAAAAGGCTATGCCCGAATGTTGCTGCCTTCTGAGTTGCAAGTTGATCGTTGTTGGTATTTGCCTATTTTTCCCGTGACAAATCCAAAAAAGCCAGGAAAATGTAGGTTTGGGATGCCGCAGCAAAGGTGCAGGGCATTTCTTTAAACACAATGCTGCTTAAGGGGATCAGCTGACATCTTTGGTATCACTTTTAAGAAAATTTCTTCAGAAACGAGTAGCAATTGGCGGGGACATAGTGGAAATGTTTCATGGTGAGAAGAAGATCAAAATTTCCAACGTTTTCTTGTGGCGTGAAGCCGGACATTTAAAGATGGAAACATACGTCATGACAGTCATGACTTTTGGTGCCTCCTGCTCCCCCAGTTGTGCTCAATACGTTAAAAATATAAACGCCAGGGAGTTTGGCAAGATGTATTCCCGCGCAGAACAGTGCATCTTAGAAAACCACTATGTTGATGATATGCTGGATAGAGTGGACACGGAAGAAGAAGCCATACAGTTAGCACTAGATGTACTTTTTGTGCATTCTCAAGCCGGATTTCACATTATGAACTGGGTGTCAAATTCGAGCAAGGTTTTAGAGGTACTAAATACGACCACGGTCAATCAAATATGTTTTAACATAGAGGGTGTTTGTGCAACTGAGAAGGTATTAGGAATGTGGTGGGATATGGCCACAGACAGCTTTGTATTCAAAATATCGAAACGCTACAAAAACAGCGACTTGTTGAGCGGCAGACAACGGCCCACTAAGAGGGAAGTGCTAAGCTTCATTATGACCATTTTTGATCCGCTTGGTCTGTTGGGATTTTTTGTAGTCTTCGCTAAAGTGATATTTCAAGAAACCCGGCGAACTGGCTGTGGCTGGGACGAAATGATTGGCGACGATCAATATCAAAAATGGATGCGTTGGGTTCGGTTTTTACCTGAGGTAGAAGGTATTCAAATTCCGAGATGCTATATAAAATTAAATTCCAAAGATATTAAGGAAATCAAAATCCATACGTTTGTTGTTGCGAGTGAGGATGCATACGCGGCAGTGAGCTACTTGAGATGTACTGAAAAGTAGCCCCTCTACGTATACAATCAATTCCCCGCCTGGAGTTGCAAGGCGCAGTGATTGGCGCACGTTTAGCCAAAAGTTTGGGCGAATCCTTATCCCTTGTCATCACTAAATATACATTCTGGACAGACTCAAGTACCGTTCTGTCGTGGCTGCGCTCAGATCATCGTAGGCACAATTAATTTGTCGCCTTCGCGTCAGCGAAATTTTAGATTTGACAGACGTCATGAGCTGGCACTGGATGCCTACTGGCGAAAATGTCGCCGATAAAGCGACGAAATGGAAGAGAACCCCGAAATTTTCACGGGATAGCCGGTGGTTTAATCGACCATCATTTTTGAAACTAAATACCCCTGAATGGCCAAATAAAATTACAGAAAAGTCCTCCGAAAGCGAGAAAGAGTTAAGGGCTTCCTACGTCGGTCTTCATAGGTTACAAAGATTTGATAAACCGTCATTCCTAAATATTGCAGCAGATCGTATTTCTACATGATTATTCCGATTATAATGCCACGAAGGCATCGCATAACAAATTTAATCGTTCTTGATTTTCATTCCAGATACCATCATGGCAACAACTAAACAGTAGTCAATGAGCTAGAGACATTTTCTTAAGTCGGAGTTGACTAAGTGTGTAGTGCGAAACTTTATTTCACGAAGAGGAGTACGTATAGAAATATGGAGCGACAACGGCACCAACTTTAAAGGCGCTGAGCGTGAGATTGCCGAGGCATTCTTCGCTGTAGACAAGAACAATTTGATTCGAGCATTCACAACTTCGACAACCAAGTGGAACTTTATACCGCCAGCCTCACCTCACATGGGAGCGTTTAGTACGTTCTGTAAAGAATGTGCTAGTCAATGTAATTGCGACACGAACGCCAACAGACGAACTTTTGCGATCGGCTCTTATGGAGGTGGAAATGACAGTAAATTCTCGTCCTCTAACTTACATTCCGATAGATCCAGAGGTAGAGGAATCACTGACCCCGAACCACTTCATTTTGGGCAGTTCCGATGGCTCAAAACCGCTTGTTGACGGCGTAGCAGATGGTATACTGTTACGGAGAACATGGCAAATATCACAGCAACTGGCAAATGCGTTTTGGAAAAGGTGAACCAAAGAATACACTAGTCAACAGTCAAAATGTACTCGGGATGCGATAATTTTTTCTGTGTAGATAACCTTGACATGAGCTCGAAAAACGCAATAAAAATTTTTTTTTCGTTTGGTTTTTGTTTTATTATTTTTTTTTTAAATTTTAAAAATTTTTTTTTGGTTAATTTGTTTCGTCCGGCATAACTCGGGAACCACTAGCCCGATTTAATTGAATTAAATTTTAAAAAATTTAAAATTACAATTCCCTTAATCTGTTCACATATTGTTTTCCTATACAAGCAACAGTTTCCAAGTTAAAAATGAATATATAAAGGAAAAAACTTATTTTTTGCCTAAAGATTTAAATTTTTTTTTTTTTTAAAATCCATAAAAAATCCAAAATGAAAAAAAATGTCAAATCTTATTACTTTTACGTAAAGCCACATAACCTATGAGCAAAATGAGACCAAGATCATGAAAATCGATGCACGCGTTTCGCTTTTATTCGCAATTGAGTAAAGGTATGAATTTCAAAAATTTGCTCGACATATGCACAACTTTGTCTATGGTAAGGTTTTTTCTTTTTTTTGATTCTCAGAATTAACAAAACGGAATAAACAAAGGGTTATTTAATTTTTATGATTGCGTAAGCAAAGTAATAAACGCTAATAAATGTGCGTGAACAATTAAAAGGAAAAAAGGAAAGGGGACTTTTTTAATTATTTGGGTTTTCCGTTGGCTACCTGTATGATTTTTTTACAGAAATGCAACCCACATTTAAGGGTGGTCATTATTCGGAAAATTTAAGACTCACACATGGTGAAACAGGTATGTAGCCACCGTAAAAAAAAATATACACCCATTTATAAGTACCTGTCAGTAAAATACTAAACAATACACAGTATAAATAGGTCTTCATTGATCGATTTTACTCATTCAACAAGTGTCGACGAACGCGATAGTTAAAATGAGCAAACGTTCGCGAGGATTTGAATGCAATACCAATCCAAGTAATTTTTGTTACATGTGCGGAGAATACGTTTCTGAAAAAAACAAGCGTTGTTTTTCACCTAAATTGAGAGATTCATTTGAAGAGAGCTTCAATTTAAAGGTCTCAAACATAGATGAGCGGTGGACACCAAGTGCTCTATGTCCAAGGTGCTACGTACAGCTAGCTGACTCAAGGTAAGTGTAGATTACGAAATTCAAGAACATATATAACTTATTATTGAAATTCTTTCAGACGACAGCCGAGAATCATCATGCCAATGCTTTGGAGAGCTCCGCTTTGCCATGTAACAGATTGCTACTTCTGTCTTAGCAAAAAAACAGGCGTGGGAAAAAATATACGATGGACTTACGCTGCTGTTTCAACAGTGAATTTTCCAGTGCCATTTTCCGAAGAACCAGTGGACCCGCAACCGTCCGTTTCAAGATGGGCATCTAATAATGAGGCGATACATCCAACATCAGATCCGGAGACAGTAGAAACCACATCAGAATGCCAGTCAACATATACATTGCATGGAGGTCAACGCTTATGTTCCCAAGCAGAACTGAACGATTGGGTTAGAGAATTGAAACTCTCCAAGGAAGATGCAGAGTTGCATGCATCGCGCATGCAACAGTTCGGTTTCTTGGCTCCTGGTGTGGTGACAACAATCTACAGGAAGCGTCATGAACCATACGCAAGGTACTACACAAAAAAAGACAACATCTGTTTTTGTAAGGACATTCCCGGATTATTTGGTGAACTCGGGTACTCTTACGATCCAGGAGAGTGGCGTCTTTTCATCGACAGCAACAAGCAGAGCCTTAAAGCAATTTTACTGCACAACGGCAACGAGAAACCTTCGATTCCAATTGCTCATGCCGTTGACACCAAGGAAACATACGAAGTCATGGACAATCTACTAAAGTGCCTTAACTATGAGAGGCACGATTGGAAAGTTTGTGCCGACCTTAAGGTTATCGGTATCCTTTGTGGATTACAAGGTCGATTCACAAAGTACTGTTGTTTTCTCTGCCTTTGGGACAGCCGCGATCGTCAACATCATTACACCAGGAGGAGTTGGACAGAAAGAGTTAACTTCATCCCCGGCAGCGACAACGTGAAATATACACCACTCATAAAAAAGGAAAATGTTTTTCTCCCACCTCTTCACATAAAGCTCGGACTCATAAAAAACTTCGTGAAAGCTATCAACAAAGATGGCGAAGCGTTCGCCTATTTAAAAACCATTTTTCCTCACCTTTCATCGGCAAAGATTAAGGAAGGCGTTTTCGACGGTCCGCAAATTAAAAAGTTGTTGCAAGACCAACAGTTTGAGCACATTTTATCACCAAATGAAGCTGCAGCTTGGAACTCATTTCGGCAAATTGTTTCCGGATTTCTTGGAAACAACAAAAGCTCAAATTACAGAGAGATCGTCGAACAACTACTCCAAAATTATAAAAAAATTAGAGCAAATATGTCGCTTAAGGTACATTTTCTACACTCGCACTTGGACTTCTTTCCGGACAACCTGAGCGATGTGAGTGACGAGCATGGTGACCGGTATTGGTATTGGTATTGCATTCAAATCCTCGCGAACGTTTGCTCATTTTAACTATCGCGTTCGTCGACACTTGTTGAATGAGTAAAATCGATCAATGAAGACCTATTTATACTGTGTATTGTTTAGTATTTTACTGACAGGTACTTATAAATGGGTGTATATTTTTTTACGGTGGCTACATACCTGTTTCACCATGTGTGAGTCTTAAATTTTCCGAATAATGACCACCCTTAAATGTGGGTTGCATTTCTGTAAAAAAATCATACAGGTAGCCAACGGAAAACCCAAATAATTAAAAAAGTCCCCTTTCCTTTTTTCCTTTTAATTGTTCACGCACATTTATTAGCGTTTATTACTTTGCTTACGCAATCATAAAAATTAAATAACCCTTTGTTTATTCCGTTTTGTTAATTCTGAGAATCAAAAAAAAACCTTACCATAGACAAAGTTGTGCATATGTCGATCAAATTTTTGAAATTCATACCTTTACTCAATTGCGAATAAAAGCGAAACGCGTGCATCGATTTTCATGATCTTGGTCTCATTTTGCTCATAGGTTATGTGGCTTTACGTAAAAGTAATAAGATTTGAAATTTTTTTTCATTTTGGATTTTTTATGGATTTAAAAAAAAAAATTTTAAATCTTTAGGCAAAAAATAAGTTTTTTCCTTTATATATCCATTTTTAACTTGGAAACTGTTGCTTGTATAGGAAAACAATATATGAACAGATTAAGGGAATTGTAATTTTAAATTTTTTAAAATTTAATTCAATTAAATCGGGCTAGTGGTTCCCGAGTTATGCCGGACGAAACAAATTAACCAAAAAAAAATTTTAAAATTTAAAAAAAAAAAATAATAAAACAAGTACCAAACGAAAAAAAAAAATTTTATTGCGTTTTTCGAGCTCATGTCAAGGTTATCTACACAGAAAAAATTATCGCATCCGGAGTACATGAAATTTTTTTCATTTTGTTGAGTAGTGATATTTACCAATTATCACACGTCGCAGTAAATGGTTTGATAACGTTAAGTCAATTGAGGTAAATGACATTGTGTATATCGCTGACCCAGGCAACCCAAGGAACTGTTGGCCTAAGGGTAAAGTAGTGGCCGTACGTACCGGATCTGATAACCAAGTGAGAAGTGCAACGATTAAAACAGCTATTGGTATCTACGTAAGACCTCTTATTTCTAGGAATATAGAATGAATGAATGAATAGAATGAATATCTAAGTTCTACGTTTCATTTAGACCAACTAGATACTATCACTTTCTTCATATTGATTTTAAGCGTACGAATTATGCTTCTGCGCAGCCCATTCGTAGAATGTGTATTGATTTGCATTGTACCACATCATAAATTTCGTTGTCGGAATCGATACAATAAAGTCAAGAAGTCTCTCGTATTTGGATGTTTAATGTTATTTAATGTAATGTATTGTTTCTAGTAGACAAATTTTAGGATTAACATTTACTGTAGTTAGTAATGTAATATTGTTTTAGTTAAATTTTTGCCGGCTTATGATATTTAATCTGTAGCTGGTATAAATTCCTCTACTGCTTGTCCGCCAAAGTTCGGACGTACGTTGTCCCTACGTTATGGAGATGAGGTGGGTAGGGGCGGGAGTGAGAGGCGTTGGGACCGTTCGTAAATTCCACTTAATCTTTTAGAGGCTAGCAAAGCTCTTCATGAATAATATTGGGATGGGTACCAGCATTACCCTTTTAGTAAAAATGTTTTTATTTAATGCACTTTGGCGTAAATGTAAAAAATCGTACTTATTATTTGTAAATGTGTTTTAACGCGTATATAGTTTTCAATGGTGTTTAGAAAGAACATCAGTTTATTATATTTAACATGTGTGATATACGTCTGTCCCTCATGACAGTTTCAATTAGTTTGCGAATATTCACATCTACAACAATCTGAAGGTCAGAATCAAAGCTCTGAACTTATAACACCTGCTACACCACTACAAAGTATTGAACCGGGGCCTACCACATCAACATCAAATAATAATTCGTCGTTCTAACCGTTTAAAAAGGCCTCCAACTTGAATACCGGACTAAGTAGTTAGGAGATAGCGTTTCTGACTCACTTTAATGACCCTGTTAATGACATGTCTGTGACATTGTGAAGTGCTTTAAATGCAGGTGTCAATTGAAATTTTAATGGCTTTTTGACATTTTTAATGAGTTCATTGACCTTGCTTTTGATATTTTTGTCTTTTGTTTATATAAATGAAGGTGTGAATTGACATGTTTCTGACATTTTGAAGTACTTTTCATATCATTTATTTCTTCACGACTTTTTGTTTATATAAATGAAGGTGTGAATTGACGTGTTTCTGACATTTTGAAGTACTTTAAATACAGGTGTGCATTTTAGTATTTTCCCCCCACCCTTAATTTAATTCTATGCACGTGGACATTTTTGTTCTTGTTTTTCCACTTTTGTTTATATAAATATAGGTGTGAATTGACATGTTTCTGACATTTTGAAGTACTTTTTTTGTTTGTATAAATGAAGGTGTGAATTGACATGTTTCTGACATTTTGAAGTACTTTTTGTTTTTTGTTTATATAAATGAAGGTGTGAATTGGCATGTTTCTGACATTTTGAAATACTTTAAATGCAGGTGTGCATTTTAGTATTTTCCCCCCACCCTTAATTTAATGCTATGCACGTGGACATTTTTGTTATTGTTTTTCCACTTTGGTTTATATAAATATAGGTGTGAATTGACATGTTTCTGACATTTTGAAGTACTTTTTGTTTGTATAAATGAAGGTGTAAATTGACATGTTTCTGACATTTTGAAGTACTTTTTGTTTTTTGTTTATATAAATGAAGGTGTGAATTGACATGTTTCTGACATTTTGATGTACTTTAAATGCAGGTGTGCATTTTAGTATTTTCCCCCACCCTTAATTTAATTCTATGCACGTGGACATTTTTGTTATTGTTTTTCCACTTTTGTTTGTATAAATGAAGGTGTGAATTGACATGTTTCTGACATTTTGAAGTATTTTAAATACAGGTGTGCATTTTAGTCCTTAAAGACAATATGTTACCCATTGAAACATTAGACTGTAGTCGCTTTAGAAAGTAGCTAGGAAATGTGTTATTAAACGCAACACATTCAAGATCGTATGATTCTGAATGTCACCAGTTTACATAAAATATGGAAAGTCATTGTAAATGTTTGGAATGTTTGAAGGTTAATTTTAGGAAATAACCATAAGCAACAAAAAAACATTATATAAACACACGGTGGTCTGATGGAAATCTGAAACGAGTTGATATTTCGGTATGTCGCCAGTCTAAATAAAATTGACAGATTTTAAGGTTAATTTTAGGAAATAAACATATGTGTTGAGTCAATATGAGTGTGTGTGTGTATGTGTATGCATATGATTCCTACTGGATTTGTGTCTCCAGAAATGTGTTGCATGAGATTTGTTTATATTAAAGTTATAATTAGTTGTGTAAATCGCTGTTTCATCTATTATGTAAAGTTTGTATTCAAATTCTGAAATATAGATCAGTATAAATTGATTCTTCCATCGTTACACTCTCCATTTATTGCTTTAACATAAAATAACATTAATTTTTAAATTCAATTACAAAATTCTAAATTTAAAAAGGAGTCGATCATGAATACTTGCATTTATTGTAATAGTATATATAATACAGTAAAAAAATATGAAAAACATTTAAAAACTCACATAATTTGTTATATATGTAATAAGGTGTTTATAAGTCGTCTTGCTTTAAAATTCCACAACAATATATATCATCCGAATATAAAAAGTGTTGATATATTAAAAGATAAAAAGCTAAAGAAGGGATTGACAACAGCGAATACAATAAAACAAAGAGAGATTGCTATGCCATCAGCAGAACAAAATGTTCCTCAACAACATCAAGCAATGCAGCCTCAACAACAACATCATCAATCAGAAATACAACAACAATTTTATAAATTACCAACCCTCCCACAGATAGAGGAAATACCATCAACGTCTAATCAAGCTGCAATTCGAAATCAACAAATGCAAGATTCATCAAATGTTCTCTGTGAAGATTGTAATATTATACTTCCATCCAAAACATGGTTTAAGCATTACAAAACAACTATACATAAGGATAATAGCTCGAAGACTATAAATGGATATATAAAACAAATCAACAGTTATTTTAAAAATCGTGTAGCAGCATATACATATAAAAAAAGTATTAAAACGATTGATATAGACGAGTTTTTGAAGAATGGAGATAAAGAAATAATTAAACTATTAATGACTAGTTTAGCGAACCACAATGGAATAAATTTCAATATGGAACTTGTGGGGGAATATATAAAGCTTTCACAAGAAGAATTGCTTCTAACAGCTATTGGTCATATCACAAAAATGACGAAATTAACTAGAGCAGATAACGTTAACGATGTTTTCACCAACCAGATAGAGATTTTAAAATCAAAAATGTCAGAATTCCAAGAAAGAGATTCTGGATGGACACTTTTACAAATAGAAAGATTGAATATTAATATTAATAAATGTTCAATATTTAGTGGTTCTAAAACACCTAAAAAGCTTATAAATACAAACGCTTTTTTAAACATCGCTAACGATGATATATACTGTTTCAAATGGTGTTTGATAGCAGCATTAGATATCAAGTATAAAAATGGATCGCGAGTCTCTTCATATGTAATTGCTGATATAGAGAGAGAAATAATAACGCTGGAAAATGGTGTAGTTCTTAATTTTCAAAATATTTCGTTTCCAATGTCAGTGGATGTGTTGAAATTTTCGAAAAATTAAACGAAAACATCAGCGTTAACGTTTTTGGTTATGAGAAGCAAGAAACTATTATCGCTGGTCCATATTATGGAACAAAGAAAGAAAAACCGATACATGTAAACCTCGTGCTGTTAGAAGAAGGTGAAAAGGCGCACTATATATTAGTGAGAGATGCCTCAAGGTAATTATATATAAAAAAATAATAATAATATATATATATATATTTTTTTTCTCTATCATAGGCTACTAAAATCTCAATTTACACGCTATGAAGGGAAGATGTATATATGTAACCAATGCTTCCAATAAACCTCACGGTCTGATATTAACGATAGACATAAAACTGAATGTAGTAGATTGGTTACATATATGCCTGAAGAGTCGGATAAGTTTACTAAATTCAAAGACTATGAAAGGAATATGAATGTTCCTTTTGTAATTTATGCTGATTTCGAGTGTGTTTAACTCATGTAGACAACGATGTTAATGTAAGTAAGCACGAACCATGTGCATTTAGTTACTATATAAAATGTAGTTTTAAGGTTTTAGATAGGTTTTATTTATATACGGGGAAAGATGCGGCTGAGAAATTCGTTAAATGCGTCGATCAAGAGTGTAGGGATATTTATAATAAGTATTTATCATTAAATAAAAAAATGACTCCCTTAACACCTTTAGAGAACAATTTATTTCATATATCAATAAACTGTTATATCTGCGAGAAAGAATTAGGTAATGATAGGGTACGGGATAATTGCAGATTTATGTCTGCGAGTTTAGATTCCTTAGCTAGCAATCTGTCAGAAGGGGACTTACATTCTGTTCGAACTCACTTCCCTGATAATAACAAGTTCAATTTAATGAAAAAGAAGGGTGTTTTCTGTTATGAATACTTAAATTCTTTCGATAAATTAGATGAAACCCAACTTCCACCTATAGACACTTTCTTTAGTAAACACAATAATAAAGAGTGTTCTATAGAAGATTATAAACATGCTGAAGAAGTGTGGAAAACATTTAATTGTAAAACGTTGCGGGAATATATGGAGTTGTACTTAAAAACAGATGTACTTCTTCTTACAGACGTGTTTGAAAATTTCAGAAAATTATATAAAGGAATTCATAAACTTGATCCTAGTCAATATTATACAGCCCCTGGACTGTCGTGGGACGCAATGCTTAGGACAACGAAAATTGAATTAGAATTGTTGACAGATGTTGATATTAGGGTTTGCATTTTCCCGTACTTTTTATTTCCCGGGAAATGGGAATTATTTTTTCAATTTCCCGGGATCCCGGGACAGCACGGGAAATCGTCAACATACTGTTTACCATGAGTTAAGCTTATTTTTTCCAATGAAGCATTCACATTTTATTAAACTAAAATAAATATATACTTCAAAAAGAACCTGTTACAGAATTCATGTAATATTAGATCAATTTAAACATCTTTTCAAGTTTCAAAATTAATTAAAGATCAGATATTTCTTATTTTATTGGAAAATGTGGACGCGACGGAGAACGATCGTTCACATTAATAGTCAGTAGAGCATTAAATGAAATGTTTGTTATTTATCCTGTCGCTTCGAAAACTTTAAATTCTTTATTTTTGGCGTTCGGATACACGCCTAAAATCTACTTTTCCCGGATTATCAATTTTTCATATGGAGCTTGGCAGGAAAAAACCCGAAAAAGTGTATGTTGAGTCTATGCCCGAACGCAGCTTAAAAATATTTTGTCATCCAACTGCAATATTTGACATACCTGATTAAAAGCGAGGTAATCTAAATTTTTATACAATATTTTTAATTTTATTGTGGAAATGACGGAAAAAATATGCGAAGAAATATATAAAATTATCTTCTGAATTCCCGCGGGATTCCCGTACGAATTTCCCGGGATACGGGAAATGAAAAATGTGCGAATTCCTGGGAAATTTCCCGCGGGAAATCCCGGTATGCAAACCCTAGTTGATATGTACAATTTTATTAAAATGGGCATACGTGGAGGCTTAACACAATGTAGTAAAAGATATACCAAGGCTAATAATAAATATTTAAGTGATTTTGATCCAAGAAAACCTTCAGAATTTCTAATGTATTTGGATGCAAACAACCTCTATGGTTGGGCCATGTCTCAATATCTACCTTACGGAAATTTTAAGTGGCTTGAAGAAAAGGATTTTATTATAGATCCTAAATATATTCTAGAGTTTAAGGCGGATTCGAAGACTGGTTTTTATTATCTAGCAGATATAGACTATCCACCAGTCTTACATAATGCTCATAATGATTTACGATTTTGTCCGGAAAATAAGAAAGTTGGTGGAGCTAAACGTAATAAACTTATAGCTGAATTAACGCATAAGCGAGATTATGCGATTCATTACTTAGTTTTAAAACAATGTTTAGAGAATGGTTTAATTTTGAAAAAGGTACATCGGGTGTTGTCTTTTGATCAGAGTCCATGGTTAAAAAGTTGAAAAAAGAAAAGATGTGAAATTAATATCACACTGGGAGCGTACAAATAGAAATAAATTGGGGGCAGAAGCATTAATATCAAAACCTAGTTTTCATAGCATTTCACAATTTTCAGATAACATCTGGGCATGCAAATGAATCAAATAAAGTTGAAATATAACAAACCAATATATTTAGGATTTTGTGTATTAGAGTTAGCGAAATTGTCAATGTACGAGTTTCACTACAAGTATATGAAAGTAAAATTATTGATTATGAAAGAATTTGTAGGGTTAGGACCAAAAATGTATTCATTTACAGTAGAAGATGGCGATGAAGTAAAAAAGCTAAAGGTGTTAAGAAATGTGTTATTGAAGGTTATACTATAGATGGATATAAAGACTGCTTATTTAAAGAAATTAAAACTTGTGATACTATGTTGATTTTCAAATCGAAACTACACAATATTTATACGAATAGACTGAATAAAATTGTTCTCAGTCATATAGATACTAAGCGAAAAATTAAACCTGATAAAATTAATACATATGCATGGGGTCCGTTCATCACTACCAACGAATGTAATTTAGAACTAACACCGATGATTTAATACCACAAATGGATTTAGATTTCAATATTTCATACCTATTATTAAGAATTTTATAAATAAAAAGAAATGTTTATGTTACTTAAATTTAAAATAATGTGTGTTTTATTTTTAATATTCCAAATTCCAACCAGCATTCAGCATCATATTACTATCGAAGTTATTTAGGGAAACATAGTTTTTTATAGTGCTAGATATCCCTAAATATCGAGTACGATCGATTTCAACCCCATTAATTTCATATCGAATTTCATCAAACATGTGCGCTATACAATTATTTCGCAATCGAGCATTACTAGTTTTTTCACCGCTAGGTAACGTTAAATTACCTTCAATGTAAATATAACTTTCGCTTGGTAAAATATATAAGTCTTGATTTTGAAGGGTTATTCTAATTTCATCGTTATTTTTAAAAGATTGTATATAAGGTACGTAAGTGTGATTTTATTATATTTTTTATTATATTCTCATCAGAGAACGGGTTTTCGCTGACATTAAGTATTTCAGACATTATTCTCTATACGCAGTTTTAGCGATTTTAAAAAATTTATATTTTCTTTCGTTAAGGGATGTCTTTTAGGTTTGACGGTCTGAATGATAGTGTTCAAGTCACTACTTTTATTATAATATTTATTCATGTGGATTATGCACGCCGACGGATGGCTGCGGATCGGATTTTTTCCGCAGTTGAGTATTTTGGTATTATATAAGCCGATGGTAATGCCGTTGCGGAAAAATTCGTATTATGTATTCCTCATGCGACTCACTTCACATACAAAAATATCCGACAGAAAATCATCGCTGATTTGATGCGGATAAAGTACTTTTTGGTTGTTTTTATTTGTTTTAACCGAAATTGCTTCACAAACCTGTGGAAATATATAAAATTTATTCACTTTTCACTTAAGGAATTTTTCTACTTACATTACATCGGTTAACTTGAAAACACTTACGGCCCTGTTCCGTACCTGTCTTCTATTGCCACTTTTTTCTTCCAAATTTATAAAAAAAACAATTGATGAATACATTATAAAATGTTAGAATTTCAATTATTTTATTTAATTTCAAATCTAAGAATATGTCAGCGCACTTTATTAGTTACTTTTGTTTGTCATACTTTATGTTGGTAATGCAGTCATCCGACGGATTACATAATACAATTTTCCTCACAAAGTGAGTCGAGTGCGGATCGAGTCAATCCAATCCGCAGCAAATCCGTCGGCGTGCATAATCGACATGATTATAAATTATCATTTTGCCTTTGGTTTCAAATGTAGTCGAAGTGTAATCTCTTCACCTCCTAAATTTACTAAGCGTCCTTCTTGATCCACAATCCAAATTTTAAGAGAACTGATTTCTTTGACGTTCACTGATAAATAAATTAAATTTCTGGGTATCTCATCCAATTTATATCCTGGTGAGACATTTATGGCAAACTTGTGTATTGTGTGTGCTGGTAGATTATTCATGTACGCCCCTGTTGCTATGTTACATTGTATTTGTATAGCATTCACTTTCAAAATGTTTACTGGAAGATGTGATGTATGTCTCGTCTTTGCTATTAAAATATCTTTATTGAATCCAAATAACGGTCCTATTGAAAGTGCTTTATTGACATTTATTGAATCATGAGAAGAAAATATTTCAATTTGTAGCGTATTATTGTTTGGTTTAATATCTATAGTCTTGACACCATTTTGTTTTGTATATACTGTTTTAATATATTCTACAATATCTTCCAACTCATAAGAACCCTGTCTCCAATATGAAATAAGTTATTATCATAATCAGCGTTAGGAATGGAATTATATGAATGAAAATCTACTAAACAACATTCATACTCTCTAGGTAATTGAATTGGAGGGAAATAATTCGATGTTAAAATTGACGATCTTCCGGTTAATGCTAATGTTATTGACATTATGAATGTTAAGTGTTGAATGAAAAACAAAAATTAATTTGGTTGGTTTTATTCTATATTTTAATTATAAATAAACATTTATAAGATTTCATTTTTATTAATCCAAGAATTGTGTTGGTTTGAGAATCCCAACCATTTAACATAAGCTTTGTTCTCCTTCCTTTTTAACACTTTCTCAACTATGTATGTATTAGGAAACTGTGTGCGAAGAATCTCCTCTTTATAGAATCCGCCTTTGATTGGATTGCCTTGGTAGTCTTCTAATAAGTATGTAGGGGGTTTGTATTTTGTATCGATTTGATTTTGAAAATTTCAGTACTAAAATTTGGGGTATATCCTTTCTCAAATATGTTTTTATATTTGCTTATTCGAACAAAATCTCCCACATGAAATCGAGAAGGTTTAAATATTTTTAGATTATTATATGCAGTATTTAGTAAAACTTTCTCATTCTTAGTGTTTACATCAACGGGAGCCACTTTTATTGTTCTATGTTCTTTTTTATTATATATGGCTACCAAGTCCTTGTATATATTAATCCAATGATAGGTACCGTTAAACGAAAATTCTCGAAACATCATAGACTTTAAAGTGCGATTAAAACGCTCAGCAATTGATGCCTTCGTTATACTATATGTGGAAGAGTGATTAATTGTATACTTTTCCATTAGTCGTTTAAAATCTTTATTAAAAACTCTTTTCCATCGTCAGTTTGTAAATTTTTTGGTATTCGTCCCAAATTCAATATTTTTTGAAATGCAGTGGAAACATCAGAAGCATTTTTTTGTTTTAGTGGGTTCTACCCACGCATATTTTGAAAAGTTGTCTATAACTGTTAATAGATATTTAAATCCTTTATTAAATTTTGAATAAATCCCCATTTCCACCAAATCTGCTTGCCATGAATCGTCAATTCCTTTCATAATAACTCTTCGTCGTGGGAACTTTTTGCGGGCTTGAGTGTGCAGTTCATTTATATTTTTTCTTTTATCCATTGTTTTTTATTATATTAATATCTTATTGTTTTTTACAATTGGTTGATGGTATAGATACACAAATATTATTATAAACTTCATCAAGTTTATCCTTCAACTGTAATATATCTTTTCTAATATCAATAATTTCGGTGTTTAATATTTCTCGTGAACGGTTGATTTGTGTTTGTAAGTAAACTTTGTTGACAGCGTCTGTTTGTTCCGACGGCGGACCCAAATTTTTGATTTTCTTCTTTTGGATATCGATGTTATTATGCTTGTCAATAGCAATTCCCAATATTTTCGGAACATTTCTCCTAAAGTTATCGCCGTTGGAACTTGTCGACACTCATTATATGAATAAATGCTTTTCTATAATGTTAATATATTATATCTGCTTCCTTCAACTCTTCAATTATAGATACTATTTCATTATTTTGATTGCTATGTTCAGCGTCTTGCGATGCGATTAGAAGTTTTAGACTTTCTACTAATTCATTTGGATCGTCCCAGTATATATGTAGTTGTGTTTTTGTAGATTTACACTCATTAAACCTTTGCCTGTGTGAGTAGTTTCAAATAATTTTTTCAAGATCTTTGTATATTTTTGTCCTCTACTTCCTTTAATTTGTTCATTGGGATCATTATTTCTTCTGTGGGATTTGTGTTCATTAATATTTTTTATAGATATCAAGTTCTACAGCATCGTAATTCTTAGGAGCTTTATAACAAATTAGTTCAAATAAACCAGGTGTATATGTCCAAGACTGATTTCCAACGACGATTTTATCTTCGTTTAATTGTATTTCGGCGTTTCCAAATTTCCAAACACCATTAACGTCTCTATGCGGTCCATATATTGTATCAAGTTTATTATCATCACTGATTAATGATGAAATGTTAATGGGATTTTCTTCTTCTTCCTCTGACTGAGAATAAAATTGATCATTATTTACGTCATCTTCACTTTCAACCTCAGCTTTATTAAATTTTTCTTCTTTCTTTAGAGTGCTGCGTTCAAAGTTAATATCTCGTTTTTTGGAAGGTAGCTTTTTATTATTTGAATATGATGATTTTATAAAATTGTTGAGTGGCATTGTTAAGGGTTTAAATGTCCTCTCTAACTCATTCGTTATTTCATTTTCACCTAATTTTATGCTTTGAAATTTCCTTTTTAATATTTTCCTAGATTTTATAAGTTCCTTTAAGATGTTTTCCGTCATTTTTTTGTCTGTTTATTTTTAGAACTAATCTGTTTATTTTTTGAACTAATCTGTTTAGTTTTGGAACTGGTCTGTTTATTTTTTTGAACTGGTCTGTTTATTTTTAGAACTGGTCTGTTTATTTTTAGAACAGGTCTGTTTATTTTTTGAACTGGTCTGTTTCTTTTTAGAACAGGTCTGTCTATTTTTTAACTGGTCTGTTTATTTTTAGAATAGTTCTGTTTATTTTTAGAATAGTTCTGTTTATTTTTAGAACAGGTCTGTTTATTTTTTGAACTGGTCTGTTTATTTTTTCAACAGGTCTGTTTATTTTTGGAACGGGTCTGTTCGTGACGTCTGCTTTTACCAAAAGAATATTTAAAACTAAATGTAAATAAATATATCAAACCCTTTTCTATAACGCCCACTATTAATTTCATAATCTTTATTTATATTTAAAAATCCATGTTTATCTTTCCAACATTCACTACAAATATCAAGAAATTTATTAAAGGTTATTAATATCACCCCCAACATGATCATTATATATGTGCCTCATATTCATTTCGTCTTGTTTGAACTATAATAATTACATTTGCATTGTCACGAACAAGGTGTTTTGGAATTCTGGTGTACGTTTGACATAAATAGAAAGAATCTATGCTTTTATGTCTACCCATAGAAAAATAGGAACGAATATTATTTTGTTTTTCACATGCTACGTCGTTAAATATCATTATCGCATTCACTTTAGCTTTATCCGGTGGTATAACATTTTCATTATCACTGAATGTGTAATATCCCATACCTTTTATAGGTGTAATAAGATTTCTCAAATATTCATATTTAGGTTGATATAAAGACTTTGAATATAAATATATATTTTCAAATTTCAATCCGTTTGGGCTTTCGATTAAGCTGAGCATAACATTTGTCTTTCCACAATTAGATGGTCCCACTATAAGAGCTCTTATGGAGTTAGGTAATAGAGAACTATGTCTCGTTTTAGTAGAATTGTTATGTGTGAAATCTAAATTTCTCACATTAATGTTCGTATCCTGCTTTATTAAACGCATTTTAACGACTAATTAAAAGTTATCACTATCATTTCAATTTATAATTTTATTTCTATTTACAGAGAAAATTATATATAATGATTGTTTATTCTAAAAATAAAATTAATTGTAAAAGTAACGTTCGTGGAGAGGGTTGATGAATAATTTAATTGATTCGTTACCATTCGACCTTCATTTACCTGGATATCAATATTGTGGTCCAGGAACAAAGTTAGAAAAACGATTGGTCCTGGCAAAAACCCTTTGGATTCACACTGGAAAGCCCACGATATTGCTTATTCTCAAAGCAAGGATATTAATCAACGACATAAAGCTGATAGAGAGTTAATAGAGGGGGCTTGGGAACGAGTTAAATCTAAAGATATTTAGTTACCAACGCGATGAAAGCCAAAGTAAAATTTGGTATGGGTATGAGGAAAAAACAGTGTAGGAAAAAGATTTTCTCTACTGCTATAAAAACGCATCGGCAATTATAAAGAAACAACAACCGCATGATATTAATACGGCGCACAGTGGTCAATTTCGCGAGATAGCGGTCAAAACTCTATAACTTTTGGCCGGATTGGTATTTTTTTACGCAAATTGTTTTGTTCAATAGGAGGGACTTTAAGCTTCAATTTGCGTGTTCAAACGTAAAAATCGACTGATAGGAACGTAAGTAATGTGGAGTTAAAAATGCATTTTAATTTTTTGTTGAGTTTCCATGTAAAAGTTGAATATTTTGACATTTTAAATAGGTATATTTTTTTATAATTTCTTATTTTCTTCAATCGTATTTTACAACCAATACTTATTTATTATTCCTAAACTTAATTTTGGTCAGAAAATGCCAACATTTGGCCCCTGACATTTATTTAGTCTCAATATTCACAGGGGCCAAAGGTTGGTTTTTGTGGAAGAAAACTAATTCTTGTGAGGATTAAACTGAAAAATAACACTGAAATTCCCAACAATATCAATACCATTTGGATATATTATATACAGAACACAACATCGATAAAATTGTAAGTAAACTTTTACTATTGATTTAAAGTGCACATATATTTTATTTAAATGTATTAATAAAAATTTATACTAAAATTAGAAACAAATTATAATCTTTAAACTAGTGTTAATTAAACAATATTAGTAAAAATTTCTTCCAAATAGCTTTGATTTTCATTTTGCAGTAGTTGTTTAGCTTCTTCATCTAACTCTAATGAGGTTGATTTCCATTTTTGTCGAATACTGGACATATATGGGTCTGATGTGCACAACAAAATATTAATAAGATCTTCATTAGTACAATATCTGGAAATTTTTCTTGTATTGTGCTCGCGAAAGAATCTGTAGTCCTTGTTCCTTTTTTCTTGCGCTTCTTCTGAGAGATCTCCAATTGGAAGCATATTGTGCTGAATTATTTGTTCCCCATGGAACAAAATTTTGTGAACTGTGGTTGGCATATGTCTCCAAGAATATTTTTGGTTATAAAGGGTTGCTGTCTCATTAGCATACTGACCAAATTTTTTTGCATCTATCTTTTTGCTATATGCTATAACTTCTAATATGATTTGGAATCGTCGTATTAAATCATAATCTACTCCAGTTATAGAAGCTGCAGTTTCTGGATCGGAAAAAAATCTCCTTGCTGTGTTTCCATCATTAGAATTTCCTTCTCCTTGCTTTGGCTGGTCAATTATAAGGCCTATCTCACGGTATTTTTCTTGAATATCTTTTTTTTTGCTTCCTTTTTTCCAAATTTTCTTTGTTGTTTCTCACTGTTTCGCCTAACGGGCCAAATTCCAAATCGTATCCCAATTTAAGAATATGCTCCATAAAACGAATTCTAGCATGAAGAGGTGACATTCCAAATTCATATGCTTCATTAAAACTATCGTCTTGTGTTGGTGGTTGGCTCAATTGACTTGATGTTTTTTGGCATATGGTGCAGCTTGACGAAGACTTTGTTTCGGTTAAAGCTTGTGCAACTTTTCCATCGATCATTGTAAGTGACATTTTAAAGTTAACTTCGATGCATTGGTCATTAAATTCAAATATCACTGGTTGAAGTTCCTTAATTTCATCTCTTATTTTGCCAAATTCTTCAGTTATGACATCTTTAGTTTCTTTTTTGTAAGCAAACTTTATTGGTCTACAAAATTTTGTTGACGAGGGAATTTCATTCTTCCATACATCTATCTCTGCAGCTCTACTAGTTGACGGCTCTGAACCAATATAAGTTTTTGTTAAACGTAATGGAACGAAAGAAATCATGAATAAATTGGCATCTGATGAATTTTCCGCATTACATTGTTTGTATTGTTTCTGGCCAGAGGACCCATCACATCCCCATTTAGAAATTAAAGTCATGCTGCAATTTTTAAACTTCTTTAAATAGTCAGCATCAAATGTCTTTAATAATCGTTCTGCAGTGTGTTCAAGAAGATCCTGCAGTTTTATTTCTGCTGAACTTGAAGTTACACTAATAGCAGTTGGTGAAGGTAAGCAATCTTTTTTGGCAGAAACTAAATCTCGATATGATGGAAAAATTCCACAATTTTTTTCATTGGTTCGCTTCCGCAATTCTGTATATTGGTTTTTAGTCATTTTCAAATCCAAAAATAGTGCAAGTGCTTCTTCTGGAGTAAATTTTTTTTCTTCAGTTGGTGTCGGCATACTTTCTAAAATCCTTTTTGTGCGTCTGGGGCTTGCTTCCACTATTTTTTCAATGATAGCAATTTTACTCTTTTTAGTTTTCGATGGTTGAATTTGATGCAGAAATGAATCTTTTATGATGCTACAACAAACTTCTTCATTGATATGTTTAAGCTTGCGTCTTCGTGATCTTTCACTACAATTATCAATTGGCTTTGCTGGTCGACCACCTTTTCCAGTTTCCGTGGTAGTTACTGATGGCTTTTCAAAAATAAGTTTATTTCTTAGCCATTCTTGGTTGCGTGAGTAAAACAATTTCTTGTTTCTGGAACATTGATTGTACCGTTTTCTTAAAGTATTTAAAAAGTTTTTTATTTTTAACTTATGAATTTTAATTTCTTGTTTGTCGGATATTTTGAAGAATGGATTATTCATTATATGTAAAAAAATGTCGTTTTCATCTTTCCGTTCAAAATATATATCAGATAGAACACTATAACTGAATTTAGCCATTGTTTAAACAATAATTATATATAATTATATAATTTACTGACAGGTACTTGTAAATGGGTGCATATTTTTTTACCGTCGCTATATACCTGTTTCACCATGTGTGATGTTTAAATTTTCCGAATAATGACCACCCCTAAATGTGAAAAACCCAAATAATTAAAAGTTACTTTGCTTACTATGGGTTTTTCAGTTGGCTACCTGTTTTTTACAGAAATTCAACGCACATTTAGGGGTCGTCATTATTCGCAAATGTATTTAAAACAGGTATTCTGAACGGACCTGATATTCGGAAATTGATCAAAAGTGATTCTTTCATGAACAACCTACGAAGAAAACAAGATCATCAGAACCACAAGCGTCAACTTCTGCAAGCATGGATATTGCCAATATTTGAAAAAATGTTCTGAATTTGGTTTTTATGCATATTATTATTGCGTATTAATTGCATATTATTTTATTTTCATAAAGTTTTTATAAATATTTTTTTTGCATGATAATTTTTTAATTTTTATTTTTATGTTATTTTTTGAAATTGCGAATAAAAGCGAAACGCTTGCATCGATTTTCATGATCTTTGTCTCATTTTGCTCATAGGTTATGTGACTTTGCGAAAAAGTAACTACACTTGAAACTTATTTCCGTTTTGTATTTTTTATGAATTTAAAAAAAATTTTTCTTCATTTTTTATTGGAAACTTATTTTTAACTTGTAAACTGTTGCTTGTATAGGAAAACAATATATGAACAGATTAAGGGAATTGTAATTCTTAATTTTTTAAAATTTATTTCAACTAAATCGGGCTAGTGGCTGTCGAGCTATGTCAAACAACAGGGCCTAAAACGTGATAAATTCCCCTATACGATAGTACTAACTTCAAATCGATATTAAAAATATTTCGGCAGGTAAGAAGACAAAACGAATGATGCAGAAATTTCACATACTGTTCTCAGAATTGAGTTGGCAAATCATGTGTTGTACTGTGTAATGAATAATAATGACTTTGGATGATATGTACGTCAATCGTTTCGTTTGTTTTCGTGCACTGGATAGCACTAAGTTGTGACATTGCTGTTGTCTCTTTCATTTTTGTGATTCATTCTCGTTTCTAATGTTCTCTTCGTTGTGTTCTGTCGTTAATGTTGGTAAAAATTGAATTTAATGTTCTATTTGGTTTGTAAGCAAAGCGAATGTTGTCAGATTCTATTGTCATTTTTGTCAAAATTTTGATACACCCTTCTATGTGGACTAGGTCCAAATATGGGCCAAATTCTCCTAATTTCAACAGAATTATTTTTTGGGTCAATAAGAACTCTTGTACAAAATTTCATCAAAATATATGCCACTTTCACATACAAATAACTTCTCAAAAAATATGACGTGCATTTGTACCGAATATCTTACCTTGAGTCAGAAAAATTGCTGTAGCTCAAAAAGTGCAGTCCCGATGCATGGACATGTTAGGACTACAAAATAGTAAATTTGTGTTTTGACTCAGCTTGACTCACAGGAGTTGTGCTCTATGAAGTAGGAAATTTCCGATAAATTAGACCTTTTTTTAAAAAAATATTTAAATTGTTCTGCAAACAGTAGAGCTTCAATTTTTTCTACCAGTGATAGGAAATAAGTTAAGTTATAACACAAAATTTTATTTCGTCCAAAAATCTTGAAAAACAAAAAAGTTATGATCATTTCAACTTTAAAAATTAACTAAAAATACCATAAATATCATAAATTCTGAAAAAGCCCATTTTGGACCACCCTGTTCTCAGTGAAATAGTTAAAATAGAGTTCTAATTTTTTGGCACCCGAGGTTTACTACTGTCTACTTTCATATAAGTCTAATAGCTTTAAAATCGGAGAACAAAAACCAAAAGGAGTTTTGGCCGCTATCTCAAAATAATGACCACAGTGCGGCGATAAAGATTGCGCGCAAAGCTATAAACAAATCATTCAAAGGAAAAAATCAGAAATAATTATTCCTAGAGTTATAAGAGTACCTAAAATTGGTGGTTTTCTTCCTCTGATACCAATATTATCCACATTAGCAGACTCTGGCACATTAGCTTCTGGTGCATCAAACATTGTAAAATCGATAAACACAGCAAACAATGCTAAACGACAGCTTGAAGAACGTTCACGACATAATAAAAGTATGGAGTCTATAGCCATTGGTAAAGGTCTTTACCTTAAACCATATAAGACTGGAATGGGAGTCGTATACAACAGCAACCATAACAAGAAGAAGAATACATCAAAAAACTAATAAAGCTGCTACCTAAAAGGCCTCTAAATTTATTTCAACTAAATCGGGCTAGTGGCTGTCGAGCTATGTCAAACAACAGGGCCTAAAACGTGATAAATTCCCCTATACGATAGTACTAACTTCAAATCGATATTAAAAATATTTCGGCAGGTAAGAAGACAAAACGAATGATGCAGAAATTTCACATACTGTTCTCAGAATTGAGTTGGCAAATCATGTGTTGTACTGTGTAATGAATAATAATGACTTTGGATGATATGTACGTCAATCGTTTCGTTTGTTTTCGTGCACTGGATAGCACTAAGTTGTGACATTGCTGTTGTCTCTTTCATTTTTGTGATTCATTCTCGTTTCTAATGTTCTCTTCGTTGTGTTCTGTCGTTAATGTTGGTAAAAATTGAATTTAATGTTCTATTTGGTTTGTAAGCAAAGCGAATGTTGTCAGATTCTATTGTCATTTTTGTCAAAATTTTGATACACCCTTCTATGTGGACTAGGTCCAAATATGGGCCAAATTCTCCTAATTTCAACAGAATTATTTTTTGGGTCAATAAGAACTCTTGTACAAAATTTCATCAAAATATATGCCACTTTCACATACAAATAACTTCTCAAAAAATATGACGTGCATTTGTACCGAATATCTTACCTTGAGTCAGAAAAATTGCTGTAGCTCAAAAAGTGCAGTCCCGATGCATGGACATGTTAGGACTACAAAATAGTAAATTTGTGTTTTGACTCAGCTTGACTCACAGGAGTTGTGCTCTATGAAGTAGGAAATTTCCGATAAATTAGACCTTTTTTTAAAAAAATATTTAAATTGTTCTGCAAACAGTAGAGCTTCAATTTTTTCTACCAGTGATAGGAAATAAGTTAAGTTATAACACAAAATTTTATTTCGTCCAAAAATCTTGAAAAACAAAAAAGTTATGATCATTTCAACTTTAAAAATTAACTAAAAATACCATAAATATCATAAATTCTGAAAAAGCCCATTTTGGACCACCCTGTTCTCAGTGAAATAGTTAAAATAGAGTTCTAATTTTTTGGCACCCGAGGTTTACTACTGTCTACTTTCATATAAGTCTAATAGCTTTAAAATCGGAGAACAAAAACCAAAAGGAGTTTTGGCCGCTATCTCAAAATAATGACCACAGTGCGGCGATAAAGATTGCGCGCAAAGCTATAAACAAATCATTCAAAGGAAAAAATCAGAAATAATTATTCCTAGAGTTATAAGAGTACCTAAAATTGGTGGTTTTCTTCCTCTGATACCAATATTATCCACATTAGCAGACTCTGGCACATTAGCTTCTGGTGCATCAAACATTGTAAAATCGATAAACACAGCAAACAATGCTAAACGACAGCTTGAAGAACGTTCACGACATAATAAAAGTATGGAGTCTATAGCCATTGGTAAAGGTCTTTACCTTAAACCATATAAGACTGGAATGGGAGTCGTATACAACAGCAACCATAACAAGAAGAAGAATACATCAAAAAACTAATAAAGCTGCTACCTAAAAGGCCTCTAACTGATATTGACATAAAAACCTTTGGAAAAAAATATATTCCCTTTGTTTATTCCGTTTTGTTAATTCTGAGAATCAAAAAAAAAGAAAAAACCTTACCATAGACAAAGTTGTGCATATGTCGAGCAAATTTTTGAAATGCATACCTTTACTCAATTGCGAATAAAAGCGAAACGCGTGCATCGATTTTCATGATCTTTGTCTCATTTTGCTCATAGGTTATGTGACTTTACGTAAAAGTAATAAGATTTGACATTTTTTTTCATTTTGGATTTTTTATGGATTTAAAAAAAAAAATTTAAATCTTTAGGCAAAAAATAAGTTTTTTCCTTTATATATTCATTTTTAACTTGGAAACTGTTGCTTGTATAGGAAAACAATATATGAACAGATTAAGGGAATTGTAATTTTAAATTTTTTAAAATTTAATTCAATTAAATCGGGCTAGTGGTTCCCGAGTTATGCCGGACGAAACAAATTAACCAAAAAAAAATTTTTAAAATTTAGAAAAAAAAAATAAAAAAAAAACCAAACGAAAAAAAAATTTTTATTGCGTTTTTCGAGCTCATGTCAAGGTTATCTACACAGAAAAAATTATCGCATCCGGAGTATATGAAATTTTTTTCATTTTGTTGAGTAGTGTTATTAATTTATTTTCCAGAAAGAACATTTTTCCACTAAATTGTGTTTTCTTTTACTGATTATGGTATTGAAAAAAAAATATAAACATTACCTGACCCGAAGGCATTCCCGAATAAATCTCCATTTTTATCGATTTCAACACTCTGTGCCACGCATTGAGAGTCTAATTTCAGAGAGACAATTTTTTATATTCAGTACTATCTGACCCAGCAAACGTTGTTTTGCCTTCAAATTTTAGTTATATTTAAATAGCTGACTCGGCAGACTTCATTCATTCATTTGGGAAACAATAACTCTTGAGCTAAAGTATGTTTTCGTTTCTCGAAGTTCCTGTGTTTAGAACTCACAACCTTAGGAATGCAAAGCGGACGTTCCACCTACTACACCACAGTGGCACGCTGGCAAATTCGAATTTTGATATTTCTCACAAATTAGAATAGAAATGGCAAATTTTCATTTTATTGTTGGTTTAATGTAGGGTTTAAAATGTCAACAATAAATTTTTCAAATTTGTTAAAGGCTTTTAACAGACTAAAAAACTGCCACACATGAGATAACACATGTCTCCTATCAAAACCATCTCATCAATCATATCAAAATGGAGATTCTCTGAATGGACACGAACTCCATGCAAAATGTCTTCTTACATGTGATCATCATCAAGTACCCACAATTCAGGTGGATTCAATGGAAATCATGTGGCAATAATGATCGCAAATAATGTGCGTATTTGACTTGGAGATGCAGAAACAGTTGCTTCAGCGATTGTCGTGTCCCAATGCGTATCGGTTTGAAACAAATTGAGCTCCTGACATGCAGCACGAAATGTTGGAAACACAACACCATGTACAATTCGAAGTGACTCAAATGATGTCGGTCCACGGACTTTCACCAGTAATAGTCGCAAGTAAAAGGATTCATCATTCTTCGGATGAACTGTATAAATACAACTAAGAGCTTCAGTAGAACGCACATCCGGATGACCAGGAACTTCATCGCCTTGCTTTGTGGGTTTTGAGCTCGTTGAGCAGCATTTGCTGCAGTGAAATATATTCGTTGACCGTTCTCCAGATGCACTGCCAAATGAGTAACAGTCGGATAGCGTTCGTGAATGGAAAATGAGAATATATGCCAAATCGCCTCATTGCAGCTTATGTATCGACCAACGTGAAAACGCGTGATCTCATCATTGTGGTCAGGAGCTTGAAGACCTAAAGCCGCCATGTCACTGTATTTCGTGACTTGTTTGCAGATGTACTTGCTGGATTCACTGAATTGCAATATTCCACGTTACAATGTTTTGCAAAGAAGTGGCGAATATGGAACAGCCCAAGAGTTATCGACCAAGAACAATTTCCTTTCACTTTGAGTGTGATTGTTCTACCGCCATTATCAGCATGATTATCGATTTTCGCCGACAACCACAACTGCAACTTTATCTATTGTAGCATGCATTGGCGTTCGTGTGTCTCAGCAGGTCGTTCATCCGCTCTGATCAAGAGTTTATAGTCATCACTTGGCTTGCGATTCAACGCAGTTTTGAATAACCGAACCAACGCATCATGTTCATAAAGTAGCTGCTACAGATCTAGCAGAATTCCTCTTTTCAGTGCCGTTTTGATTGTGTGGCGCTGATCAAGTTGATTTTCCGAAGTGCTCATGAAGTAGATTTGGAAAAATTTATGTTGGGCGTATTCAAGCGGTTGCAATTATCCAATTCGATTGTGAATTTGGCTTGGATCTGTGGATTCAATGATTTTTGTGCATGAAAAGGAAATGATGTGTTACATTATTACTTTGAATGTCGGATTAAATCTGCGTTCGTCAATAATATCTGCTCCAAATGAAGTAATTTGAAAGCAGCAGTTATATTTCTGTGTGTTCGATAGAAAATGAAGTGATTCTGGTCTTTCACCATGAAGCAAAGAATACAATGGCTCTTGTGCTAAAGGCAATGGTGGTAATTTAACCTTGCCACTGATACAGCACAGTCCAGGCGATTCTCCAGGAACTTCAAACATAAACGTCATCTATCATGAAGATGGCGTCGTAAAATCACTCCATACAAATCGGGTTATTTCAGGAATTTTCTTGGGTATTCTTCTTGTTTGACCGGCGACCGATCCGAATTGGTGCGAATCATCGAAATCGGTGCATGCGTTGAGTTTAAGCGTAGTAACTAACGGCACTCTCTTTTATATATATATACGTTTTAATTAATTTAAATTAGTATAATACATTTAATACATTAACTTAATTCCCGATAAAAAAGGCTTGTCTACAGGAACATAACATTAAACATGTAAGGAAGGGCGTGGCCGACTATATGATACCCTACACCTAGTCATTATACCCTGTAGTGTAGGTCGTTACATTTGATCCGGGTGATATACGACACTGCTATCTGTAATTGAAAAAAATTTGAATACAAACTTTGAATGGGAACTATATATAAATCTGAACCGATCTGACCCATTTTAGCATAAGTTATTTAGCTGAAATATAAGACGCTTTCCCAAATTTGATGGCTATCTGTTAAATATGTGTTTTCTAGAGCGGAAAGAATCAAATCGGGGGAGTCATTTATATGGGAGCTATATATGTAAATCTGAAACGATGTGGCCCATTTTTCCAGAGATGTTTCTATTTTAAATATTAACTGATGTTCCGAATTGGAAGGAAATCTGTTAAAATATGCTATTTCTAGAGCGGAATAATCAATTTGGTGGTGAAATTTGTATTGGAGCTATATATATATCTGAACCGATCTGCTCCATTTTCACCAGACCTGTTTCTATTTGAAATATAAGCTGTTTTTCCAAATTTGAAGAAAATCTGTTAAAATATGTGGTTTCTAGAGTGGAAAGAGCCAAATCGGAAGAGACATTTGTTTGGGAGCTATATATATGTATATCTGAACCGATTTGGCCTAGTTTTACCAGAGCTGTTTCTAGTTGAAGTATATGGCGTTTTGCTAAATTGGAAGAAAATCTGTTCAAATATGTGGTTTCTAGAAAGAGTAAAATCGGGAGCAAAATATTTATGAGAACTATATCTAAATCTGAACCGATTTTAAATAAATAGCAAATTAAATAGCGTTCGTCCTTATGCCATAAAACTACGTTTTTATGGCAATTGCGACCTTTGATTACAAGAATAGATGGGCAGACGGACATTCTAAATCGACTCAAAAAGTGATTCTAATCGGAAATCGGTATAATAAACGATGGGTATATTTCGTTTCCTTTTGGGTGTTACAAACAAATGCACAAAGTCATTGTGTAGGGTATAAAAATATTTACATTATTTGTACAAATAGTTTTAAATAGATTTTTAATTCGGTTAAATATAATTCATTAATATTAGTAGTAGGCCTCATTGCCTTTGAAGAAAATAATTTTTGATAATTCTTTTTCGTTTTTTATTATCAAGTAAGTTTACTACATCTGGTGGTAACGTGTTGAGTATAGTTGGCAGCTGCAGTGATATGGTGGTCTTTCCGTAGTTATTGCGATGAGTAGGGACTTTAAACCTTCCTCCAGATCGTGTTCGAGAATTCTTTCCTCCTACCAAAGACCTTCTGGAATGCCTTCTAGAAGATCAAAAAATAGGGCGCAAAATTAAAAGAAATATGACGAACCAATTGACCAGCATTTTTTCAATATTTCTGGTCTTGTTATTGACAGTATATATATTTTCAATTTAAATCTTTCAACATTTTTAGTTGCCTCGCCTGGAATTTGAACCCATGATCTTCGCATTGTTAATCGGAAGTGCTACCTACTAAACTACAGAACTTTATTGTCTGTTTGTGTCAAAAAGTTTATAGAAACACACGACGCTTAATCGAAGCGAACCCCTTCGTCTCTGCCTTCTTTTGGCATGCCTGGCGAAAGAAGGGAAGTAGGAATGAGCACAGAATTTTGTTATGCGTTTACAACAAAAAGTGTGTAGAAATACCCATCGATAAATTGAACACCTTCCGCGCTGCGTTCTCTCGCAAGGCCTTCTAGCATGCCAATCCGAAAAAGGCAAGCAAGCATGAGTTATGGAACGTGTAGCATCTAATGGAAAGGAAAATGCCTTTTCGTATAAGGCCTTCAGGAATGGTTGTCACACGTGTAATAATATTAATTTCTGAATAAAGTATCAAGGATACGATAAATATTTTGGTAATAAAGTAAGAACGTTTTTCGTTTGTTCTTGAAGATGAGTTAAATATTTTCATGTTTCATCCCCTATAAATATATTGTACTGGATGTTAGAGGGCGTAAACGTCTAAATAATAAAGGTCTTCCCTACTTCCACTGTTGATAATTAATTCCACATTTTGTAACACCGAAAAATTATCGCATATATCTGTCTTTTAGAGAGTAAAGAAATCATATTGGGTCTCTTTGTGGGTCTATATGAAAACATGTATAAAGGCTATATCTACATTTAAACCGATTTGCTTAATACTAAGTAGAATTCGTGTTACCCCGAATAGATTACAGAAATAGATGCATAGACAGACAGATATTGATAAATCGGCTCAGAAAGTGTATCTATGTCGATCTGTATTATATTGTCTCTTTTAGTTGTTACAAAGAAAGGCAAAACGACCACAACAACAAACACACAAAACATTTAAAACAAGTAAGGAAACACTAAAGTCGGGCGGGACCGACTAAATAATACCCTACACCACTCCCTGCGTATATACCTCGCTCTGATTACCCACCTGGGTTTGGTGCAATTTTATGTAGTTCATATAAATTATACAGTATACGATTTATAGATTTATACGAATATGGTAAAATTGATGAAAATAATTTACATTGTGTTACTCATTCATATGATGGGCCCATATACAAACAAAATCGGTGTCATGCCATCTCATTGTACTGCGCCTAGTGAAAAATATAACAATTATTTTCATCAAGATTGGCTGTAATAAGTGAATCCAGAGTGTTATCAATAAATCGGAAGGTGCATATGAGCGGTGACAATATAGTTACGTAATGGTCCATGGTAATATGAACCCAGCAAAAAAATTGGAAGTTCCGTAGGAATCACATTTTAATCGCATCTCAAAATCCAAATGTGCATTTCTCCCCGCTTTTGAGGAAGTTCATTAAAAACTTCCAAAAAAGTCTATAATATGTTAATATCCCGTAATATTTTACGAATAGCAATTTCGCAAGTGAATGGCAACGAATTTTTAGTATGGGAAGGTTTTTTTGCTGGAAAGGTTTTATTGAAAATTGGCGGTAGGTCTATCACAAAATTTGGGGCCTGTGCCAAAAACATAGGCCTATATAGTTCTGATTCATGGTAGGTATTCCTAGTTGAAATATATCATGATCTGCAACATTTGATCAAGACCCGATGTGATCGGTAATAGAGTAAAACGGGGCCAATTTGTATGGGGATATACCCATATATCTGACTTTCATAGTAGCTATTTCTAATTGAAATATAACATGATCTGCAAAATTTGATAAACGTCGGATTTAAACTATGGATTCTGGAGAGGTAAAAATAGAAAATGGGGGCCATTTGTAAGGGCGTTATATTAAAAAGTGGAACCTTATAGATCACTTTCAAAGTAAGTATTCTTATTTGATGATCTGCAAAATATTATCAAGATCCAATGTAATATGTGTGTTCTAGGGCTGTAATAATAAAAATTTGGGGCCCATATGTAAGGGCGCTACATTTAAAAGTGGGCCCTTATAGTTGAAATATAATTTAATCTGCAAAATTTTGAAAAACTTCGGATGTAAAATGTGGGTCCTAGAGAGGTAATAATAAAAATGGGGGCCCATTTGTAAGGGCGGTAATTTTAAAAGTTGGCCTTTATAGATCACTTTCAAAGTAGGTATTATTTATTGAAATATAACATGATCTGCAAAATTTTATCAAGATCCAAAGTAAGATGTGGGTTCTAGAGCTCATAATAATGTAAACTGGAGGCCCATTTGTATGGGGGCTATACAAAAACATTGGCTTTCAAAATACGTGTTTCTAGTATAAATGTAAAATTGTGTGGAAAATTTGATCAAGATCCGATGTAAAATGTGCATTTTAGAGAAGTAATATTGTAAATCGGAGGTACATTTGTATGGGGGATATATCAAAACATAGACTGTGGTCCACTTTCCCGTGAGCTGTTTATAGTTCAAATATAACACGATCCTGAAAATTTGGTCATGATCGCATGTAAAATGTGTATTATAGAGCAGTAATAGTGTAAATTATAGGGATATTTGTATGGAGGCTATATCTAAATCTGAACCGATTTTCTCCAAATTTAATACAAATCTTCCTTGGCCAAAAGTCATGACAATCGGACCACAATTGCGACCTGTAGAGTGCGAACAAACTTAGATGGACAGCAGACGGAAGGACGACAGACAGACATCGTTAAATCGAGTCAGCTGGTGATTCTAAGCCAATCCGTATACTTAAAGGTGGGTCAGCTCGATTATTTCTTGGCATTACAAACATTTGGCGCGAAACTAACTTATAATACCCTAGTCCACGAAGTGGTGTAGGGTATACAAATTGTAACTGGGATATTGTTCTGGCTGAAGACCATTTTGCATATATATTTAATAGAATGCAAATTTATTTACAAATGGCATAATGACATTTATTACCTGGCTGCAGACTACCACGATCATGATTTCGACCATGTCAAAAGTCTTTCAAGTGGCTTCGCAGCGACTTTTCAACATCAAACCCGGCTTCTATAAGGAGATGATTCTCACAAACGAGAACATGAAGTGGAGCACAGTTACTTAAGTTATATAGAACGCATGCCGTTTTTGAACCTTGACGTGCAAAGCTTCAATGTGAGACTTCCATTTGAAGTTGTGATCTACAATAACCCCCAGATATTTGTGCTATTGACAAGTTAAATTTGTGATTGACAGTTATCTGAAATGATTGCGTCTCCATTATGTAGACATTCGTTATCGTGATAAGTTATATTTATTTGGTGCAACTGATATGAAAAGGTTTTATATACATAATTTTCGTTTTATTATCATTAATAATAAGATCTTTATGATGACAACATCTAGTTACATTATTAAATTCTTTCTACATGATTGTTGTAGCTGTATCGATGTTATTGTGTGTTACCACTATGGCTGTATCATCAGCGTATGCAAACAATACTTTGTTTCAAGATATTGACCATATCATTCGCATATAATATGTATAAGATTGGCCCCAGATTTGATCCTTGCGGTACTCCATGATCAAATCTCACTTCACTGCTAAGTTTGTCTTCAATCTTTACACGAGAAGTCCTACACTCTAAGTAATTTCTTAACCAGTTCAGCCAGTTTCCTCGTAATCCCTTTCTTTGCAAAGTATGATTAAGTTTTTTATGTGATAACGTATCAAACGCTTTACTAAAATCTAATAATATAATCTATAATATATAAAATTTCTATGAACACACATAAGACATGTCCGTCTGTCTGCTCGTTGAAAGCACGCTAGCTTCCGATTTTTTTTAATTTCTGCTTTATATGTGCTTGAAATTTGTTGCGTACAGTTCTATTGTAGCGTAAAAGTTGTAAGGGGATAGAAATGGTACCATGGATACAATGGCACAATGGACAAAAGCTAGAAACACGAAATTTGGAATGTACATTCCTCTAATTGCGTAGACACGTCAAATAGAGAGATTTTTTAAAATTCCTACTTTTAAGGGATACAATTGGAAAAGAGGGATAAAAATGGTACCGACCAAACCGCTGAAGTTGTAATCATGAAATTCGGGGTGGACATTAAGTGGCTGTAAAGACACGAAATAAAAAGATTTTTTGTATCGAAATTTCTTTAAGCGGGGCAAATGGTACAAATGGTACCAACCAAATGGCTGCAGCTATAATAATTAATTTCGGTGTGTACACTTCTGCGATGACGCGAAAAATAAAGGGATCTTTCGATATTCGTACCATCAGGATATTCAGTATTTTCACTCGTCTGTCTACGTAGATGCGGAAAAAAGAGGTACGAATTTTAAGGTCAAAATCGAAAAGGAGTAAAACTGGTACCAATCAAACGGTGTATATTACACTCTGCAACATATTGGATCTTCAATATTAGATCTTTTCCTATTGAAATGGTACAGACATTTGGGCTGTAGCTGGAATCAAGAAATTTCAAATGGGAAAAATCGGGCTAGAGGGAAATTTTTTCTACCTAATAATATTAAGGGCACATTTTTGAAGAAGTTTTATATTTATATATAGTAGAGGACTGTTAATATTATAATAATAAAGCATCAAAATTTTTCTAATATGTTAGTGCACTCCTATGTAAAGTTGATAATCTGCCGGTAATACTGTGGAATGCACTCCGTGGTGGAGTGTATATGAGATTCGGCCCGGCCGAACTTAACGCATTTTTACTTGTTTATATTCGAATTCATAATTATTATTTTTCGGTTATTTTTCCAGCGTTTATAAAGCTTACCGCTCACATTACAGTAGCTTAAAAATTGCTCATTTCACCACGTACTTTCTGTTCGTTTTTGAGTTTATTTCCTTTTGTTTGCTTTGCTTTCTTATATATATCACAAAAGTTGTTATATATTTCATTAAGTAGTTCATTTGTATCTTTATTTAGGTTTAATTTAATTAATTTATTTACTTTGTATGAATTTATTGTTGTAGCCAACAACAATTACACTAGTCAACAGTCAAAATGTACTCGGGATGCGATAATTTTTTCTGTGTAGATAACCTTGACATGAGCTCGAAAAACGCAATAAAATTTTTTTTTTCGTTTGGTTTTTGTTTTATTTTTTTTTTTAATTTAAAAAATTTTTTTTTGGTTAATTTGTTTCGTCCGGCATAACTCGGGAACCACTAGCCCGATTTAATTGAATTAAATTTTAAAAAATTTAAAATTACAATTCCCTTAATCTGTTCATATATTGTTTTCCTATACAAGCAACAGTTTCCAAGTTAAAAATGAATATATAAAGGAAAAAACTTATTTTTTGCCTAAAGATTTAAATTTTTTTTTTTTAAATCCATAAAAAATCCAAAATGAAAAAAAATGTCAAATCTTATTACTTTTACGTAAAGTCACATAACATATGAGCAAAATGAGACAAAGATCATGAAAATCGATGCACGCGTTTCGCTTTTATTCGCAATTGAGTAAAGGTATGAATTTAAAAAATTTGCTCGACATATGCACAACTTTGTCTATGGTAAGGTTTTTTCTTTTTTTTTGGTTCTCAGAATTAACAAAACGGAATAAACAAAGGGTTATTTAATTTTTATGATTGCGTAAGCAAAGTAATAAACGCTAATAAATGTGCGTGAACAATTAAAAGGAAAAAAGGAAAGGGGGCTTTTTTAATTATTTGGGTTTTCCGTTGGCTACCTGTATGATTTTTTTACAGAAATGCAACCCACATTTAAGGGTGGTCATTATTCGGAAAATTTAAGACTCACACATGGTGAAACAGGTATGTAGCCACCGTAAAAAATATACACCCATTTATAAGTACCTGTCAGTAAAATACTAAACAATACACAGTATAAATAGGTCTTCATTGATCGATTTTACTCATTCAACAAGTGTCGACGAACGCGATAGTTAAAATGAGCAAACGTTCGCGAGGATTTGAATGCAATACCAATCCAAGTAATTTTTGTTACATGTGCGGAGAATACGTTTCTGAAAAAAAAAACAAGCGTTGTTTTTCACCTAAATTGAGAGATTCATTTGAAGAGAGCTTCAATTTAAAGGTCTCAAACATAGATGAGCGGTGGACACCAAGTGCTCTATGTCCAAGGTGCTACGTACAGCTAGCTGACTCAAGGTAAGTGTAGATTACGAAATTCAAGAACATATATAACTTATTATTGAAATTCTTTCAGACGACAGCCGAGAATCATCATGCCAATGCTTTGGAGAGCTCCGCTTTGCCATGTAACAGATTGCTACTTCTGTCTTAGCAAAAAAACAGGCGTGGGAAAAAATATACGATGGACTTACGCTGCTGTTTCAACAGTGAATTTTCCAGTGCCATTTTCCGAAGAACCAGTGGACCCGCAACCGTCCGTTTCAAGATGGGCATCTAATAATGAGGCGATACATCCAACATCAGATCCGGAGACAGTAGAAACCACATCAGAATGCGAGTCAACATATACATTGCATGGAGGTCAACGCTTATGTTCCCAAGCAGAACTGAACGATTGGGTTAGAGAATTGAAACTCTCCAAGGAAGATGCAGGGTTGCATGCATCGCGCATGCAACAGTTCGGTTTCTTGGCTCCTGGTGTGGTGACAACAATCTACAGGAAGCGTCATGAACCATACGCAAGGTACTACACAAAAAAAGACAACATCTGTTTTTGTAAGGACATTCCCGGATTATTTGGTGAACTCGGGTACTCTTACGATCCAGGAGAGTGGCGTCTTTTCATCGACAGCAACAAGCAGAGCCTTAAAGCAATTTTACTGCACAACGGCAACGAGAAACCTTCGATTCCAATTGCTCATGCCGTTGACACCAAGGAAACATACGAAGTCATGGACAATCTACTAAAGTGCCTTAACTATGAGAGGCACGATTGGAAAGTTTGTGCCGACCTTAAGGTTATCGGTATCCTTTGTGGATTACAAGGTGGATTCACAAAGTACTGTTGTTTTCTCTGCCTTTGGGACAGCCGCGATCGTCAACATCATTACACCAGGAGGAGTTGGACAGAAAGAGTTAACTTCATCCCCGGCAGCGACAACGTGAAATATACACCACTCATAAAAAAGGAAAATGTTTTTCTCCCACCTCTTCACATAAAGCTCGGACTCATAAAAAACTTCGTGAAAGCTATCAACAAAGATGGCGAAGCGTTCGCCTATTTAAAAACCATTTTTCCTCACCTTTCATCGGCAAAGATTAAGGAAGGCGTTTTCGACGGTCCGCAAATTAAAAAGTTGTTGCAAGACCAACAGTTTGAGCACAGTTTATCACCAAATGAAGCTGCAGCTTGGAACTCATTTCGGCAAATTGTTTCCGGATTTCTTGGAAACAACAAAAGCTCAAATTACAGAGAGATCGTCGAACAACTACTCCAAAATTATAAAAAAATTAGAGCAAATATGTCGCTTAAGATACATTTTCTACACTCGCACTTGGACTTCTTTCCGGACAACCTGGGCGATGTGAGTGACGAGCATGGTGAGCGTTTTCATCAGCAAATGAAAGAAATTGAGCACCGATACCAAGGATTTTGGAACGAAGCTATGATGGGGTACTATATCTGGTTCCTGATAAGAGAAACAGACCCACAACAATATAAAAGAAAGACAAAAGCACATAATTATTTTTAATTTGAAGGTTTTTATTTTTGTGTTTAGATATTTTTTTTAAAACTTTTTTATAATTAATTAATGTTGATATCCTTAGGATAATTTCTTGTACATATATCGAATTGTTTTTTTAATTTAAAGTCATATATTTTTGTCACCCAACAAATTTTAATTCTTTTTGTAATAAAAAAGAAAAAACCTTACCATAGACAAAGTTGTGCATATGTCGAGCAAATTTTTGAAATTCATACCTTTACTCAATTGCGAATAAAAGCGAAACGCGTGCATCGATTTTCATGATCTTTGTCTCATTTTGCTCATAGGTTATGTGACTTTACGTAAAAGTAATAAGATTTGACATTTTTTTTTCATTTTGGATTTTTTATGGATTTTTTAAAAAAAAAATTTAAATCTTTAGGCAAAAAATAAGTTTTTTCCTTTATATATTCATTTTTAACTTGGAAACTTGTATAGGAAAACAATATATGAACAGATTAAGGGAATTGTAATTTTAAATTTTTTAAAATTTAATTCAATTAAATCGGGCTAGTGGTTCCCGAGTTATGCCGGACGAAACAAATTAACCAAAAAAAAAAATTTTAAAATTTAAAAAAAAAAAATAAAACAAAAACCAAACGAAAAAAAAATTTTTATTGCGTTTTTCGAGCTCATGTCAAGGTTATCTACACAGAAAAAATTATCGCATCCGGAGTACATGAAATTTTTTTCATTTTGTTGAGTAGTGTTATTTCTTGTTTTCTGTTGATCGTATTTATGTTTTGTTCCAATTCTTTTGTAAAGCGGTTTATGTTAAGGCAGTGGGGCGGTATGCAGGAAGTAAAGAAATTGTTTTTTGGGCTATGTTACATCAAATCGTATTGTTTCAAAATAGTTTGTGTTTAATCGTGTCGCTGACCAGTTGATTCATTCTTTTAAGTACACAGCAATTCCCCCGCCTTTCCTTCTCTATTTAGAAGCACGGAATTGAAACCACTTATTGTGCACAGGTTATTTTCAGCATCGGTTATGTTAGTTTCAACTTTATAAATTTTATTTTGCTAATGATTTTGTTTGTTATAGCCAAAAATTGTGTAGTTTTTTCGCAGTGAACGAATATTCATATATAAATGACGTGTGATCACTTAAGAGCTTCTGATTCAGTTGGTCGAAACTTTCAAAAATGTTTATTGGTTTAATATTCATTTTCGTTGTGTTATGTATTTTTATACCCTCCACCTCCAGGATGGGGGTATACTAACTTTGTCATTCCGTTTGTAACACCTTGAAATATTGACCTGAGACCCTATAAAGTATATATATTCTTGATCGTCATAAAATTCTAAGACGATCTAGCCATGTCCGTCCGTCCGTCCGTCCGTCCGTCTGTCCGTCTGTTGAAAGCACGCTAGCATCTAAACGAAAGGAGCTAGGACGTCCAAATTTTCCATAAATGCGTCTTATAGTCGTAGATCGGTTGGGATTGAAATGGGGCGAAATCGGCCCAAAGGGAAAAATTTTTCCCTCACAAAGACTAAAAATACCCATAATAATCCCTACTATTTTAGCATATTTAAGCATGTTTTTTGAATATGTCTGTTTATATTTGCTTGATATTTGGTATGTGTATTACCCTTATAGCAAAAAACTGCACCATAAAGTGATTCTTATTTGTAGGGGGTGAAATGGGGCAAAAAAGGGATAAAAATGGTACACATTAAACGACAACAGCTAGAAACACGAAATTCGGTGTGTACATTCCTCTAATTGAGTAAATACATGATATAAAAGTATTTTTTTCAAATTCGTACTTTTAAGGGGTAAAATGGGAAAAGAGGGATAAAAATGGTACCAACCTAACGGCTGTACCTAGAATAATGAAATTCGGTGTATACATTCCTCTGATTGCATAGATATGTAAAATACACGGATTTTTCAAAATTCGTACTTTTTGGGGTTAATATGAAAAAAGGGGATAAAAATAGTACCAATCAAATGACCGCAGCTATAGTCATGAAATTCGGAGTAGACATTCCACTGACTGTGTATACACGGAAAATAAACTGATTTTTCGAAATTCGTACTTTTTGGGGACAAAATAGAAAAAGGGGATAAAAATAGTACCAACCAAATGACCGCAGCTAGAGTCATGAAATTCGAAGCATACATTCCTTTGACTACGTAGACATGACTGTGTATACACGGAAAATAAACGGATTTTTCGAAATTCGTACTTTTTGGGGACAAAATAGAAAAAGGGGATAAAAATAGTACCAACCAAATGACCGCAGCTAGAGTCATGAAAATCGAAGTATACATTCCTTTGACTACGTAGACATGAAAAATAAAAGGTTTTTTTCCAAATTCGTACTTTCAAGGGATATAATGGGTACGGAGGGATAAAAATGGTACCAACCAAACGGCAACACCTGGAATAATGAAATTCGGTGTATGCATTCCTCTGATTGCGTAGACATTTAAAATAAACAGGTTTTTCGAAATTCGTACTTTTTGGGGTTAAAATAAAAAAAGGGATAAAAATAGTACCGATTAAATGACCGCAGCTAGAGTCATGAAATTCTGAGAATACATTCCTCTGACTGCGTAGATACGGAAAATAGACGAATTTTTCGGAATTCGTACATTTTGGGGTTAAAATTGTAAAAGGGGATACAAATAGTACTAACCAAATGACCGCAGCTAGAGTCATGCAATTCGGAGTATACATTCCTCTGATTGCGTAGGAATCGGAAAATAAACGAATTTTTCGAAATTCGTACTTTCAAGGGATACAATGGTACATAGGGATAAAAATAGTACCAACTAAATGACTACAGCTAGAATGATGAAATTCTATTTGCGTAGAAACGTCAAGGGGGTAAAAATGGTACCAACCACATGGTCGCAGCTGGAATTATGGAATTCGGTGTATACATAGACATGCATAGACACGCAAAATAAAAAGTTTTTTTTTCAAATTTGTACCTTTTCTATTATGGCAAAAATTGGTTGAATCATGAAGTTAGTTATTTTGCACTATGTACGTCTGATAATGTTTTTTTTGTACTTTTGGAATTAAAATAGAATGAAAATACAACCAACTGTAGCTCCCACTATCTACCAATATTTATTTATTTAAGCTTTTTGAAAATATAAATATAAGAATATTTATTTTTTGATTTGAAATAAATAATGGTTTGAAATAATTAAAATATTATATTTATTTATAAAATTATTTTTTCAATATTTGTATTTGTTTTGGTTTGCCTATATTAAAAAAATTATATTTTCCTGTAATATTACTGCACTTCTACGAAAACCTACAACCTCTGTGGAATGCAATCCATGGTGGAGGGTATATAAAGTTCGGCCCGGCCGAACTTAACGCCGTTTTTACTTGTTTGTTATAAAAGAGAAATAAGAAAAATAAATAGTTTTGAATTTTCAGTTTGTTTTACACTCAATAAAAGAAGAAAATACATAGATTGACAAAAAAGTTCATTGTCTGCATTATTTTTAACCAATATGGCTTGTGTGTTCTTGGATTTGCGTGCGAATATATCTCCATTTTTTAACCCATACATATTTCCATTTGAGTTCTTTAGCTTTTGTTTTGGTTAGCCTAGTAAACGACGATTGTTGGCTGGTAAATTATTTGTGTATAGTTAATGCTTCTATTCTTTATTTTAAGAAATAGACGAGAATTCAACCTCAACATTGTTACTCTTTTTTATGGGGTATGCATTGCATATGTCAGCATCACCTATTTTTTTTTTCATTTTATTTCATTTATTTTGGTTTAAGACCAAAGGTTGCGCTGAAGTCTTCATCAGAACCAAAAATTAGCAAAAAGACAAAGTGAGACCTTTATTGTTGCACCTAAAAGTTGGGCAGCATAGAACATAGAACTAATAGAATTAATCCCATTATTAATCTATATTTAAAAATATAAATGAGATAATATAAATCACATAATATAATGTGCTATGATTAATAATTCGGTTTATGCTTAGTTTTTGATCTAGGCATTAACACAGAATTAATCTTTATTTAAAAATATAAATCAAAGGAAGTTAGTTAAATTAATAAGACTTTTTTTTTATTATTAAGTCTATAGATACAAATATCTTTACAGACTAAAAATATATACATATATACACTTAGATACTACAAATTAAGTATTTAAATACAAGATAATTTTTCTTTTAATAGAGTTTTTGTTTTCTGATAATTCAATAATGTGATAGAATTTATTAAATTGAACAAACAGGCGGCGCAAAGGATCATTATCGGCATAGTTTGAACGGAAATAATTATAGTGGATCAACTGAAAATATCTAGTTGGTCTTGTCGGAATATTTATCATCATTCTACTCAGAATAAGCTCGGAATGGATGTTGCCCTGGATAACATTAATAAAAAAAGTAATGTTCAACATAGTACGTCGACTCTTCAAAGAAGGCAACTTGATAAGGCCAAGCCTAAGTTCATATGAAGGCAGTGTACGGAAGTTCCATCCTCTCCCACGCAGACAAAATAAAAGGAATTGTTTCTGGACAGATTCCAAAAGATTACTATGAATAGTATAGGATGGGTCCCATATTACTGAACCATATTCAAGAATGCACCTAACCAAAGAGGTATATAAGTGTTTAGTGACAGAAGGATCGGAAAACTCCTTACACCAACGTTTCATAAAGCCAAGAGCACCATAAGCTTTGTTTACTACCATAGAAATGTGAGACCTGAAGTTCAAACGTTGATCCAATAGAATTCCAAGATCCAAAAAGGAAACTACAGACTCGAGTTTATGATCACCAAAAAAATAATTAGTTTCTAAATTTCTAGCTCTAGAAAATGACATATGTTTGCATTTTAACATATTTAGTTCCATTAAATTAATTTTACATCACTCATGAAAACTATTAAGATCAGACTGTAGAAAACATTGTTCAGTGGGATCTTTAAAGGATCGAAATATTTTTACATCATCAGCATACAATAGAATATTAGAATGACGAACTACAGAGGGAAGATCATTAATAAATATTATAAATAGAGTCGGACCAAGATGACTTCCTTGAGGTACACCGGAAGATACAATTATATTTCGGGAGAGAGCTTTTCCAAATTTTACTCTTTGAATTCGACCATCTAAATAACATTTTAACCACGATAATAATGTTTTACTAAAGCCCATCATATCTATTTTCATTAGCAGAAGGTTGTGATTTACTTTATCAAAAGCCTTGCAAAAGTCTGTATAAATGGAATCAGTATGCATTCGGTTTCTAAAACCATCATTTATAACTGTAGTGAGTTCCAAAACATTCGTTATAGTTGATCGATATTTACGGAATCCATGTTGGCAGGGCGACAACAATGAGGAAACTTGGTGCGATAACATATCAGTCATAATTTTTTCTAATAGCTTCGGAATGGCACTTAATTTTGCAATGCCTCTGTAATTTGATATTTCAATTTTGCTACCAGATTTAAAAAGGGGGATTATATATGATTCCTTCCATAAAGGTGGTAAATATCCAAAAAAAATGTTGGCAAGACGACAACAATGAGGAAACATGGAATGGCACTTAATTTTGCAATGCCTCTGTAATTTGATACTTCAATCTTGCTACCAGATTTAAAAAGGGGGATTATATATGATTCCTTCCATAAAGGTGGTAAATATCCAAAACTTATTGATTTATTAAAGATTATTGAAAGAGGGTATGATAAAGTATCAGCACAGTATTTAAGTATGTTATTGGGGATCCCGTCTGGACCAGGATTAAATGTGATATTTAATGCCTTCAAATTTTCCAAAACCGTAAATCTGCTTATAATTGAAACATTTATAGGTGAAGCTTCAACAATATTTTAAGGATAAGGAATAGACCGATCAAAATTTTTGTTTGAGTAGGTCGATGAGAAAAAGTCTGCAAATAAGTTGCTAATTGATAAATCACCATCTGGTAAAGTGGAACCAAATTTTAAAGAGTTAGGGAAACTACGTGATCGGCGTTTGGAATTTACAAACTTATAGAATGATTTAGGGTTATTTCTCAATTGATTTTTCATGGTGATTATGTAATTCTTGTATGCACTTCTGTTCGCAATGTTGTATTCAGATCTTGCAATCGAATATTTAGAAAAATCAGCAGAGGAACCAGTTTTTTTGTATTTTTTAAATAATTTATTTTTCTTATTCTTTGATTTAGCTAAATGAAAATTGTTCCAAGGTGGGCCAATAGTATCATGTTTAAAAATTTTAGGAACTGATTTTGAGATGCAATCATGTAACACACTGTAGAAATTATTTATCACATCATCTAAAACTTTGGACGACAAAATATCATTCCAATTAATAGATGATAAAAGTATATTAAGTTTTGAATAATCTGTTCTAGAATAGCAGTAAACTTTTTCATATCTAACATTTTGTGAAGTTTGAGAAGATGAAATAGAAGGAAGCAAGATTTTTAAATCTATGGTAGGATGAAAGCGGTCAACGGGATATGTAACCGGAATAGAAGAGTTCAGCGAAACCTCCAACGGCTGATTAACAAAAATCAAATCCAAAAGCCTGCCATATACATTATATACATTATTCACCTGAAAGAGACCATAACTTAACAAAGATCCAACGCAATTATTTGCAAGAACTGGAACAAGAATATTTGAATCAAAGGATTGATTCCACGTGATTGAAGGTAGATTAAAATCTCCAAGAACAACAAGCGAACTGTATTGCGGAAACATGTTTAGAGTAAAGTGCAACATCAGAGCCGGGAGGAATGTAGGAACATGAAATGAATAAATTTATATTCTTAAACCTTACTTTAATTGCAACAAATTCAATATCAACGACGGAAGGCAGTATAATTTGTTCAGAAGGAAACCCGATGGAGACTGCAATTAAAACACCACCGCCTGTTTTTTTAATTTTATCAGAACGATCACACCTGAATATCTGATATTTTTCACATAAGATTTCTGAATTATAAATTTTATCCTGAAGCCAGGTTTCAGTAAAGACAATTAAGTGGTAATTGAAATTATAACTATCAGTATAAAGTTTAGATAATTTAGAATTTAATCCTCTAATATTTTGATAAACTACATGAATATGATTATCAGAAAGTAAAGAAATTAGTTTTTTGACACAACGTTTGATTTCAACGGTAAGTGAACAATATCTGATCGAATGTTATCTCTATAAACATATTCATGAATAATAGCTTTCGGCGGCCAAAAATCTGGATTAACAACAGAGTCAAATACGTCTTCAGGAACAATGATTTTAAACGAAGCTTTACTTCGTTTCTCGGTATATTTAAATTTAAAAACGACAATCTCACCATCGGCATCCAACTTAGATTTAACGTATGATGCTACATCTTCTTTTGAAGTGTCAGCAGCAAATCGAGCAGCAAAAATAGTTTTTTTGATGGTACCACTTTTAGTTGTTTAGGAGGGATAGATGTGTTAGGAGTATTTGTTGGAGAATAGAACTTACTGGAACCAGAAGGAGTAATGTCCAAAGAAGGATTATTTAATGGCATGGTTTTATTAGTTTGGAACGGACTAATGACATCATCACTTTGAACTCCACTTACAGTAATATCTGGAGCAGTATGTTGAACAGGATTAATGCTTTGAACATCGTTGATAGTAATTGATGATGCAGGTAATGTGTTCGAATGCAGAACATTAATTGCAGACGGTTTGTTTTTAAATGTGACGTCAGAAGTTTTCTTTCTTTTGGGAAGAGAATCAGGCGGAGATTGAAGAAACTGTTCAACGCAAGTGGCATTTTCAAAGACCTCCCTATATTTGCAAAATTTTTCCGTGAGGGATATAAGGTCATTGTTGATCTGGTCAAATTCCTTACGGGTATTTTTAAAGAAGGAATAAAATTCAACATCGAAGATTTTACATTTTTTGCAACACCAGCGAAGTCCTTTATCTTCAAGTAAATTATCAGCAGTTCGCGCGGCTAATTCGACACACTTAGCATGGTACGTTGTGAAGCAAAGCCAGCAGGAGACCATTGGTTCGTCAACTTTATTAATTTTGCAATTTACTTTCGAGCAATTCATTGTTGTTAGTTAGAATTAAAAAAAATATTAAGACAAAAGTTCCAATTGGGGTGGTAAAAGTGTGGTGAAAAGCTAGCAGTGGTGAAATATCCAAGACTTACATATAACAAATATAATTACCGCGTGACTACAAAACTTCTTATTAGGTTGAGATCAGATTAAGGATAGACAAACAAAAGTAAGTACTAAAAAAGTAAAGTACTAAAGTACAAAAAAGCAAAAGTACTTTTTGTTTTTTGTTTATATAAATGAAGTACTTTAAATGCAGGTGTGCATTTTAGTATTTTCCCCCCACCCTTAATTTAATTCTATGCACGTGGACATTTTTGTTATTGTTTTTCCACTTTGGTTTATATAAATATAGGTGTGAATTGACATGTTTCTGACATTTTGAAGTACTTTTTGTTTGTATAAATGAAGGTGTGAATTGACATGTTTCTGACATTTTGAAGTACTTTTTGTTTTTATAAATGAAGGTGTGAATTGACATGTTTCTGACATTTTGAAGTACTTTAAATGCAGGTGTGCACTTTAGTATTTTCCCCCCACCCTTAATTTAATTCTATGCACGTGGACATTTTTGTTATTGTTTTTCCACTTTTGTTTATATAAATATAGGTGTGAATTGACATGCTTCTAACCTAAAAAATTAATGAACAAGAAGAACTTTCGGACTCATTTTAAAAATCGAGCGAGTTACGTTAGATTAAAATGTGAAAAATAAAATTTAAGAGCGAGCTGTCGTCGGTTTTGACAGAAATCATTCAAAATAACATAAAAATTTCAAAATTAAGAACGCCGGGAACAAAGAAGAATACGATAATTTTTGCCTTATATTTCAAAATAAGTGAAATGGTGACAAAATTCGAGTAAAATACGACACAGTTTCTTAGTATTTTAATGTTGTTTGTCGTTGCTTTGTGCTGTTTTCTTTAGTTGATTCACAATTAAACAAAAAACACGAAAAATATTCATTTTGAAACACCCATTCTTCACCTAAGAGTGGGCAAAAGTGTCTCGCTCTTCCATTTAGATTTTAATCGAACGTAACTGTCAGAAATCAAAGAGTCGGACGGAGCTTCTTAGTCTTTTATATTTTTTGTTTCTGACATTTTGAAGTACTTTTTGTTTTTTTTTTGTTTATATAAATGAAGGTGTGAATTGACATGTTTCTGACATTTTGAAGAACTTTTCGTTTTTTGTTTATATAAATGAAGGTGTGAATTGACATGTTTCTGGCATTTTGAAGTACTTTAAATGCAGGTGTGCATTTTAGTATTTCCCCCCCACCCTTAATTTAATTCTATGCACGTGGACATTTTTGTTATTGTTTTTCCACTTTTCTTTATATAAATATAGGCGTGAATTGACATGTTTCTGACATTTTGAAGTACTTTTTGTTTTTTGTTACATAAACGAAGGTGTGAATAGACATGCTTCTGACATTTTGAAGTACTTTAAATGCAGGTGTGCATTTTAGTAATTTCCCCCACCCTTAATTAAATTCTATGCACGTGGACATTTTTGTTATTGTTTTTCCACTTTTGTTTGTATAAATGAATGTGTGAATTGACATGTTTCTGGCATTTTGAAGTACTTTTCGTTTTTTGTTTATATAAATGAAGGAGTGAATTGACATGTTTCTGACATTTTGAAGTACTTTAAATACATGTGTGCATTTTAGTCCTTAAAGACAATATGTTACCCATTGAAACATTAGACTGTAGTCGCTTTAAAAAGTAGGTAGGTAATGTGTTATTAAACGTAACCCATTCAAGAGCTGTCAACACATTCAAGATCGTATGGTTCTGAATGTCACCAGTTTACATAAAATATGGAAAGTCATTGTAAATGTTTGGAATGTTTGAAGGTTAATTTTAGGAAATAACCATAAGCAACAAAAAACATTATATAAACACACGGTGGTCTGATGGAAATATGAAACGAGTTGATATTTCGGTATGTCGCCAGAATTTAAGGTTAAAGATTTTAAGGTTAATTTTAGGAAATATAATATATATATATATATATATATATATATTACTTAATTCATGGTAACTAAATGTCAATAGATGTTAGCGGATACATTTCTTTCAAAGAAGGAATAAGAAAATAATATGGGGGAGGAGCATAGGTTGAATATAAATAAATCTTCCTTCATACTACACTCAACAAACTTATATGTTTTATTTTATTTCTCTTTCGCTCACTATCATTTTCTTAATTTTATTGTTTACGTCTCACTTCTACTCATTTTCAGAATATATAGTAGCTATTTCCATTCAAAAAAAATATATCTCTCTATCTATTATTTTCCATCTCACCTTTATTCATTTTGAGTTTGTAAATAATTGTGTATAAATAGTATGTACCAGATAGAAAAAAATTATAATTCAAATAAAGATATCAAGATGGTATCAAATACGGAAATTATTTCTTCATTTAATTTCTTTAATATGAAGAGAATTATTACTATAAAAACTTAATCGAACACAAATCATATTTAATAGAAGGAGCGTACCGCACAAAGACTGAATATGGAGATTCAGTGGTGCTGAAGTTGGAGGATCATATTTTATATCTACCTAAAAGATATAACTCTCTGGGAGATGATATGATTCAACGTCTCTCTGATGGTACATTCTCCATATCTAAAATACCAGCATCGGAAGACCAAGATAAATTGCTGAACCGTCTGGAGTTAAAGCAGCGTTTACCCACAGATGTATATTATTCATCATATTAATTATAAATTAAGAAATTATTAAAAAATTTTAAATTTACAAAAAGATTTTTTTTGGTTTTTATTTATTTTTTCTCTATATACTCTCAGTACCTCGGAAATTTAAAATCAGACGAACGATTCCATCGAGTAGATGAGCATTTAAAAACTTTTAAAAATTGGCCAATACATTTTTAAAATCATAATGAAATGGCCATGATGGGAATGTATTATATGGGTGAATCAGATAAAACGAAATGCTATTTTTGTAAAGTTGAAATCCATCGATGGGTTTTTAATGATCATCCAATTTCTGAATATTTACGATGGTCTCCGAATTGTATGTTAATTAGGCGGCATGTCACAAATAATGTGCCAATAAATCTGAAAGAGTTGGAACTCTTTCTTCCAGAGGCCAGTCAAGATATTTGTGGGATTTATAAATAAATATATTATAAAGAAAAATAAAACAAAATTTTATTTCTTATTTTTTATAAGTTTATTTCATCTAAAATAATATCTTCCAGTTGATAGTAATTTTTTTCTATAAAAAGAAATATTTTAAATAAATTGTTTACAGCGCATGTAAATCCCATATCATTATGGATGGGACAAGATGTAAAATAATTTTTTAAATTCTTGAAACATGTTTTATTTTCAAGATTTATAATTGACGTTTTAATATACTTTTTCAAAAAGTCTTTCTTTGCTTGACCAAAAACATACTTATATTAGTTTAATGGAGAAATTATATCTCCAACACTACAATAGCTAATATTTCCATCGGTCCAATCCAAATCATTTATAATTTTTTTGCAGTATGTGTTTTTCTTCCGTCCTGCTCTTGTAACTTCTCTACTATCGAAGGGTGGTTTAAATAAGAAGTAGTTTGCTGCAACAGATTATATAGTGTCATCGTTTCCATGATAATATTGAAAATCCACCAATACTAGCTCAGATCGATTAACTTTAAACATGTTGGTATGACGATTCGTTAAGTACTAAAATATTAAGCCTTCGCGGGATCCCTTTATATTGATGTTTTATTTTCAACAGATCGTTAGTGTTATTTTACTAGTTCAACTTAAATGGAGCAAATAATTAAAAAAGAAAATAAATTCCAGAACCGGGATGTTGTATTTGAATTTGAATATTTCGTGAATATAAATTTAAAAGTAAAATGCGGATTTTCAACAACATCAAACTTTGATCCTATAATTTGGCTACAAAATAAAAGGAAACACTTTACTGGGTTATATCGAGATATGTGGGTTCACCTAATGACGTACAAGGACTATATACAAGTACGACTAGATCAATATGAGTTTTTTGATTCATTCAATTTGCTGAACGACCCACCGAAGGAAGATATTAAATTTGATTTTCAACAGAAGGATGGACGTTGTTTTCTAATTCTAAAACAAAATCATAATAAAATAAAAATAGATAGTGACACATGGCGCTCAATAACACGAATTGGAATATACTTAATAACGTTTGTTTGTTGGAATAATATATTACAAAAGCAAATTGTATATTTTTACTATAACTTCTGTATAACAACATGCGCTGCTCTTAAGAAAACCTACATACAGGTTACTGATATAAAAGGATTTTATGAAAAAGAGGTTGAAATAGACCTAACACGTCTCTGTTTTGAGTTTGGTAAAAAGATGGAAAATATAATAAAACAAGATGTAAAAATACATAAACTACTTTTAAGGATAGATAACACTACTCAACAAAATGAAAAAAATTTCGTGTACTCCGGATGCGATAATTTTTTCTGTGTAGATAACCTTGACATGAGCTCGAAAACCGCAATAAAAATTTTTTTTTTCGTTTGGTTTTTGTTTTATTATTTTTTTTTAAATTTAAAAATTTTTTTTTGGTTAATTTGTTTCGTCCGGCATAACTCGGGAACCACTAGCCCGATTTAATTGAATTAAATTTTAAAAAATTTAAAATTACAATTCCCTTAATCTGTTCATATATTGTTTTCCTATACAAGCAACAGTTTCCAAGTTAAAAATGAATATATAAAGGAAAAACTTATTTTTTGCCTAAAGATTTAAATTTTTTTTTTAAATCCATAAAAAATCCAAAATGAAAAAAATGTCAAATCTTATTACTTTTACGTAAAGTCACATAACCTATGAGCAAAATGAGACAAAGATCATGAAAATCGATGCACGCGTTTCGCTTTTATTCGCAATTGAGTAAAGGTATGAATTTCAAAAATTTGCTCGACATATGCACAACTTTGTCTATGGTAAGGTTTTTTCTTTTTTATTACAAAAAAAAAATAAAATTTGTTGGGTGACAAAAATATATGACTTTAAATTAAAAAACAATTCGATATATGTACAAGAAATTATCCTAAGGATATCAACATTAATTAATTATAAACAAGTAAAAACGGCGTTAAGTTCGGCCGGGCCGAACTTTATATACCCTCCACCATGGATTGCATTCCACAGAGGTTGTAGGTTTTCGTAGAAGTGCAGTAATATTACAGGAAAATATAATTTTTTTAATATAGGCAAACCAAAACAAATACAAATATTGAAAAAATAATTTTATAAATAAATATAATATTTTAATTATTTCAAACCATTATTTATTTCAAATCAAAAAATAAATATTCTTATATTTATATTTTCAAAAAGCTTAAATAAATAAATATTGGTAGATAGTGGGAGCTACAGTTGGTTGTATTTTCATTCTATTTTAATTCCAAAAGTACAAAAAAAACATTATCAGACGTACATAGTGCAAAATAACTAACTTCATGATTCAACCAATTTTTGCCATAATAGAAAAGGTACAAATTTGAAAAAAAAACTTTTTATTTTGCGTGTCTATGCATGTCTATGTATACACCGAATTCCATAATTCCAGCTGCGACCATGTGGTTGGTACCATTTTTACCCCCTTGACGTTTCTACGCAAATAGAATTTCATCATTCTAGCTGTAGTCATTTAGTTGGTACTATTTTTATCCCTATGTACCATTGTATCCCTTGAAAGTACGAATTTCGAAAAATTCGTTTATTTTCCGATTCCTACGCAATCAGAGGAATGTATACTCCGAATTGCATGACTCTAGCTGCGGTCATTTGGTTAGTACTATTTGTATCCCCTTTTACAATTTTAACCCCAAAATGTACGAATTCCGAAAAATTCGTCTATTTTCCGTATCTACGCAGTCAGAGGAATGTATTCTCAGAATTTCATGACTCTAGCTGCGGTCATTTAATCGGTACTATTTTTATCCCTTTTTTTATTTTAACCCCAAAAAGTACGAATTTCGAAAAACCTGTTTATTTTAAATGTCTACGCAATCAGAGGAATGCATACAACGAATTTCATTATTCCAGGTGTTGCCGTTTGGTTGGTACCATTTTTATCCCTCCGTACCCATTATATCCCTTGAAAGTACGAATTTGGAAAAAAACCTTTTATTTTTCATGTCTACGTAGTCAAAGGAATGTATACTTCGATTTTCATGACTCTAGCTGCGGTCATTTGGTTGGTACTATTTTTATCCCCTTTTTCTATTTTGTCCCCAAAAAGTACGAATTTCGAAAAATCCGTTTATTTTCCGTGTATACACAGTCATGTCTACGTAGTCAAAGGAATGTATGCTTCGAATTTCATGACTCTAGCTGCGGTCATTTGGTTGGTACTATTTTTATCCCCTTTTTCTATTTTGTCCCCAAAAAGTACGAATTTCGAAAAATCAGTTTATTTTCCGTGTATACACAGTCAGTGGAATGTCTACTCCGAATTTCATGACTATAGCTGCGGTCATTTGATTGGTACTATTTTTATCCCCTTTTTATACCCTCCACCTCCAGGATGGGGGTATACTAACTTTGTCCTTCCGTTTGTAACACCTTGAAATATTGACCTGAGACCCTATAAAGTATATATATTCTTGATCGTCATAAAATTCTAAGACGATTTAGCCATGTCCGTCCGTCCGTCCGTCCGTCCGTCCGTCCGTCCGTCCGTCCGTCCGTCCGTCTGTCCGTCTGTTGAAAGCACGCTAGCATCTAAACGAAAGGAGCTAGGACGTCCAAATTTTCCATAAATGCGTCTTATAGTCGTAGATCGGTTGGGATTGAAATGGGGCGAAATCGGCCCAAAGGGAAAAATTTTTCCCTCACAAAGACTAAAAATACCCATAATAATCCCTACTATTTTAGCATATTTAAGCATGTTTTTTGAATATGTCTGTTTATATTTGCTTGATATTTGGTATGTGTATTACCCTTATAGCAAAAAACTGCACCATAAAGTGATTCTTATTTGTAGGGGGTGAAATGGGGCAAAAAAGGGATAAAAATGGTACACATTAAACGACAACAGCTAGAAACACGAAATTCGGTGTGTACATTCCTCTAATTGAGTAAATACATGATATAAAAGTATTTTTTTCAAATTTTTCAAATAAAATGGGAAAAGAGGGATAAAAATGGTACCAACCTAACGGCTGTACCTAGAATAATGAAATTCGGTGTATACATTCCTCTGATTGCATAGATATGTAAAATACACGGATTTTTCAAAATTCGTACTTTTTGGGGTTAATATGAAAAAAGGGGATAAAAATAGTACCAATCAAATGACCGCAGCTATAGTCATGAAATTCGGAGTAGACATTCCACTGACTGTGTATACACGGAAAATAAACTGATTTTTCGAAATTCGTACTTTTTGGGGACAAAATAGAAAAAGGGGATAAAAATAGTACCAACCAAATGACCGCAGCTAGAGTCATGAAATTCGAAGCATACATTCCTTTGACTACGTAGACATGACTGTGTATACACGGAAAATAAACGGATTTTTCGAAATTCGTACTTTTTGGGGACAAAATAGAAAAAGGGGATAAAAATAGTACCAACCAAATGACCGCAGCTAGAGTCATGAAAATCGAAGTATACATTCCTTTGACTACGTAGACATGAAAAATAAAAGGTTTTTTTTCCAAATTCGTACTTTCAAGGGATATAATGGGTACGGAGGGATAAAAATGGTACCAACCAAACGGCAACACCTGGAATAATGAAATTCGGTGTATGCATTCCTCTGATTGCGTAGACATTTAAAATAAACAGGTTTTTCGAAATTCGTACTTTTTGGGGTTAAAATAAAAAAAGGGATAAAAATAGTACCGATTAAATGACCGCAGCTAGAGTCATGAAATTCTGAGAATACATTCCTCTGACTGCGTAGATACGGAAAATAGACGAATTTTTCGGAATTCGTACATTTTGGGGTTAAAATTGTAAAAGGGGGTACAAATAGTACTAACCAAATGACCGCAGCTAGAGTCATGCAATTCGGAGTATACATTCCTCTGATTGCGTAGGAATCGGAAAATAAACGAATTTTTCGAAATTCGTACTTTCAAGGGATACAATGGTACATAGGGATAAAAATAGTACCAACTAAATGACTACAGCTAGAATGATGAAATTCTATTTGCGTAGAAACGTCAAGGGGGTAAAAATGGTACCAACCACATGGTCGCAGCTGGAATTATGGAATTCGGTGTATACATAGACATGCATAGACACGCAAAATAAAAAGTTTTTTTTTCAAATTTGTACCTTTTCTATTATGGCAAAAATTGGTTGAATCATGAAGTTAGTTATTTTGCACTATGTACGTCTGATAATGTTTTTTTTGTACTTTTGGAATTAAAATAGAATGAAAATACAACCAACTGTAGCTCCCACTATCTACCAATATTTATTTATTTAAGCTTTTTGAAAATATAAATATAAGAATATTTATTTTTTGATTTGAAATAAATAATGGTTTGAAATAATTAAAATATTATATTTATTTATAAAATTATTTTTTCAATATTTGTATTTGTTTTGGTTTGCCTATATTAAAAAATTATATTTTCCTGTAATATTACTGCACTTCTACGAAAACCTACAACCTCTGTGGAATGCAATCCATGGTGGAGGGTATATAAAGTTCGGCCCGGCCGAACTTAACGCCGTTTTTACTTGTTTCATATTAACCCCAAAAAGTACGAATTTTGAAAAATCCGTGTATTTTACATATCTATGCAATCAGAGGAATGTATACACCGAATTTCATTATTCTAGGTACAGCCGTTAGGTTGGTACCATTTTTATCCCTCTTTTCCCATTTTACCCCTTAAAAGTACGAATTTGAAAAAAATACTTTTATATCATGTATTTACTCAATTAGAGGAATGTACACACCGAATTTCGTGTTTCTAGCTGTTGTCGTTTAATGTGTACCATTTTTATCCCTTTTTTGCCCCATTTCACCCCCTACAAATAAGAATCACTTTATGGTGCAGTTTTTTGCTATAAGGGTAATACACATACCAAATATCAAGCAAATATAAACAGACATATTCAAAAAACATGCTTAAATATGCTAAAATAGTAGGGATTATTATGGGTATTTTTAGTCTTTGTGAGGGAAAAATTTTTCCCTTTGGGCCGATTTCGCCCCATTTCAATCCCAACCGATCTACGACTATAAGACGCATTTATGGAAAATTTGGACGTCCTAGCTCCTTTCGTTTAGATGCTAGCGTGCTTTCAACAGACGGACAGACGGACGGACGGACGGACGGACATGGCTAGATCGTCTTAGAATTTTATGACGATCAAGAATATATATACTTTATAGGGTCTCAGGTCAATATTTCAAGGTGTTACAAACGGAATGACAAAGTTAGTATACCCCCATCCTGGAGGTGGAGGGTATAAAAAGTTTAAAAAAAATATCTAAACATCTTTTATATTGTTGTGGGTCTGTTTCTCTTATCAGGAACCAGATATAGTCCCCCATCATAGCTTCGTTCCAAAATCCTTGGTATCGGTGCTCAATTTCTTTCATTTGCTGATGAAAACGCTCACCATGCTCGTCACTCACATCGCCCAGGTTGTCCGGAAAGAAGTCCAAGTGCGAGTGTAGAAAATGTATCTTAAGCGACATATTTGCTCTAATTTTTTTATAATTTTGGAGTAGTTGTTCGACGATCTCTCTGTAATTTGAGCTTTTGTTGTTTCCAAGAAATCCGGAAACAATTTGCCGAAATGAGTTCCAAGCTGCAGCTTCATTTGGTGATAAAATGTGCTCAAACTGTTGGTCTTGCAACAACTTTTTAATTTGCGGACCGTCGAAAACGCCTTCCTTAATCTTTGCCGATGAAAGGTGAGGAAAAATGGTTTTTAAATAGGCGAACGCTTCGCCATCTTTGTTGATAGCTTTCACGAAGTTTTTTATGAGTCCGAGCTTTATGTGAAGAGGTGGGAGAAAAACATTTTCCTTTTTTATGAGTGGTGTATATTTCACGTTGTCGCTGCCGGGGATGAAGTTAACTCTTTCTGTCCAACTCCTCCTGGTGTAATGATGTTGACGATCGCGGCTGTCCCAAAGGCAGAGAAAACAACAGTACTTTGTGAATCCACCTTGTAATCCACAAAGGATACCGATAACCTTAAGGTCGGCACAAACTTTCCAATCGTGCCTCTCATAGTTAAGGCACTTTAGTAGATTGTCCATGACTTCGTATGTTTCCTTGGTGTCAACGGCATGAGCAATTGGAATCGAAGGTTTCTCGTTGCCGTTGTGCAGTAAAATTGCTTTAAGGCTCTGCTTGTTGCTGCCAATGAAAAGACGCCACTCTCCTGGATCGTAAGAGTACCCGAGTTCACCAAATAATCCGGGAATGTCCTTACAAAAACAGATGTTGTCTTTTTTTGTGTAGTACCTTGCGTATGGTTCATGACGCTTCCTGTAGATTGTTGTCACCACACCAGGGGCCAAGAAACCGAACTGTTGCATGCGCGATGCATGCAACTCTGCATCTTCCTTGGAGAGTTTCAATTCTCTAACCCAATCGTTCAGTTCTGCTTGGGAACATAAGCGTTGACCTCCATGCAATGTATATGTTGACTCGCATTCTGATGTGGTTTCTACTGTCTCCGGATCTGATGTTGGATGTATCGCCTCATTATTAGATGCCCATCTTGAAACGGACGGTTGCGGGTCCACTGGTTCTTCGCAAAATGGCACTGGAAAATTCACTGTTGAAACAGCAGCGTAAGTCCATCGTATATTTTTTCCCACGCCTGTTTTTTGCTAAGACAGAAGTAGCAATCTGTTACATGGCAAAGCGGAGCTCTCCAAAGCATTGGCATGATGATTCTCGGCTGTCGTCTGAAAGAATTTCAATAATAAGTTATATATGTTCTTGAATTTCGTAATCTACTCTTACCTTGAGTCAGCTAGCTGTACGTAGCACCTTGGACATAGAGCACTTGGTGTCCACCGCTCATCTATGTTTGAGACCTTTAAATTGAAGCTCTCTTCAAATGAATCTCTCAATTTAGGTGAAAAACAACGCTTGTTTTTTTCAGAAACGTATTCTCCGCACATGTAACAAAAATTACTTGGATTGGTATTGCATTCAAATCCTCGCGAATGTTTGCTCATTTTAACTATCGCGTTCGTCGACACTTGTTGAATGAGTAAAATCGATCAATGAAGACCTATTTATACTGTGTATTGTTTAGTATTTTACTGACAGGTACTGGTGTATATTTTTTTACGGTGGCTACATACCTGTTTCACCATGTGTGAGTCTTAAATTTTCCGAATAATGACCACCCTTAAATGTGGGTTGCATTTCTGTAAAAAAATCATACAGGTAGCCAACGGAAAACCCAAATAATTAAAAAAGTCCCCTTTCCTTTTTTCCTTTTAATTGTTCACGCACATTTATTAGCGTTTATTACTTTGCTTACGCAATCATAAAAATTAAATAACCCTTTGTTTATTCCGTTTTGTTAATTCTGAGAATAAAAAAAAAAAGAAAAACCTTACCATAGACAAAGTTGTGCATATGTCGAGCAAATTTTTGAAATTCATACCTTTACTCAATTGCGAATAAAAGCGAAACGCGTGCATCGATTTTCATGATCTTTGTCTCATTTTGCTCATAGGTTATGTGACTTTACGTAAAAGTAATAAGATTTGAAATTTTTTTTCATTTTGGATTTTTTATGGATTTAAAAAAAAAATTTAAATCTTTAGGCAAAAAATAAGTTTTTTCCTTTATATATTCATTTTTAACTTGGAAACTGTTGCTTGTATAGGAAAACAATATATGAACAGATTAAGGGAATTGTAATTTTAAATTTTTTAAAATTTAATTCAATTAAATCGGGCTAGTGGTTCCCGAGTTATGCCGGACGAAACAAATTAACCAAAAAAAAAATTTTTTAAATTTAAAAAAAAAAAATAAAACAAAAACCAAACGAAAAAAAAATTTTTTATTGCGTTTTTCGAGCTCATGTCAAGGTTATCTACACAGAAAAAATTATCGCATCCCGAGTACATTTTGACTGTTGACTAGTGTAATTGCCGGAAGTCGATTCCACATACGGATAGTACGGGCGAAGAACGAATTTATTCTGTAATGTGTAGTGCGGCCGGTTGTCCAATCGACAACAAATGGGTGAGCGTTCCTGGAGAGTCGCGTATCTCTGCTGAACGTTCTCACGGGCGGTATAAGATCACGAATTTCCGAAGAACAAACACCATGAAAGAATCGATAGAACAATGACACACAACCAACATTACGACGGTGTTCAAGGGAGACAATAGAATTGGATATCCTACCATCACCTATCAACACCATCACCCTCCTCTGGACACGGTCAAGTAGCTCCAGTGATGAAGCTGGAGCACCCGACCATATATGGGAGTTGTATTCCATCTTTGGTCTGATGTAGGTAGTGTAGATATTGAGAAGATCAGAGGGTGTGAAATATTTCTTACATCTTTTTAAAAAGCCTAAACATTTGAAGGCATCTTTTGACACATCAAATACATGTTTTGTCCAACGAACATCACATTGTATTTTTATGCCAAGAACAACGAGAGCATCTGATTGCTCAATATCTACTCCGTTCATTAAAATCGACGACACCGTTGGATCAGTGAATCGCTTGTGAGACAACAGGGAGCACTGGGTCTTACGTGCATTAAAATCTACTCTATTCTCTCGACCCCATTCAGAAATGGCCATCAAATCCTGGCTAAGTGACTCATCCATCAATCGCCTTTTATCTTCAATTTCTTGACGACTTGGTCTATGATCGAATGAGTATGAATGACAGAGGTTGCTGTCATCCGCGAATGAGTATATTGGATTCACAGTCAAATCCAAGAGGTCGTCGATGAAAATAAGAAAAAGGGAGGGGGAAAGGACAGAGCCCTGTGGTACTCCTGCAGTTAACCTATGCTCGTCGGATGAGAACCCATCTACAACAACACGTATAGTGCGATCTCTGAGAAAGCTCGATATAAATCGAGAGAAGTCACTACCAACACCAAAAGCGATGAGCTTTGATATGAGTGCGCCGTGCCAAACTCTATCAAAGGCCTTGGAGATATCTAGAGCAACGACCTTACTCTCACCAAGCTTGTGAATAGATCGATTCCACTTTTCGGACAGCAGTGTCATCAGGTCTCCCGTAGATCGATTCCTACGGAAGCCATACTGTCGATCATTAAGTAAGTCATTAGTTTCTAAATACCTCACAAGATGGTGGTTAACCATACTCTCCATAACCTTCGAAAGCGCTGAGCAAATCGCGATCGGTCCATAGTTAGCAGGATTATTAGCCTCACCTTTTTAGGGATGGGCTGGATGTTCGCAATCTTCCAACGCGCTGGGAAAACCCCTGCACGGTATGCAAGGTTGAAAAGATAACGAAGGGGACGGGCAAGCGTCGAAGAGCACTTACATAGGACAAGTGCTGAAATGCCATCCGGGCCTGGAGATTTATTTACGTCGAGATTTGCGAGAACCCTTTTAACTCCACGTGTTCCAAAAAATATCTGAGGCATGGAACTAGATACATTTTCGATCACGGGGAGTGGTTGATTGCTTTCCGGCAAGGATGAATTCCTTGCAAACATTTCAGCCAATAGGTAAGCTTTGTCAACCGGGTTAGTGAATATCTGGTCATCTTTAACAAGAGTTGGGATAGATGAGGAGTTATCCTTTACTCTTCTCACAAATGACCAAAAGCTCTTACTTCCCCTGGGAGAAGCAAGAACTTTAGCACGAAGACGTTGTTCGTACAGAAACTTTTCACGTCTAAGTACCCTGGCACACATGGTTCTTGTCTGCTTGCGTAGCAGATCAGTTGTGGCATTTTTATTTAAACGCCATTTCCTGAATGCATCCTCTTTGGATCTGACAGCAGCCTTGCATGTCTGGTTAAACCAACTTTTATTAGATGGTTTATCCGAAATAACTTTAATTGGAATAAATGACTTCATTCCAATCAAGATAATATTTTCAATCATTTCAGCCGCAGCATCTATATCGCCATTTAGAAAACAAAGTTTCCAATTGAAATGCTGGAAAAATTTGTTGACTCGGCCCAACGTGCCTTTTCGTATATATATATTGTCCGCTTTGGGGCTGGGGTCGAAGCGACACGAAGGATGCTGAAACAATACAGTGATCCGGATTACCAAGAGGTGCTAGAACGTTAACTTCATACTTTTCAGGGTGTGATGTTAAGAAAAGATCAAGAATATTAGAGTGTTGCCCTTGGACACACGGAATGTGAGTCGGTTCATTCACTAGTTGCGTCAAATCATTATGCGCGGCAAAAAGCTCGGCGTATTGACCCTCCGGTGTTGAGTGACTCGAATGGGCAAGCCAAGAGGAATTATGGACATTGAAATCGCCAGCAACCACAATTTCACTGTCAGGATAATCCTCTAAAATTTTTGTAATTGAATCGGAAAGGGCGTCAAAGCCATTTAGGGATAAATCCCCCTTTCCGCGTTTGGACTTCTATACACAATATGCGTATATTTCTCCACCCTAGATCTGGCCAGCGGATTCCATCAGATTGAGATGGATCCTAAACACGCCCAGAAAACAGCCTTTACAGTGGAAAATTATAAATTCACTAGGATGCCATTTAGGTTAAAAAATGCTCCCAGCACGTTCCAAAGGGTAATGGACAATATTCTAAGGGATCTAGTAGGGAAAGTATATCTTGTCTACCTACAGGAACATTTGGAAAGCTTAACACAGGTATTTGAAAGGCTTAGAGATACTAAGTTCAAAATACAAATGGATAAGTGCGAGTTTCTGAAGAAAGAAATATCCTTCTTAGGGCATGTCAAAAATTCTGAGGGAATAAAACCTAATCCGGCAAAAATTGTCGCAATAAGGAACTTTCCTTTACCTAAAACCCGTACGGAGATTAAAGCATTCTTGGGACTCGTTGGTTATTACCGTAAATTTATAAAATACTTAGCAAAACTTACGAAACCCCTTACTCAATGCCTGAAGAAAAACGCAACTATTACCAAAATTATATTAAATCATTCGAGACTTGTAAAAACTTATTAATGAATGACCCTATCCTCCAACATCCTGATTTTACCAAACCTTTCATCCTTACAACGAACGCAAGTAACATCGCATTGGGAGCACTCTTATCCCATGGTCATATAGGTAGCGACAAGCCAATTTGTTTCGCAAGTCGCACACTCTCACAAAGCGAATGTAATTATTCAACTATAGAGAAAGAGTTACTTGTCATAATCTGGGCTGTGAAATATATCCGCCCGTACCTCTTTTTGGAACTTCAATATCCTAACGGACCACAAACCACTTACTTTTCAGAAAATCTGGACGGTATCCCTATTTCAGAAAAGCAATTAAACGAGTTCAACCTACAAATCATTCTTGAATTGAAGGGGACAGGATCCCCAATGACCGTGGAAACAATTTAAGAATAGGCAAAGAAGAATCATACGTAGGAAACAATTTAATGAAGACATCATATTAGACATATTTAAGAAATACTTTTCACCTAATAAACAAACGGCCATTTACACTAATAACGGCAGCTTCCTATTAGTGCAGGCAACATATTCAAAATACTTTTCTCAAGCCAGAACATTCCGCCTCATAAGGTGTACAGAGATTCTCAAAGACATAACAGAGGAGGATGAACAGGAGAAAATAATCCGCGATTATCATGTGCGCTCCAATCATAGGGGAATAACCGAAACACTGTTACATTTGATTATTACACTACTCAACAAAATGAAAAAAATTTCATGTACTCCGGATGCGATAATTTTTTCTGTGTAGATAACCTTGACATGAGCTCGAAAAACGCAATAAAATTTTTTTTTTCGTTTGGTTTTTGTTTTATTTTTTTTTTTTTTTAAATTTTAAAAATTTTTTTTTTGGTTAATTTGTTTCGTCCGGCATAACTCGGGAACCACTAGCCCGATTTAATTGAATTAAATTTTAAAAAATTTAAAATTACAATTCCCTTAATCTGTTCATATATTGTTTTCCTATACAAGCAACAGTTTCCAAGTTAAAAATGAATATATAAAGGAAAAAACTTATTTTTTGCCTAAAGATTTAAATTTTTTTTTAAAAAATCCATAAAAAATCCAAAATGAAAAAAATGTCAAATCTTATTACTTTTACGTAAAGTCACATAACCTATGAGCAAAATGAGACAAAGATCATGAAAATCGATGCACGCGTTTCGCTTTTATTCGCAATTGAGTAAAGGTATGAATTTCAAAAATTTAAAAATTTTTTTTTGGTTAATTTGTTTCGTCCGGCATAACTCGGGAACCACTAGCCCGATTTAATTGAATTAAATTTTAAAAAATTTAAAATTACAATTCCCTTAATCTGTTCATATATTGTTTTCCTATACAAGCAACAGTTTCCAAGTTAAAAATGAATATATAAAGGAAAAAACTTATTTTTTGCCTAAAGATTTAAATTTTTTTTTTTTAATCCATAAAAAATCCAAAATGAAAAAAAATGTCAAATCTTATTACTTTTACGTAAAGTCACATAACCTATGAGCAAAATGAGACAAAGATCATGAAAATCGATGCACGCGTTTCGCTTTTATTCGCAATTGAGTAAAGGTATGAATTTCAAAAATTTGCTCGACATATGCACAACTTTGTCTATGGTAAGGTTTTTTCTTTTTTTTTATTCTCAGAATTAACAAAACGGAATAAACAAAGGGTTATTTAATTTTTATGATTGCGTAAGCAAAGTAATAAACGCTAATAAATGTGCGTGAACAATTAAAAGGAAAAAAGGAAAGGGGACTTTTTTAATTATTTGGGTTTTCCGTTGGCTACCTGTATGATTTTTTTACAGAAATGCAACCCACATTTAAGGGTGGTCATTATTCGGAAAATTTAAGACTCACACATGGTGAAACAGGTATGTAGCCACCGTAAAAAAATATACACCCATTTATAAGTACCTGTCAGTAAAATACTAAACAATACACAGTATAAATAGGTCTTCATTGATCGATTTTACTCATTCAACAAGTGTCGACGAACGCGATAGTTAAAATGAGCAAACGTTCGCGAGGATTTGAATGCAATACCAATCCAAGTAATTTTTGTTACATGTGCGGAGAATACGTTTCTGAAAAAAACAAGCGTTGTTTTTCACCTAAATTGAGAGATTCATTTGAAGAGAGCTTCAATTTAAAGGTCTCAAACATAGATGAGCTAAGTGCTCTATGTCCAAGGTGCTACGTACAGCTAGCTGACTCAAGGTAAGTGTAGATTACGAAATTCAAGAACATATATAACTTATTATTGAAATTCTTTCAGACGACAGCCGAGAATCATCATGCCAATGCTTTGGAGAGCTCCGCTTTGCCATGTAACAGATTGCTACTTCTGTCTTAGCAAAAAAACAGGCGTGGGAAAAAATATACGATGGACTTACGCTGCTGTTTCAACAGTGAATTTTCCAGTGCCATTTTCCGAAGAACCAGTGGACCCGCAACCGTCCGTTTCAAGATGGGCATCTAATAATGAGGCGATACATCCAACATCAGATCCGGAGACAGTAGAAACCACATCAGAATGCGAGTCAACATATACATTGCATGGAGGTCAACGCTTATGTTCCCAAGCAGAACTGAACGATTGGGTTAGAGAATTGAAACTCTCCAAGGAAGATGCAGAGTTGCATGCATCGCGCATGCAACAGTTCGGTTTCTTGGCTCCTGGTGTGGTGACAACAATCTACAGGAAGCGTCATGAACCATACGCAAGGCACTAAACAAAAAAAGACAACATCTGTTTTTGTAAGGACATTCCCGGATTATTTGGTGAACTCGGGTACTCTTACGATCCAGGAGAGTGGCGTCTTTTCATCGACAGCAACAAGCAGAGCCTTAAAGCAATTTTACTGCACAACGGCAACGAGAAACCTTCGATTCCAATTGCTCATGCCGTTGACACCAAGGAAACATACGAAGTCATGGACAATCTACTAAAGTGCTTTAACTATGAGAGGCACGATTGGAAAGTTTGTGCCGACCTTAAGGTTATCGGTATCCTTTGTGGATTACAAGGTGGATTCACAAAGTACTGTTGTTTTCTCTGCCTTTGGGACAGCCGCGATCGTCAACATCATTACACCAGGAGGAGTTGGACAGAAAGAGTTAACTTCATCCCCGGCAGCGACAACGTGAAATATACACCACTCATAAAAAAGGAAAATGTTTTTCTCCCACCTCTTCACATAAAGCTCGGACTCATAAAAAACTTCGTGAAAGCTATCAACAAAGATGGCGAAGCGTTCGCCTATTTAAAAACCATTTTTCCTCACCTTTCATCGGCAAAGATTAAGATTTGAGCACATTTTATCACCAACTGAAGCTGCAGCTTGGAACTCATTTCGGCAAATTGTTTCCGGATTTCTTGGAAACAACAAAAGCTCAAATTACAGAGAGATCGTCGAACAACTACTCCAAAATTATAAAAAAATTAGAGCAAATATGTCGCTTAAGATACATTTTCTACACTCGCACTTGGACTTCTTTCCGGACAACCTGGGCGATGTGAGTGACGAGCATGGTGAGCGTTTTCATCAGCAAATGAAAGAAATTGAGCACCGATACCAAGGATTTTGGAACGAAGCTATGATGGGGGACTATATCTGGTTCCTGATAAGAGAAACAGTCCCACAACAATATAAAAGAAAGACAAAAGCACATAATTATTTTTAATTTGAAGGTTTTTATTTTTGTGTTTAGATATTTTTTTTTAAACTTTTTTATAATTAATTAATGTTGATATCCTTAGGATAATTTCTTGTACATATATCGAATTGTATTTTAATTTAAAGTCATATATTTTTGTCACCCAACAAATTTTAATTTTTTTTGTAATAAAAAAGAAAAAACCTTACCATAGACAAAGTTGTGCATATGTCGAGCAAATTTTTGAAATTCATACCTTTACTCAATTGCGAATAAAAGCGAAACGCGTGCATCGATTTTCATGATCTTTGTCTCATTTTGCTCATAGGTTATGTGACTTTACGTAAAAGTAATAAGATTTGACATTTTTTTTCATTTTGGATTTTTTATGGATTAAAAAAAAAAAAATTTAAATCTTTAGGCAAAAAATAAGTTTTTTCCTTTATATATTCATTTTTAACTTGGAAACTGTTGCTTGTATAGGAAAACAATATATGAACAGATTAAGGGAATTGTAATTTTAAATTTTTTAAAATTTAATTCAATTAAATCGGGCTAGTGGTTCCCGAGTTATGCCGGACGAAACAAATTAACCAAAAAAAATTTTTTTAAATTTTTGAAATTCATACCTTTACTCAATTGCGAATAAAAGCGAAACGCGTGCATCGATTTTCATGATCTTTGTCTCATTTTGCTCATAGGTTATGTGACTTTACGTAAAAGTAATAAGATTTGACATTTTTTTTTCATTTTGGATTTTTTATGGATTTAAAAAAAAAAAAATTTAAATCTTTAGGCAAAAAATAAGTTTTTTCCTTTATATATTCATTTTTAACTTGGAAACTGTTGCTTGTATAGGAAAACAATATATGAACAGATTAAGGGAATTGTAATTTTAAATTTTTTAAAATTTAATTCAATTAAATCGGGCTAGTGGTTCCCGAGTTATGCCGGACGAAACAAATTAACCAAAAAAAAAAATTTTAAAATTAAAAAAAAAAAAAAAACAAAAACCAAACGAAAAAAAAATTTTTTATTGCGTTTTTCGAGCTCATGTCAAGGTTATCTACACAGAAAAAATTATCGCATCCCGAGTACATTTTGACTGTTGACTAGTGTTATTTTCCTAATATGAAGGACAACATTACGAGAACCTTGAACAACTGTGAAAAAACGAAATCCTTAAATATGACAGAAACCCTCCAAAACTAAAATTTTTAATCCCAGAAACACCATTAAAACCCTTGGATATACTCCACATCGATATTTACAGCATCAACAATAATCAAATTCTGACTATTATACATAAATGCTCTAAATTTGCATGTGGATATACCCTTAGTTGCAGAAGTAGTATAAAGATTCTTAAGGAGTTCAAAAATTACATTAGTACCTACGGTATACCTAAGAAAGTTGTCTGTGACCAAGGCTCTGAATTCGTCGCAAACAATTTTCAAGATTTCTGTAGACAGTTCGAAATACAATTACACATTAAGTCTTTCCAACAAACTAGCAGTAATTCTCTTGTGGAAAGGCTACATTACACACTCATAGAAATATACCGACTAATTCTGTCCAAAAGAAAGGAAAACAAACTTACAACCGAACACGAGGAAATACTTTTTGAAACTTTCATTACATACAATAACGCCATCCACTCCACAACTAAACTTACGCCATACGAACTCTTCTTTGGTCGCCCATACAAATTCATGAAAACGATAAATTTCTCGAATGGACACGACTATTTATCCAAACTGAATACTTTTCTTGGCGAACTATACCCAAAAATTCAAGCACAAGTAAAAAATGCAACGGCAACTAGAATCGAAAATCTAAACATTTCCAGAGAGAATCCAGTAAATACCACTGAGGGCCAAATCGTTTTCAGGAAAGAAGCAAGACGCAATAAACTAACCCCGAGATTCTAAAATATATAGTCCAAAAAGATAACAAAATCACTATATTAACTAAAGGGCAAAAGAAAATTCATAAATGTAAATTAAGAAAACGAGATAAAGATAATGAATGAATAAATAAACACTGCACTTGCGCTATACTAACATATACTAACACTAACCTATTTTCCCTCTGGAATCTCTCGACCCACAATCAAATGATCGAAGTGCATAATTTTCCGGCAAATCAAAGTATCTTACCACTACGTCTGGGACCTGCAAGATCAATTACTAACTTTTACAACTTTATACATATTATTAATCTTGAAGACTATAAAACTAACATTGACGACATAGAGGCCACTCTTAGTCTTTTTGAGAAACTTACACCTGAATTGAACAATAAATTCTTAACATTATACCCAATTCAAAGACAAAAAAAGGATTGATCAACGTCCTAGGTTCCGTAATTAAAATAATGACACCCAAATTATTAACGAAAAATAGCAAACACCTACACAAACCTCAACTATGTCACAAACACACTTTCACAACAACACTCAATCAATTTTAAAATGATGAAAAGATTCAAAAACATAACCTCACGCATAAATAAGGAACAACAGACAATAGAAAGATACATGACAAATACAGCCAACAGAATACAACGCGAAGAAAACACAATATCTCAACCAACTTAACTTAAACATCGACCTACTAACAAATCACTTAAAACACATAGCCGAGGCAGTTGTTCTGACAAAACTAAATATAATTTCAAGATTTCTGCTCAATCCGGAAGAGCTTGATATTATAAAATTCAAGCTGGAAACCCAAAACATTAAAATTGAATCCATTGAAAACATTTACGAGATGCTAAACATGCAAGCTTACTATAATAAATCAAATATTATATTTAATGTACTTATACCAAATATTTCAAAAAAAGATTATTTTTGTATCATATAATCGCTTTACCTATAAATGATACGAAAATTATAATAACTGAACCATTCATAACATTTAACGAAAATAACACACAATATCACAAAACACTCTGCCCTATGATCGAAGGAACATATTACTGTAACAATCCCACCAAACAAGATTATACTAAGGACTCAATTTGTATTGGAAACTTAATAAACAACATATCAGCGAACTGTCCTCTTAACGACGTGGGAAAGAACCCAACTTTATTCTCTTTATTAATTCACCACAAACACTAATAAACTCTACTTGCAGCACCAAAAACCTCAGGGTAAAAGGCACTGTTCTAATACATTTCCGAGACTGTGATATCTCAATAAATGGCATACCGTACTACGGTAACGCCGACATCTTCTGGGACCAAATCCATATTTCTCCGTTACTGCAATACCCCCACCAAAACCACAGAGAACATAACAGTTACGACACCCACCATACCAACAACAACGACCACCACTGCAATACCCACACCGAGAACACAGCACAGCAATATGTTCGATTGCAACAGTAACAATAATATTTATATCAACCAATTTGTGTTTATACAAATTCGCACAACACAGCAATATGTTTGATTGCAACATTAACAATAATATTTAGATCAACCAATTTGTGTCTAGGCAAATTCTTAATAATTATAAAATGCAATGTTCTTCTTTTCTTTAGTTTTAGTATTATTTCTTTTGTTAAGTTAAGTTATGATAAATTAAAAGTGAAAATAAAGAATCAGATTGTATCAACCCACGAAAAGAATCAGTCGAGTTTTATTTTTTTCTCAATCCCAATATAACTCGCGCACTGTTGTTTGTCGTTTTGCGACACTTCTAAATGTTTTTTGTTGTTGCCAAAAGTAGGCTTTGTGAAGCCAGCATTTGATAAATTTATTGAAATGTAAGCATTGTGGGGAGAGTCCAAGAGCACAGACTCTGTTCTCGCGAAGTTATTCTCACACATACATGTGCACTGACTTTTTAGTTTTTCTTTTCTTTTTGTATTGTTTTCCCACTGTAAGTGACAAGTAAAATTCCGATTAAACTAAGTAAATACCGCACAGAAATATAGCCTAAAATCTTTGTTTACAAAATTTTAAGCAATATAATTGTATGGTGTGATAAACGGTTTATTTTTTAGCGTTTTTATCGCGATGTTTGTATAATTCAAACACTAGTTATTTTATATATTTAATTTTTTCCGAGCGTTAGCTAAACACGTCTGTTCTCATCCGAAGAGAGAGATCTCCGATGTATTTGAACAACAGTTTTTTCTAGGCGTTAGTGGGTTAAAAAGTACAACTGAAAGTTGCGAACCTTGTGGGATACCATTATCCAAAGAGAATTGGTTGAAGTAATAATTGTTTATTTTAACTCATAGAATGTATTTGGTGAAGTTTAGTATTTTGGATCCAACACCCCAGTATTTTAATGTGGCCAAGATGACGTGTATGCCGATTCGATAAAACGCTTTCAAAATCAATTTTAGCCACTGAAGCATGGTTTTTGGCTGAAAGTGTTTTAGTTACATAGTAGTCTATGTGGAGAAGAATATCTGTACATACTCCATTGGTTTTGAATGCTACTTGGTTTATAGCTATTAATTTGCGACCATGCTAGTCGATTCGAAATTATCCGTCCAAATAATTTTAAAAGACAAAGCAACAGAGAAATAGGCCTTTATCCCGAGAAGTCAGTTTTACATTTACTTGCTTTAGGCGACGATTATGGCCGATTTCCAAGTGTAATAAGTTTTGGAGCAGGCGGTCATTGCCTGGGTTATTTTCTTTTACTTTGTTTAGCTATTGACATTGATAAATGTTTCGATCATGGTGGTTGATTGCAGTAATTTATTGGGATTAGGTTTTTGGCTCTGAAATCCTTTTAAAAAGTTGTTATTTGAAGAGTTATTAGTCCAGCGGCTACCAAAATAATTTGCTATATCTAGGGGATTGTGATAATTCCATTATCTGCTTCGATAACTATGAATTTATGTTTTGTGTTTCTATTCGATATTCTATGATTTTAGTCTTTTTGCTTCTGGTTATGCCTTTTGAATATACGATATTTATGTACTTTTTTACGGTATAAAACTAGTCTTGGTTTCCAAGACTGAATGTCTTCCAGTTGTGTATTATTATTTTGGCTGAAAACGATTGGTAGAAGAGATGTAGAATAGCATGTGATGCCGATGTTTGTGAGCGTGTTATAGGTTAGGCGTGTTATAGATTTTGTAAATTTAATGCAATTTCCCTTAGGTTGTGTTCTAACAAAAACAACCAACAGTTAACATCTCCAATGAGTAGTACTGGTGTTTGTATGTTTTGGAGGAGGTCAACTATGTATTAAATAATTTAATGTTTAATGTGATTTCAATTGAGTTTCGTTGAGTTAAGTATTCTCTTATGTGGAATGTGGTTTTTAATTAATGAAGTGTGTACAATGATCTTTAATTAAAATCTGTTGATTTATATACTTGTTAATTAGTCACTTTATATTCCATTTAATAATATTCAAATTTGGCATATGGATATCGACATATATTTTAACACTTATTCACAGCAATAAAATTGAAGTATTTCCGAATGAATGGAACTTTCATTGCTCCTGAATCATAGATCCAACATAATTCATTCTAAATAGTTTCGCAAATGCCAACAAATAAATTATAAATTTGAATTTTCCCTTTCGAAAGAATTATGTCATATATATTTAGTTTTTTTCATTTCATATCATTGTAGAAAATGTAAAATAATCAAATATCGAAAAAAAATAATTCTGTTATGTTCTATGTTAAACTAGCTGTACCCGCTACATAGCTCGCGGAAAAGCCATTTATTTGTTATCAGTTTTATCCATTTATGTTTTTGGATAGTGTTTATTGTATTTTCTTTTGGTGGATATATGAATCCTGAACAAATTTAAGAGATGCTCCTGATTCTAAGAGCGAGTTATTAGAATTTTCGGGAAAACAGCAAAAATGTCTTAATTTGTTTGTGAAATATTTTGAGAAACAGTGGATGTTAAAGGTGAGCTCAACTTTTTGAATTTTCCATGGGAAAACAGAGTAATGATAGACTGTACACGAACCTACAAATATTGAACTACAAATGGAGAGGAAGCGTGGGAAATATAAAACAAGTAAAGGTAATAAGAAATCAGCCGCCAATTTTTTATTACCTTTACTTGTTTTATATTTCCCACGGCTCCTCTTCTTCCGATAGGGACTATAGTACGAACATCGATTGGGTTCTGCGAAATAACTAGTAAATCAAAAAAAAAAAATTTTCAAATCCATGCTTTATGCAAGCAGAATTCTATTGGGCCTAAAAATTCTTTTTTAGTTATCTTTTGTAGAAGGAAAAATTACTGCAAAATTTCAGTTTTTTATCTGCCATAGAACGGCATATATTCGAAAATGGGTTTTAACTTCGTATGGGAGGTGCCACTCCCACATTTCCATTACCACCCATTTTTGTCACAACTACGCACATTAATGCTAGATGCACTTACACAAAATTACAGTAGGTGTAATTTTGGTTTTAACTTCATATGGGAGGTGCCACGCCAACTTTTGCATTACCGCCCATTTTAGGCGCAACTACGCACATTGATGCTAGATGCACTTACACAAAATTTGAGCACTATACGTGTCATAGAACTGACACTATTCGATAATATGTTTTAACTTCGTATGGGAGGTGGTACGCCCACTATTCCAATACCGCCCATTTTTGGCAGAACTACGCACATTGATGGTAGATGCACTTACACAAAATTTCAGCACTCTAGGTGTCATAGAACTGACAATATTCAATAATAGGTTTTAACTTCGTATGGGAGGTGCCACGCCCACTTTTCCAATACCGCCCATTTTTGGCACAACTATGCACATTGATGCTAGATGCACTTACACAAAATTACAGCACTCTAGGTGTCATAGAACTGACTATATTCAATAATAGGTTTTAACTTCGTATGGGAGGTGCCACGCCCACTTTTCCAATACCGCCAATTTTTGGCACAACTATGCGAATTGATGCTAGATGCACTTACACAAAATTTCAGCACTCTAGGTGTCATAGAACTGACAATATTCAATAATAGGTTTTAACTTCGTATGGGAGGTGCCACGCCCACTTTTCCAATACCGCCCCTTTTTGGCACAACTATGCGAATTGATGCTAGATGCACTTACACAAAATTTCAGCACTCTAGGTATCATAGAACTGACAATATTCAATAATAGGTTTTAACTTCGTATGGGAGATGCCACGCCCACTTTTCCAATACCGCCCATTTTTGGCACAACTATGCGAATTGATGCTAGATGCACTTACACAAAATTTCAGCACTCTAGGTGTCATAGAACTGACAATATTCAATAATAGGTTTTAACTTCGTATGGGAGGTTCCACGCCCACTTTTCCAATACCGCCCATTTTTGGCACAACTATGCACATTGATGCTAGATGCACTTACACAAAATTACAGCACTCTAGGTGTCATAGAACTGACAATATTCGATAATAGGTTTTAACTTCGTATGGGAGGTGCCACGCCCACTTTTCCAATACCGCCCCTTTTTGGTACAACTATGCACATTGATGGTATATGCACTTACACAAAATTTCAGCACTCTAGGTGTCATAGAACTGACAATATTCAATAATAGGTTTTAACTTCCTATGGGAGATGCCACGCCCACTTTTCCAATACCGCCCATTTTTGGCACAACTATGCGAATTGATGCTAGATGCACTTACACAAAATTTCAGCATTCTAGGTGTCATAGAACTGACAATATTCAATAATAGGTTTTAACTTCGTATGGGAGGTGCCACGCCCCTTTGTCCAATTGGTCAAATTTTTCCATTTCCTTGTATTGTCATCGAAAATGATTAAGTGTGCAAAATTTGAGCAAAATTGGTTGAGAAAAAAGCTTTCAAAAATTGATTTGAAATTTTGTGGCACACAAACATATATAGAAAGTAACCTTATATAAAGCATGGAAAAAAGAGAGGAGTCGTGATAAATATATGCTTTTAATTTTTTTGCCTTTTGAATCAATGTTGTGTCGAAGGCATGGACACAATTTTATGATAGTACAGGCGGAGAGCGAATTTTAAAGTTATACCGAATAACACCACGTTGGTTGAACACTGATCAAGTGAATTAAAGGTTGCTAAGTTGTTATTTTCTCAATCTATCCTCGGTCTGCTCTCAGCGTATGATTGATTCTGACAATTAAGCAGAAGCTCACTAATCTAAAGGGGAGTTTAAATTTAAAATCAATTCCAATCAAGCAATACAATAAATTACCCTTCCTAGTGATGGCATCAAGGGATTATTTTGGAGTTAAAGGAGTTATTGTAATTTATAGCATTATCAAACTAGGCAAAAATCACAATAATAATGCCGTGTAGAAATCACCTGCAGACTTTGTCGAGTTTGATTAATATTTTGCACTTTTAACAAGGTCTTTGTACATACTCTGATTGAATAAAATTAACTCGAGGCAATAAAATACTTCACAATTTTATAAATAAAATTTTATTCTTGGATTACTGCAGAATTTCAACCTGTTTATGTTGTAATAATTGATAATAAGTTTGGTTCAAAGAAACCTCAGAGAAGCCAAGAATTTAGCGTGTCCTTTCCAGCTGCAGGTGAAGTAGCTAATTGATAAAGTAAGGCAAACGTCAACACAGTGATACATATGCGGCATGATAGAACAAGATTTTCACAGCCAGATGGCGTTACAAAGAAAATTTTGGTCATTTGAAAAGATGGAAATTTGAAATAAAATAAAATAATCATGAATTTAAGCCCACCTTACAGTGTAGGGTATTATATAGTCGGCCCCACCCGACTTTAGCCTTTCCTTACTTGTTGATTTACGACTCCTTATTCTGACGATACACTTCATATAGTTCCATCTTCTCAGTTTTGTTAGTACATACTGTATTTTTATTATGCAGTTAATTTATCCAATAAAAATATAAATAAAATGTACCCTACCCATAAGACAGACTATTAAAATCTGTTATTCACACAATGCTAATGATGTAACACAAAAATATTTGATTATTTTACATTTTATACGAATGAAAGAAATAGTAATTTAATAAATGTACTTCTTAAGTCTGGAAATAAAATTAGAATATTAATTTATAATAAGATAAATAATATTTTAGAAGAAAAAATTACATTTGAGATTCATGATTCAAAACCAATGAAAGTGTCATTCTTCCATTTTTTGCTGGGAATGAGTGTTGAACTATATTTTTGGAAATATCTTTGAAGGACTTCTTTATATGAAACTTTATTTGTATTTGAGAAACTATTTAGAATTAATTCTCTTGGATGCATGATTTTGGAGCAATGAAACTGTAGTTCATTTTCAACTACTTCAATTCATTTTTGCTGGGTCTGAGTGAAACAAATTCCTTTACAAATCCTTCTTAAAACAGATTTTGCATTACTTCGGTTTAATTTTACTTTTAATAAAACTATAGTTGGGCAGCCGTTTTAGGTAATATTTAATTTTGTATCACATTTCAAAAACATAAATATTTTTAAAAATATATTTCGGTTTAAGTTATATACTTATATAGTAGTTTTTGAACACATGTTGTATTTTCTTGGAAAGAAGTGCTCTCTGGAGCATTTTGATTTTACCCAAACTTTAAAACTGAACACGATTTAACATTAAATATAATATCATTTATAAAATACATTAAAAAAATATGCATGAATTTAAAATAATTTACGTGCGCAAGTTATTGAGATATGAATATGTGTCCAGGTGCAACGGACCCAACATTCGTTGGGACATCCACATTTCGGATTTCAAAGATTTTAAGAGGATGCTCGGCTGCAGTACACAAACCACTTTCGTAATTTTTCGTGTCAGCTTATTTTCACAAAATTATGATCATTTTAAAATTAATAAATCTTTTCAAGTGCGTATTTGTATTCTTTTTTTGTTATTTTCGCTTTTCAAATTTACTGATGTTATTACTAGCGATTTCTCGAAAATCATTTCATAAGCAGTCACTCCCTAAATTAATAATGCTAATTCGCTGATTGCAAGTGAGATTGGTTAGTTGGACTTTTTTGTTTTATATAAATAATTTCTTAAGATATATTTTTTGTTAAAAATAGCACCATAATTTTATATTGAACTGGGATATTGTCCTGGCTCAAGACCATTTTGCATCTATATTTAATAGAATGCAAATTTATTTACAAATGGCATGGTGACATTTATTACCTGTCTGCCGACTACCACTATCATGATTTAGACCATGTCGAAGGTCTTTTCAAGTGGCTTCGCAGCGACTTTTCAACATCAAACCCGGCCTCTTTAAGGAAATGATTCTCACAAACGAACAAGAAGCACAACTCACTTGCCGAATTTGCGTTTTAAAAAATCGCACCAAGTAATAAAGTACACATGCCATCTTACAAGCAACTCATTGAGTTGCATATGTAAGTATGTGTATATGCAGGAATAGTTACCCAGCAATACTTCTGCCGTGCCAACGCTCATTTGTTTTAGTTTTTTCGTTTGCATTTTTTGGTCTGTAATCATTATTTGATTTGAATTGGGATATTGTCCTGGCTCAAGACCATTGTGCATCTATATTTAATGCAAATTTATTTACAAATGGCATGGTGACATTTATTACTTGGCTGCAGACTACCACTATCATGATTTCGACCAGGACAATATCCCAGTTCAAATAAAATATTGATTACAGATCAAAAAATACAAACGAAAAACTAAAATATTTTATATTTTTAAAATAACCTCAATGAGTCATTTAACATACAACGCAACATAATTTCTTTTTTTATATTTGAAAATCAAAATGTAACTGTAACCAACATTTTATATTCTTAAAATATTCTCAATTTATAACAATCGTTCCTTCTTCATCTGCAAAAAATGGTCCCATTGGTATCTAATAAAAAAAATATTTGAGATAGAATTGAACAACTAAATAATTACACAAACGTTAGTGAGTAATCTATATCTTCTATATATTTAAAAATGAATCTGTGTTTGTGTGTTTGTTTGTTCTTTATAGTAGCCTAAACTACTGAACCGATCTTCTTGAACTTGAACTTGATCTTCTTCTGGCGAAAATAGGCTATATATTGTTTTGATATTTTCAGTGGGCGTCGCAGCTACCATACAAATTGGGGTTTTTTTCGTTTTTTATAAATTAGCATATTCGGATTACTGTTGCAGCTAGAGTCTTAAATTTTTGTGAAAGTTCAGTAATTCTTATTATGCAATGTTGTGCCAAAAATGGGCGGTATTGGAAAAGTGGGCGTGGCACCTCTCATACGAAGATAAAGCCTATTATTGAATATTGTCAGTTATATGACACCTAGAGTGCTGAAATTGTGTGTAAGTGCATCTAGCATCAATGTGTATAAAATGGGCGTGGCACCTCCCTTCCCATACGAAATTAAAACCTGTTTTGAGTATATTTGTCACCGAGATTCCTATATTGTTGTGTGAGTTAATTTAGTTATATCCTGCTTAGACAATATACAAATGGGCGGGATTTGGAAGATGGGGTATTTTTGATTTGAATTTTTTAAAATTACACTTTTTTTGTGGATTTTCTTAGTACAATCGTAAAGAAAGGTTACAAAAAGAGAAATATTCATTCGCCAACAGCCGTCAAGAAATTGATTAGTGAACAATTTGATTGTTTTTCAAGATAACAGTATTCTTGAAGATTATTAGGTAAAGAAGGCGATGAACATTTATGTTCCGCGTTTACGTAATTATCACCATTAAACCATTTTTATCCTTTTGTACCGCACACCCCTTAAAAGTACAAATTTCGAAAAATACTATTTTACTGATCTATTTATATTGATCTTCTATGCAGTGAGAGGAATTTACGTACCAAGTTTTTGTCCCGTTCACTCCTTAAAAATACAAATTAAAAAAAAAAACAACAATTTTATGTTGTCCGTGTACGCTGTCGAAGGAAAATACACACCGAATTTGACGATTCTAGCAACAATGGTAAAATGTTTATCCCCATGGTACCATTTTTATTCTTTTTTGTCTCTTTCCTCCCTCAAAAGTACAAATTTCGAAAAATCACTTTTTGTAGCTCGTCTGCAAGGCACACGCCAAATTTAATGTTTCTAGCAAGCCGTTTAGTCAGGACGAAAGTTCGATGTTTATCCCTTTTTATCCCATTTTACCCCCTAAAAGAACGAATTTCGCAAAAATTTGGGAACTACTCTGAAAATTTCATAACCCTATCTTCAGCCGTTTGGTCTGGGCCTTGGTCAATGATAAGTCAGTCAGTAACGCAACTTTATAATATACTAGCTGAACCCCCGCCCGCTTCACCGGACAAAAAAAAAAACAAACGGTAAAATTAAAATCTGCTTTCATATTGATTTTTCTCCTGATCGGTAATATATGTACCAATTATAATCAAGGTACTTTCCTGTGATACTAAAGAAATGGATATGTTCCATGGAACGTTAGTTTACGGCGAATAATTAAAAAATGTCAAAAATCAAATTGATTTAACACATTGAGTTCCAAGCGGTTTTGACGCAAACCTTCCCAGGAGGGCAAACATTTTTTTGGCTATAAGAAAAAGCAATCACTGTCGTACGGAAGTGTACGACGTGGTACCCCATGACGGGTTAGGTGTCGTACGGAAACGTACGACTGTGTTATGTGCGATTTTCCTCCTTTCAATTACCTAAACAAAAAACTTTATTTGTAAGAAGAAATAACATTACATTCCATTACATTCAAAACACATAGAAAATCGATAAAATTTTTCACTAATCAATTTCTTGACTTAAGTCGGCTGTTGGCGAATGAATATTTCTCTTTTTGTAACCTTTCTTTACTATTGTACTAAGGAAATCCACAGAAAACGTGTAATTTTACAAAATTCAAATCAAAAATACCCCATCTTTCAAATCCCGCCCATATGTATATTGTCTAAGCAGGATATAACTAAATTAACTCACACAACAATATAGGAATCTCGGTGACGAATATACTCAAAACAGGTTTTAATTTCGTATGGGAAGGGAGGTGCCACGCCCATTTTATACACATTGATGCTAGATACACTTACACAAAATTAATAGGCTTTAATAGGCAATAACAGGCTTTATCTTCGTATGGGAAGTGCCACTCCCACATTTCCATTACCGTCCATTTTTGGCACAGCTACGGACATTGATGCTGGATGCACTCAGGCAAAATTTCAGTATTGTATCTGTCATAGAACGGAATATATTCGAAAATGGGTTTTAACTTCGTATGGGAGGTGCCACACCCACTTTTCTGTCCATTTTTGGAAAAACTACACACATTGATGCTAGATGTACTTACACAAAATTACAGCACTCTAGATGTCATAGAACTGGCAATATTCAATAATAGGTTTTAACTTCGTATTAGAGGTGCCACGCCTACTTTTCCAATACCGCCCATTTTTTGCACAACTGTGCATACTAAGAATTACTGAACTTTCACAAAAATTGAAGACTCTAGCTGCAACATTAATCCGAATATACTAATTTATAAAAAAACGAATAAAACCCCAATTTGTATGGTAGCTGCCACGCCCAATGAAAATATCCAAAAAATATATAACCTATTTTCGACACCGGTTCAGCATGAACATACTGTGAAAATTTCAAGAAGATCGGTTCAGTAGTTTAGGCTACTATAAAGAACAAACAAACAACAAACACAGATTAATTTTTAAATATATAGAAGATATAGATTACTCACTAACGTTTGTGTAATTATTTATTTGTTCAATTCTATCTCAAATATTTTCTTTATTAGATACCAATGGGACCATTTTTCGCAGATGAAGAAGGAACGATTGTTATAAATTGAGAACATTTTAAGAATATAAAATGTTGGTAACATTTACATTTTGATTTTCAAATATAAAAAAAGAAATTGTGTTGCGTTGTATGTTAAATGACTCATTGAGGTTTTTTAAAAATATAAAATAACTGGGGTATTGTCCTGGTCGAAATCATGATAGTGGTAGTCTGCAGCCAAGTAATAAATGTCACCATGCCATTTGTAAATAAATTTGCATTAAATAAAGATGCAAAATGGTCTTGAGCCAGGACAATATCCCAATTCAAATCAAATAATGATTACAGACCAAAAAATGCAAACGAAAAAACTAAAACAAATGAGCGTTGGCACGGCAGAAGTATTGCTGGGTAACTATACCTGCATATACACATACTTACATATGCAACTCAATGAGATGCTTGTAAGATGGCATGTGTACTTTATTACTTGGTGCGATTTTTTAAAACGCAAATTCGGCAAGTGAGTTGTGCTTCTTGTTCGTTTGTGAGAATCATTTCCTTAAAGAGGCCGAGTTTGATGTTGAAAAGTCGCTTGAAAAGAAAAGACCACTTGAAAAGACCTTCGACATGGTCTAAATCATGATAGTGGTAGTCTGCAGACAGGTAATAAATGTCACCGTGCCATTTGTAAATAAATTTGCATTCTATTAAATATAGATGCAAAATGGTCTTGAGCCAGGACAATATCCCAGTTCAATATAAAATGATGGTGCTATTTTTAACAAAAAATATATCTTAAGAAATTATTTATATAAAACAAAAAAGTCCAACTAACCAATCTCACTTGCAATCAGCGAATTAGCATTATTAATATAGGGAGTGACTGCTCATGAAAAGATTTTCGAGAAATCGCTAGTAATAACATCAGTAAATTTGAAAAGCGAAAATAACAAAAAAAAAAAGAATACAAATACGCACTTCAAAAGATTTATAAATTTTAAAATGATCATAATTTTGTGAAAATAAGCTGACGCGAAATTCCCTAACATTGGTATGTATATAAATAATAATAATAAAATGAACTTCAACTAACAGGGAATAGAGTTGCGAAAGAATATTTAAAAATGTTAGAAAAGAAAGAAAGTCTAGAATGTTACAACAAATAGCAGTATCTGACCATGCTACTTCCTCTACCGACGATACTCCATATACGAAACCTACACCTCCTTTTCAAGATATTTCATCTACTCAACCTACTCCTCCTGTCCAAGAGACACCATCATCCATAGATTTGGACGAATTAAAAGAAGGTCATACTTTTACCCAGGAATCGTAAGAAATGAAATTACGAAAGTGGATTGTATACTGCAGCCGAGCATCCTGTTAAAATCTTTGAATTCCGAAATGTGGATGTCCCAACGAATGTTGAGTCCGTTGCACCTGGACACATATTCATATCTCAATAAATTGCGCATGTAAATTATTTTAAATTCATGCATATTTTTTTAATGTATTTTATAAATGATATTATATTTAATGTTAAATCGTGTTCAGTTTTAAAGTTTGGGTAAAATATTGACAAGGATATACTGAAAAGTATTTTAAATCGGAGAGAGAAACAGAAACTACCGCAAATCAAAATGCTCCAGAGAGCACTTCTTTCAAAGAAAATACAACATGTGTTCAAAAACTACTATATAAGTATATAACTTAATCCGAAATATATTTTTAAAAATATTTATGTTTTTGAAATGTGATACAAAATTAAATATTACCTAAAACGGCTGTCCAACTATAGTTTTATTAAAAGTAAAATTAAACCGAAGTAATGCAAAATCTGTTTTAAGAAGGATTTGTAAAGGAATTTGTTTCACTCAGACCCAGCAAAAATTAATTGAAGTAGTTGAAAATGAACTACAGTTTCATTGCTCCAAAATCATGCATCCAAGAGAATAAATTCTAAATAGTTTCTCAAATTCAAATAAAGTTTCAAATAAAAAAGTCCTTCAAAGTTATTTCCAAAAATATAGTTCAACACTCATTCCCAGCACAAAATGGAAGAATGACACTGCAGACAGGTAATAAATGTCACCGTGCCATTTGTAAATAAATTTGCATTCTATTAAATATAGATGCAAAATGGTCTTGAGCCAGGACAATATCCCAGTTCAATATAAAATTATGGTGCTATTTTTAACAAAAAATATATCTTAAGAAATTATTTATATAAAACAAAAAAGTCCAACTAACCAATCTCACTTGCAATCAGCGAATTAGCATTATTAATATAGGGAGTGACTGCTCATGAAAAGATTTTCGAGAAATCGCTAGTAATAACATCAGTAAATTTGAAAAGCGAAAATAACAAAAAAGAATACAAATACGCACTTCAAAAGATTTATTAATTTTAAAATTATCATAATTTTGTGAAAATAAGCTGACGCGAAATTCCCTAACATTGGTATGTATATAAATAATAATAATAAAATGAACTTCAACTAACAGGGAATAGAGTTGCGAAAGAACATTTAAAAATGTTAGAAAAGAAAGAAAGTCTAGAATGTTACAACAAATAGCAGTATCTGACCATGCTACTTCCTCTACCGACGATACTCCATATACGAAACCTACACCTCCTTTTCAAGATATTTCAGCTACTCAACCTACTCCTCCTGTCCAAGAGACACCATCATCCATAGATTTGGACGAATTAAATGAAGGTCATACTTTTACCCAGGAATCGTAAGGAATGAAATTACGAAAGTGGATTGTATACTGCAGCCGAGCATCCTGTTAAAATCTTTGAATTCCGAAATGTGGATGTCCCAACGAATGTTGAGTCCGTTGCACCTGGACACATATTCATATCTCAATAAATTGCGCATGTAAATTATTTTAAATGCATGCATATTTTTTTAATGTATTTTATAAATGATATTATATTTAATGTTAAATCGTGTTCAGTTTTAAAGTTTGGGTAAAATATTGACAAGGATATACTGAAAAGTATTTTAAATCGGAGAGAGAAGAATTCGGCAAGAGAAACAGAAACTACCGCAAATCAAAATGCTCCAGAGAGCACTTCTTTCAAAGAAAATACAACATGTGTTCAAAAACTACTATATAAGTATATAACTTAAACCGAAATATATTTTTAAAAATATTTATGTTTTTGAAATGTGATACAAAATTAAATATTACCTAAAACGGCTGTCCAACTATAGTTTTATTAAAAGTAAAATTAAACCGAAGTAATGCAAAATCTGTTTTAAGAAGGATTTGTAAAGGAATTTGTTTCACTCAGACCCAGCAAAAATTAATTGAAGTAGTTGAAAATGAACTACAGTTTCATTGCTCCAAAATCATGCATCCAAGAGAATAAATTCTAAATAGTTTCTCAAATTCAAATAAAGTTTCAAAAAAAAAAGTGCTTCAAAGTTATTTCCAAAAATATAGTTCAACACTCATTCCCAGCACAAAATGGAAGATTGACACTTCAGACAGGTAATAAATGTCACCGTGCCATTTGTAAATAAATTTGCATTCTATTAAATATAGATGCAAAATGGTCTTGAGCCAGGACAATATCCCAGTTCAATATAAAATTATGGTGCTATTTTTCACAAAAAATATATCTTAAGAAATTATTTATATAAAACAAAAAAGTCCAACTAACCAATCTCACTTGCAATCAGCGAATTAGCATAATTAATATAGGGAGTGACTGCTCATGAAAAGATTTTCGAGAAATCGCTAGTAATAACATCAGTAAATTTGAAAAGCGAAAATAACAAAAAAAGAATACAAATACGCACTTCAAAAGATTTATTAATTTTAAAATGATCATAATTTTGTGAAAATAAGCTGACGCGAAATTCCCTAACATTGGTATGTATATAAATAATAATAATAAAATGAACTTCAACTAACAGGGAATAGAGTTGCGAAAGAACATTTAAAAATGTTAGAAAAGAAAGAAAGTCTAGAATGTTACAACAAATAGCAGTATCTGACCATGCTACTTCCTCTACCGACGATACTCCATATACGAAACCTACACCTCCTTTTCAAGATATTTCATCTACTCAACCTACTCCTCCTGTCCAAGAGACACCATCATCCATAGATTTGGACGAATTAAATGAATCATCTTCATATTCAGATTCATCGCTTTCTTCTACAGGTATAATTGTACGTTGCGTTTTGTCCTTAGATATGGACTTCGCTAGTAGATCATCAACATCATCCATTGTCCGCAATCGAAATTGTTTTGAATTTTCTTCCTTCTTTGCAAAAACCTTCCCAGCACTGGTATAAACAAATTTAAATCCAACGGATCTCAAAGATTTTGCATGCTTGAACACCTCCATAGTTTCTTTAGACAAAAAATCATTATGTAGACTGTTTTCATGTCATCACTTTCTCTCAGCTTTTTCTTCTCTTTCATAAGCATCGCCTTGCTCTTGTTGTTCGTAAACTTAACAACAACAGCATGTTTAGTTTGTTGTTTACGATTTATGAAGTATGCATCTTCTATTTCGTCTTCACAAATGTTAGCACCCAATTTATTTGCAATGTCAATAACAACATCGATTGCTTTTGTTTTATCATCTGCTTTAATCCCATTTATGATGCAGTCTTTTTGCACTCGCACCTCATTTAGAAACATGACAGTTGACTTTAATTTCTTTACATCATTTCTCAGATTCTCATTTTCCTTTTTCAAATTTTGAATTGTTTTTGTATTTTTTTAACCCCTTTTAATATGTCATCATACTGAGATGACATAAAGTTAATTGTTTGTTTTATTTCTCTCATTTCTGACAAAATTGTTTTCAGTTCTGCTTTGTTGTCATTCGCAGGAACGCAAAAGTGGCATTTAAACTCGAGAGAGTCATTCTCCATTAATTTCTCTATATCTACTTTATTCAAATGTGTGCCTAAGGAGTGGAGACTTTTTTTGCACATATCACACTCTAAAACATCGTCACTTTCCAACACTTCTGTGTTACATTGTAAACATAACAACTTCTTTTTTTTAATATTCAAGCTTTTTCTCTGTTTGCCAGGCATTCTTCACTAAACACAGATAGAACAGCAGTGCCTTTCAATATTAACTATGCACTTTCAGTGTATTGTTTTTATTTTACAGCGTAAAACTCGGTTTTTAATGGAGCTGCGCGCACTGACAGAGAATTAAACGTCCGATCACGACAGGGTTGCCAACTTCCGTTGTACCTGGACACATATTCATATCTCAATAAATTGCGCATGTAAATTATTTTAAATTCATGCATATTTTTTAATGTATTTTATAAATGATATTATATTTAATGTTAAATCATGTTCAGTTTTAAAGTTTGGGTAAAATATTGACAAGGATATACTGATTATATATGATATACTGATATTTTAAATCGGAGAGAGAAGAATTCGGCAAGAGAAACAGAAACTACCGCAAATCAAAATGCTCCAGAGAGCACTTCTTTCAAAGAAAATACAACATGTGTTCAAAAACTACTATATAAGTATATAACTTAAACCGAAATATATTTTTAAAAATATTTATGTTTTTGAAATGTGATACAAAATTAAATATTACCTAAAACGGCTGTCCAACTATAGTTTTATTAAAAGTAAAATTAAACCGAAGTAATGCAAAATCTGTTTTAAGAAGGATTTGTAAAGGAATTTGTTTCACTCAGACCCAGCAAAAATGAATTGAAGTAGTTGAAAATGAACTACAGTTTCATTGCTCCAAAATCATGCATCCAAGAGAATAAATTCTAAATAGTTTCTCAAATTCAAATAAAGTTTCATATAAAAAGTCCTTCAAAGATATTTCCAAAAATATAGTTCAACACTCATTCCCAGCAAAAAATGGAAGAATGACACTTTCATTGGTCATGAATCTCAAATGTAATTTTTTCTTCTAAAATATAGGTCATCTCTTATTATAAATTAATATTCTAATTTTATTTCCAGACTTAAGAAGTACATTTATTAAATTACTATTTCTTTCATTTGTTTAAAATGTAAAATAATCCAATATTTTTCTGTTACATCATTAGCATTGTGTGAATAACAGATTTTAATAGTCTGTCTTATGTACCCTACATTGTATTTATATTTTTATTGGATAAATTAACTGCATAGTAAAAATACAGTATGTACTAACAAAACTGAGAAGATGGAACTATATGAAGTGTATCGTCAGAATAAGGAGTCGTAAATCAACAAGTAAGGAAAGACTAAAGTCGGGCGGGGCCGACTATATAATACCCTACACTGTAAGGTGGGCTTGCATTCATGATTATTTTATTTTATTTCAAATTTCCATCTATTCAAATGACCAACACTTTCTTTGTAACGCCATCTGGCTGTGAAAATTGAAACGCTAAATTCTTGGCTTCTCTGAGGTTTCTTTGAACCAAACTTAATAACTCTCGTCCATTTTGTCAATTATTGCAACTTAAACTGGTTGAAATTCTGCAGTAATCCAAGAATAATATTTTATTTATAAAATTGTGAAGTATTTTATTGCCTCGAGTTAATTTTATTCAATCAGGGTATGTACAAATTACAAAGACATTGTTAAAAGTGCAAAATATCAATCAAAAGCATTTTGACTACTAAAGTCTTGCTTGGTGAAAAAAAAATAATAGCACAAAATCCCAGCTTAAGATTTGAGGAAAAGGGTGATATTTATCATCATATTCACATAAGCAAATTTAGTGGAGTGAATAGAAAAAAAAGGGGCATAAGACCCAAGTTAAATTTCAATGATCCTAATTTTGGCGTATTACTTTTTACTTTAGATATCTAAAAATAATTTTAAAGTAAAATCATATTCCCGTTTTGGAGAATGGCACAAGTCATATTACATATTATCTAACATACATATGTATGTATATAAATTACAAACATACGGGTGCTATAATTTCACTCTCACAGCCAGTGCTCTATTCGAACGCGATGATGTTTAATGATGTGTATGTGGGTTGTGCTATTCGCTAAATTCGGATTCTTTCATTTTTTATTTTATTTCATTTTCATCCTTTCTATTTAACGTAATTTCATTTTAATATTTTGAGATACCTTCAGGAATCTATTGGATTTGTTTTTGATCAGTGCTTTCTAGACATTCATTACAACCTTTGTTTAAGAATATATTCCCTATTTTGTGACCTTTTAATGAAGTTATTGGTCTTAATCCTGAAACAGATTGGAATTCAGTTTTTGGATTATATTTTAAGCTAAATCTGACCACGGTTTGGGATAGTCCATTAACTTCATATCTGTGATCATAGAAAATGTAATTTTCTTTCCAGTGTGATATTCTGTAAATCTTTTCTATTTCTATAAATCTTCAGCTTGCCACATTTGTCCAATTATTTTATAGCTGACCTCTTTTAATGGTGATAGAATTCAAACTGATACATTGCATACATACAATTAAAAAAACTGAATTTTACATCTTATAAAATATTAAGCATAAGCACTCTATTGCTCAAAAGTTTTTTGCTGGTTCATTTGTAAATCATTAGTGTGAAGTTTAGGTAAAGCTTTTTTTACGTGATTCTGGTTTTGCCACAAATTTTTATATAACTTTGGGTGTACTTTTTGTTTAACAGTGACAACATAAAGTTGTTTTTGTTTTGAAATTTGGGAATACATTTTGCAAATTAATCCATTGGTTAATGTACATCATCAAATATTTGTTTCTGTTTTTTTTTTGCTTAATTCCGTTCAGCATTTGAATTTTCTAGGTAATTAACATAAAGAAATATTGTTGGGTAGCAATTTTTTTTCTCAGTTTTCGTGTTGACTGTTTTGATAATTCCCTTATAATGTCTACTGGGAATAGCAGCGAAGAAGTCGCTTCGGCTGTTTTGAACGAACAGCCAATATGTAGTGCGTGTTCTAATGTCATAACAACAAAATTGCACATTCAGGAAACTGGTTGTGGTCATATCTTTCACAAAAGCTGTTTGTCCAAATGCATTAAGACTAGGCCATTTTGTCCTGTGTGTAATAGCCGCGTTAGCATTGACCCTCAGACACCTAGTGCGTCCAGTATTACCACCAGATCGTAGAGGAGGGCGGCTACAAGTCAGTAAGGTAATGCCCAGAGTCGTATTGAACAGGCTTCTTTTACTGGTTGTGGGGGTTCTGACACCGTGGAGTCGAGGTGTAATACAACAGCAGATCAGACTGAGAATCTTCATGAACTGGTTTCATCCATTATTGCTGCTCAACAGACCGAAATGCTATCCGCATTGGGTGTTGAGATACGACAGATCATAAGGACTAGTTTAGAGGCCAGCCTTTCAGGGATGAATTTGAGCAATATCGGGACTAATCGAGCCGGTGCAGGTCAACGACAACGTACCCCTCCTCATCAGATGGCAACCCTTCCAGATGTGGAAAGACAGACAGACTGATCTCAGTGTACGCCCGGACAAGGTGCCACAAATTATTTCCAATTGGAAGATTAAGTTTAATGGTGATCCTAATAGCTTGTCTGTGGAGAACTTTATTTATAGGGTGGAGGCTTTAACAGCTCAGACACTTCAGGGTAATTACGATATACTGTGTGGGAATGTCAGCTCGTTATTTGACGGTAAGGCGAACTATTGGTACTGGCGTTATCATCGATCAGTAACTGGCATTGCTTGGCCTGACTTATGTCGCGCGTTACGACAGCAGTACAAGGACTCCAGAACGGATGATGACATACGTGAATTATTTAGGGACAGAAAAAAGAAGCTTAACGAGGCTTTTGACACTTTCTATGATTCCATCGTGGAGTTAACAGACCGGCTGAGTGAACCCCTTTCAGATTGAACTCTAGTGGAAATTCTGCGTAGGAATCTTTTACCAGAGATCCAACATGAAATTCTGAATATTCAGATTACTTCTTTGCAACATCTTAGGGATATCTGCAGGAAGCGAGAGTTTTTCATGTAGGATATTCGCCGTAAGCACGGTATTACTTTCACTAGACCGACGCCAGTTGCAAAGCGGGTCTCAGAAATTGATCCTGACGAATCAGAGAGTGATGTCAATGACCTTCCTGATGTGACAGGTAGTAAGGTTTCCGTTCTTAGCCTTACTTGTTGGAATTGCGGGAAATCAGGTCATCGATATCAGGATTGCCTATCGGAAAAAGCAATATTTTGTTATGGATGTGGTTCACCGGACACTTATAAGTCAAACTGCCTTAGATGCTGCGCAAAAAACATGCGAGCGAGAGCACCGAAGGGTGCGCCATAACTATTTTAAACAACGAAACTAATAATAAGACCGGACTTGTCATACAACCAGATAGTGGAAATAAAACAATTTTTGAATTTAAGCCTTTTCATATTAGATTAAGGGAATACAATCAGGCCCGCGAGAGAATTTTTAAGGAAACTAGTAAGCCTACACGTTCAAGACAACGTATGCGTGATTTTTGGAAAAAGGTTCGGAGTTTCAACAGAAAATTTGTTTGTTCAATTATTAATTCGTCTTGTGATGTTAGGCCTTATGCCGAAGTTACCCTTTTTGGAAAAAAAATGATAGGTCTTCTACATACTGGAGCTTCCATAAGTTGTATAGGGTCAAATGCAGCAGAAAAATACATGGCTTCTCGTTCTCCCTTCAAGAAATTGTGATCTTCAGTCAAGACGGCTGACGGAAATAGGCAGCAAATAGTTGGTTTTGTAGAAACGAAAATAACTTTGAAAGGTGAAGAAAAATCCATAACTATCTTCATAATACCGATCTCAATAGCATCTTCCCTAATAATTCCGCAATTTCTGAATTGGAAAACCAAATGCCTTTGTCCATGACACAGAAGCAAAAATTGGCCCAGGTTATTATTATTTCCGTCTTTTTCTGAAAAAGGATTAGGTCGAACAAATGTTTTACACCATTTTATTGATACTGGGAAAGCCAAACCTATAAAGCAGCGACACTTTCCTGTGTATCCAGCGATAGAAAAACTTATATATGAAGAACAAGATAGGATGTTAGAATTAGGTGTGATTGAGAAATCCAATAGTGCTTGGTCTTCACCAGTAGTACTTCCCGTAAACCTGCCAAAAATAGACTCTGTTTGGACAGTCGAAAGTTGAATTCGGTCCCGATTGGGGATGCATATCCATTGCCACACATTGATGGTATTCTAAGTAGGCTCCCCAAAGCCGAATTCATAACCAGTTTAGACCTCAAGGATGCCTTTTGGCAGATTCCGTTGGATTTGGATTCCAGGGAGAAGACCGTTCCTGGGAGGCCACTGTACCATTTCAAGGTGGTGCCCTTCGGGTTTTGCAATGCGCCACAGACCATGTCCCGTTTGATGGACAAGGTCATTCCAGCGGCTCTCAGGACGGAAGTGTTCGTCTATCTTGATGATTTATTGATCACTTTCGATAGACACTTTGAGGTTCTAAGATGTGTTGCCCAGAAAATAAGTGAATCTGGTTTGACGATTAATATAAAATTAACGATTAATGAAAAAGCCATTTTTGTGTCCCTGAAGTGAAACATCTTGCTCATGTGGTTGGTAATGGGGTAATTCGTACGGATCCGGATAAAGTGTCCGCAATTACTGACTTTCCTGTACCGCGATCCGTGAAATAAATTCGCAGATTTTTGGGAATGACTGGATAGTACCGGAAGTTTATTAGGAACTATGCTACAACTGCCACGCCCTTAACTGATTTATTGCAGCCTAAAAGAAAATTTGTGTGGACCGATGAAGCCCACAAAGCATTTGAGGTTTTAAAGTTTCATTTGAACACAGCCCCTGTTTTACACTGCCAACCGTTTTTTATACATTGCGATGCAAGTAGAACAGGAATAGGAGGTGTGTTGGTACAAAAGGATGCAGAGGGTGAAGAGGTTCCTATAGCATTCATGTCGAAGAAACTCAACCAAGCCCAACGTAACTATTCAGTTACCGAACAAGAATGCTTAGCTGCAATGCTAAGTATAAAAAAAATTAGGGCATATAACGAGGGACAGGAGTTCACGTTTATCACTGACCACGCTCATTGAAGTGGCTCATGTCCCAGACAGATCTTAGTACGCGGTTAGCTCGGTGGGCATTGAAGCTTCAGGTATATAAGTTCAACTTTCAACATAGGCGTGGTAGCTTAAACATCGTTCCTGATACTCTCTCCCGTACCTATACTGACGACATGCCCGCTATTGGTATTGAAAGTCTGTCCGATTTAGAAAACGATTTTTTCGGGATTTTCATAGATCTAAAATCTACACATTTTCAATCAAACGAGTACAAACTACTTTTGGACAGAATCGGGAAAAATTTAGACGATATGCCTGACTTACGAATTGTGGACGGATACCTGTACCGACAAACGGAACACGCTGTAGGTGAACAGCTACAAGATGGCCTAGCATGGAAGCTATGGATTCCTTAGGAACTGGTGCCAGAAGTTCTAAAAAAAGGCAGATGATAACCCATTATCATCTCATGGTGGTATCAACAAAACGTTGGAGTTAGAAAGTTATATTTTTGGCCAAACTTAGTCATCGATGTGCGAAATTATATTAATAGTTCTGAGATATACAAGGCTACAAAACACCATAACAGAATTCTAAGACCGATGGGGAAAATGCCTGAATCTCAGAAAATTTTCCAGAAAATGTACGTAGATTTTCTTGGGGCATATCCGCGTTCACGATCGGGAGATATTTGTATATTTATTGCTTTGGGCCATTTTAGTAAGTTTCCGTTTTTAAAACCCGTAAAAAACTAACAACAAATGTAGTAGTATCGTATTTGGAAGGTGAACTCTTTCATACCTTTGGTGTACCAGAGACGATTGTTACGGACAACGGCTCGCAGTTCCGGTCAAATCAGTTCGACCAGTTTCTAAAACAATACGGACTAAATCATACATATACAGCAGTCCATGCTCTGCAGGCAATTGCCTCGGAACGAGTTAATAGATCAGTTCTGGCAGATATTAAGTCATATGTCCAGAAAATGAAATGAAATGATGATGAAAATTATCCCTTATTTGAAATTAATGAAATTATTTATATCTTCAATAAAATCTCATGATGATTGGTTAGAACTTTGAAATTGATCTGTTTGAATGTCAGGTCAACACGAATATACATAGGTATCACAAATTCATTCTTAGCGGGTGTTCTAATTGTTGTGATCAAGGAGGGCGGGCAAGTTAAGCATTCTACCACCTTTTCCTTGGCATTTTTGGACAAATTGTATTTCCCTTTTCTTTCGAAAAGTTTTCCTTTACTTCAAGTTTTTCTATGTTACCTTTATCTTTTTGTATAAACACCATATATCCATTAGCACACAAATTTATTATATGAAGTAGCGAAATTTAAACGAGAAATCTGAAGTATCGAACCCCCCATCCGGTGACACTCAGTGTTGCCGTTTTGGGCTTTTCCTACCAAAATTGGTAGGTTATTTTTCGTTTCGTAGGATGGTAGGTAAAACCTTATTTTGGTAGGTTTTGTCGAATTTTTATTACAAGAAGAAAAAGTGTACAAATATTGAATTGGGCCCTTCCTTCCAGAACAAAAGATGCCACTTTTAGACGTGGAGAACATTTGATATTGAATACTTGAATTTTGTCAAATTTAGCAAGGGGCGGTAACAAGGCTTGAACCAGAAAATTATTAAAATCATCTTAAAAGTCACTCTTTACCATTACATTTCCCTTAATATATGATTGTCATAACTTTATGAATGTTCTCCATTAAAGTGTTCAAATCGAATTTTTATATTGAATTTCTAACCAGTAGATATGCTATTTTAAATCGACGAATTCTAAGGAATGGAATCAGCCTTTTAAAATATTTTTATGAGTTTTGATGTTTCAAAAACAGTTTCCCCATAGATGTTAATTTAAACCAACTGAGACAAGAGAGTTATAACTTATATTTAGATCAAATTGTTTATCATATATGCTACATAGTTATGGCAGACGTATCCGGAGGAAATATTCTACGCTTTGACGATAATACCCTACTTTAAAAACATTAAAAACCCACATGCTTAAGTGTTTGAGTAGGGCAAAATTCGAAAAAACTTACAAATTCCAAATGTCTGTTGAGTAAGTATATATAAATGTTTTTTATTTGAAAGGTTCTTTAGACATAAGGTTATATCATGAATTTAGATTGTATTAAATACTCGACAGAAGAGGAACTTACAACTCCCTTCTAAATTACAAGTATTATTTCTAACTCACGTTTCTGCTTGAGTAAGATAACTTCCATAAAGAGTATATTTGACGAATATACTTTCAAGTTTTGCATTTAGGTTTTCACTTGGAAACACAAGACCTAAAGAATTTATTTAATTTTAGCACTCAATCGTCGGTTTTTGCTAAACATATTTCAATTAAAAGCATTACATATACTAAAAATTCATTTTTATACCCTCCACCTCCAGGATGGGGGTATACTAATTTTGTCATTCCGTTTGTAACACCTTGAAATATCGACCTGAGACCCTATAAAGTATATATATTCTTGATCGTCATAAAACTCTAAGACGATCTAGCCATGTCCGTCCGTCCGTCTGTTGAAAGCACGCTAACATCTAAACGAAAGGAGCTAGAACGGTCAAATTTTCCATAAATGCGTTTGGGCGAAATCGGCCCAAAGGGAAAAATTTTTCCCTCACAAGGACTATAAATACCCATAATAATCCCTAATATTTAAGCGTATTTCAGCTTTTTTTAATATGACTGTTGATATTTGCTTGATATTTGGTATGCGCATTCCGCTTATAGCAAAAACGTGCACCATAAAGTGATTCTTATTTGTAGGTGGTGAAATGGGGCAAAAAAGGGATAAAAATGGTACATATTAAACGACAACAGCTTGAAACACGAAATTCGGTGTGTACATTCCTCTAATTGAGTAGATACATAATATAAAAGTTATTTTTCCAAATTCGTACTTTTAAGGGGTAAAATAGGAATAGAGGGATAAAGATGGTACCAACCAAACGGCTGTACCTAGAATAATGGAATTCGGTGTATACATTTCTCTGATTGCATAGATAAGTAAAATACACGGATTTTTCAAAATTCGGACTTTTTGGGGTTAAAATGAAAAAAGGGGTTAAAAATAGTACCAATCTAATGACCGCAGCTAGAGTCATGAAATTCGGAGTATACATTCCTCTGAGTGTGTAGACGCGGAAAATAAACTGATTTTTCGAAATTCGTACTTTTTGGGATTAAAATGAAAAAAGGGGATAAAAACAGTACCAATCAAAATTCGAAATTTCGAAATTCGGAGTATACATATCTCTGACTGCGTAGATACGGAAAATAGACGAATTTTTCAAGGGATACAATGGTACAAAGGGATAAAAATAGTACCAACTAAACGACTACAGCTAGAATGATGAAATTCTAATTGCGTAGAAACGTCAAGGGGTAAAAATGGTGCCAACCATTCATGGAAATGGGTGTATCCTCTGACTGCATAGACACTCAAAATAAAAAGTTTTTTTCCAAATTCGTACTTTTTCTTTTACGGCAAAAATTGTTTGAATCATGAAGTTAGGGTATTTTGCTCTATGTACGTCTGATAATGGATTTTTAAAATTTGTACTTTTGGAATTAAAATAGAATGAAAATACAACCACTATCTACCAATATTTATGGCTTTGAAAATATTTGTGAAAATATAAATATAAGAATATTTATTTTTTGAATTGACGTATTGGTAGCATTACCTTATAAGCATGGTTTGAAATAATTAAAATATTATATTTATTTATAAATTTAATTTTCAATATTTGTATTTGTTTTGGTTCGGCTATATTAAAAAAATTATATTTTCCTGTAATATTACTGCACGAAAACCGGCAACCTCTGTGGAATGCAATCCATAAAGTTCGGCCCGGCCGAACTTAACGCTGTTTTTACTTGTTTATAATTAAAATTTGTTGGTAGGTTCCACACGATTTTGGTAGTTTTTTCCCAAAATTTTGGTAGGAAATAATTCTTGTCAGTGGCAACACTGGTGACACTGCGTGCAACCGCTTCTACGATTCTCACTAAATCTCTTCCATATAAATCATCGTTATATGCTACAACACCACTCCCTGCGTATATACCTCGCTTTGATTACTAAACCCAGGTATTTCATGGGAGTAATTTTATGAAGCTCATGTAAATTATACAGTTACTATAAATTCATCTTTGTTAAACTTAATGAATGTGGTAAATAATAATTTAATTGATAAAATTTTCCAGCAGATATTCCGAGTAAAGTAAATATAACATTATCTGGAAAAATTGATCAAGATCCAATGATAAATACAGATTATACTGCGGTACTAGGATGAATCGGACGGACATTTAAAGGGGGCCTATAACAACACTTGAGGCCTGTGCCAAAACATGTGCCTATATATTTCTCATTCACGGTAGGTATTCCTAGTTGAAACATATCATGATCTGCAAAATTTGATCAAGAGCCGATGTAAGATGTAATAGAGCAGAATGGGGCCTCATTTAGGTTATACCAAAGTATGGACATCTCCCACACAAGTAAGGAAAGGCTAAAGACGGACGGAGCCGACTATATGATACACTCCATTTCTATCTCATTTCAATTCAATTCGGTTAAAAAGTGAAATCGGGAAGGATTTTTGTATCCTATAAATGTATGTGTTTAACAAAAAATGTTAAATCGGAAAGGACATTTGTATGGGGGTATATTAAAACCTGGAACAATGTCACCATGTATGTTATTGGTGAAATATAATATGTAAAGTTTGGCCAAAATCGTTTAAACATTCGAGAACAACATTTGTGTTGGGGCTATATCTAAATCTGAACCGATCTTACCCACTTTCACCATAGGTGTATTTAGTTGGATTATAAGATGTTGTGCCAATTTTAAAGAAAATCGGGTACAATATGTGGTTTCTAGAGCGGAAAAATTCAAATCGGGATCGACATTTGTATAGGGGCTATATATAAATCTGAACCGATCTTACCCACTATAAGCATAGGTGTTTCTAGTTCGATTATAAAATGTTGTGCCAATTTTAACGAAAATCGGGTACAATATGTGGTTTCTAAAACGGAAAAAGTGAAATCGTGAGCGAGATTTGTATGGGGACTATATCTAAATCTGAACCGATCTAACCCGCTTTCGCCACAGGTATTTCTAGTTAGATTATAAGGTGTTAAGCCAAATTTGAAGAATTCGGGTACTATATGTTCTTTATAGGGCAGAAAAAGTCAAATCGGAAACGACATTTGTATGGGGGCTATATCTAAATCTGAACCGATTTTCTCCAAATTCAATACCGATCGACCTTGGCCAAAAAAGTTAACTTCTGCCAAATTTCATGATAATCGGACAGCAATTACGACCTGTAGAATGCGAACAAGAATAGATGGACAGCAGCCTGACGGACAGACAGACATTGTTAAATCGATTAAGCTGGTGTTTCTAAGACGATCCGTATATTTAAAGGTTACAAACATTTCTCCGAAAACTAACTTATAATACCCTAGTCCTCGAAGTGGTGTAGGGTATAAAAATAGTCTAATTAATTTTTATGAAACTCTATTTGTAATGTTCACCCTTAAACGTATCCAAAAATGAATGACATTTAACTATGAGAATATGTCATGTAAGCATCAAACATGCGGTGCTTCTAAACACTTATTCGAATGAAGTGACTTGGATCTGTAAATGAAATTATTACCCCAAATGACAACCCTATGTAAAAATCATGCATGATTCGCCGGAAAAAGATCTACTTCCATTATAATCTTTTCATCTGTTGAACAACTATTTAACCACTTCTCCGTAAGGTCTTTTTCTGCTGGGGAGAAGTGATTCATAAAAATTCCCACAATATATTCAAAAATGAATAACTTTCATCTATGAAAAATATCATGTAAACACATACAGTGCTTCTAAGCACTCATTCGAATGAAGTGACGGGGATCTGTAAATGAACCCATTCCTCCCAATGACAACCGACGTCATGTTATTTTTTGCTGGGTAGTGATTTTCGAGTAATCGCTAAATCTTAAAAGCGAAAATAAAAAAGGATACAAATACAAAGCTGATGAGAAATTCCCTAACATTATAATATATAATAATAATAAATTTATAATAATGAAATAAACTAAAACTTACAGGTAAAATGAGTTGCGAAATAAACATTTAAAGAATGTTAGAAAAGAAATAAAGACTAGAATGTTATAACAAACATCAAAAACATACTCCATATGGGCATCTCCCAGTGGCCCGGACGCGACTTTCGCACCCCTTAAACTTCGCCAAAAACAAGAAAGAAACTGAAAAAGTCGATCAGCCTTTTTAGTGTTCTAAAGCGCTTAAAGAGGACTACATTTTAAAAATATATCGTCAGAATTTAGTACAAATTAGTACAAAATTATAAACAATTTTACATTGAAACGGACGCGACAAAAACAGAAGTACTTTTGAAGGTCTTATAGAAATATACAAAGTTTAGCGATTTTTTGAGAACTTTGTTTTTCCATATATACATGTAAATGAAGGCCAGAGGATATATTTTGTTCGTAGATTTATGAAATATGAGAATTATCTCTTAAATTTTTTAATTAGGTACAGCAGAAATGCGGACACGACAAAACGGACGGACAAAAATTTCCACTCGTAGTAAAAAAATTTAGTAATTTTCGTTATAACACTTCAACTTTTAACAAAAATAAAAGAAAACAAGTTAACTTCATGTTTCATAATAAAAAAGCTGTCGAAATAAGGAAACAATAAAGTTAAAAACTATTGGTGTGGTCTGATTTAATTTTTTTGGGAGATGCCCATACACACTACACCTCCTTATTTCATTTACTCAGTCTTCTACTCCTGTACAAGAGACACCTTATCCTTAGATTTGGACGAATTGAATGAAGGCCTTACTTTTACACAGGAACCATAAGGAAAGAAATTACGAAAGAATTACGGATGTTGGCGGCCACATTCGGCAGAATGACTATGGACCGTTACAACAGGACATATATTCATCTATATATATAAAAATGAATCTGTGTTTGTAAGTTTGTGGTTTGTTTGTTCTTAGCCTAAACAACTGGACCGATCTTCTTGAAATTTTCACAGTATTTTCATGCTGAACCGGTGAAAATAGGCTATATAAATTTTTGATATTTTCAGTGGGCGTGGCACCTCCCACGCAATTTGGGGATTTATTCGTTTTTTTATAAATTAGCATATTCGGAGTACTGTTGCAGCTAGAGTCTTGAATTTTTGTGAAAGTTCACTAATTGTTAGTCTGCAAAGTTTTGCCAAAAATGGGCGGTATTGGAAAAGTGGGCGTGACACCTCCCATACGAAGCTAACACCTATTATTGAATATTGTCAGTTCTATGACACCTAGAGTGCTGAAATTTTGTGTAAGTGCATATATCATCAATTTGCGTAGTTGTGCCAAAAATGGCCGGTATTGGAAAAGTTGGCGTGGCACCTCCCACACTAAGTTAAACCCTATTATTGAATATTGTCAGTTCTACGACACCTAGAGTGCTGAAATTTAGTGTAAGTGCATATAGCATCAATGTGCGTAGCTGTACCAAAAATGGGCGGGATTGGGCAAATAGGCGTGGCACCTCCCATACGAAGTTAAAACCTATTATTGAATATTGTCAGTTATATGACACCTAGAGTGCTGAAATTTTATGTAAGTGCATATAGCATCAATGTGCGTAGTTGTGCCAAAAATGGGCGGGATTGGGCAAATGTGCGTGGCACCTCCCATACGAAGTTAAAACCTATTATTGAATATTGTCAGTTCTATGACACCTAGAGTGCTGAAATTTTGTATAAGTGCATATAGCATTAATTTGCGTAGTTGTGCCAAAAATCGGCGGTATTGGGAAAGTGGGCGTGGTACCTCACATACGAAGTTAAAACATATTGTCGAATATGGTCTATGACACCTAGAGTGCTGAAATTTTGTGTGAGTTGATCCAGTGTAAATAGTTGTGCAAAGAGGGCGTGACCTTCCCATATAAAATTAAAACCGGATTTAGAGTATTTCGACACCGAGATGGGCGGAAAGTGGCCGTGTCCCTTCCCATAAGAAATTAAAAATTTTTTTTGAGTATATTCGACACCGACATTCCTATATTGTTGTGTGAGTTAATTTAGTTGTAACCTGCTTAGACAAAATACAAATGGGCGGGACTTGAAAGATGGGACATTTTTGATTTGAATTTTGTAAAATTGTACGTTTTCTGTGGATCTCCTTAGTACAATAGTAATGAAAGGTTACAAAAAGAGAAATATTCATTCGTCAGCAGCCGCCTTAAGTCAAGAAAGCGGAAATTATATTAATTTTTTAGTTTTTGTGTTGTTTGATAAGTGAACAATTTGATTGAATTTCTATGTTTTTTGAATAAAGCGGGCTGGGGTTCATCTAGTATCACAATAAATTGCACCTCAAAATTATCCTAATTTCATGCATATTTAAATTGATATGTATTTTATAAATTATCCCATATTTAATGTTAAATGGTGTTAATTTTTATAGTTTGGACAAAACACTGTCAAGGATATACTGAAAATTATTTAAAATCGGAGAGAGAAGAATTCGTCAAGAAAAACTACTGCAGATCAGAATGTTCCAGTGTTAAAAAACTACTGTAAGTATACAACTTAAAAAGAAATATCTTATTTTGAAATGTGATAGAATATTAAATATTACCTAACCAACCAGAGTTTTATTAAAAGTAAAATAAAAAAGAAGATATGTAAAATCTGTTTTAAGTTATATACTTATATAGTAGTTTGTGAACACATGATGTATTTTCTTTGAAAGATATGCACTCTGGAACACTCTGATCTGCGGTAGTTTTTCTTTCTCCTGTCGAATTATTCTCTCTTCGATTTAAAATACTTTGCAGTATATTATTCTGTGGTTTGCCCAGAACTTTAAAAATTAACACGATTTAACATTAAATATCAGATAATTATAAAATACATACCAAATAAAATATACATGAATTTAATAATTTTCAGGCGAAATTTTTTGTGATATGAATGTGTCCAGGTGCATCGGTCCATAGTCACTATGTTGCACGTAGCCGCCAACATTCGATGGGACACCCATATTATAGTGTACGAAATAACTGTCATGGTGTCGTGTCTGACATGTGCCAAAATGTATATATAGGGTGTTTTTTATTGAGGTATAGAACTTCGAATTGAAATAAAACACAAGAAAATCGTTTTAATGTCCATCAATTTGGCTTTATTGGAAGGATAATTTTATGCCATTAATGTTTAAATATGATTTCGGGCATGTGGCCGCCGCGGCTGGCTCGAATATAGCCACCACTTTCTCCAATTGCTGTGCACGGTGGCGAATCGATTCATTCGGGTCCTCTTCAACACTTTGCTCTACAGCGGCAATTGTTTCTTCGGTGCGCACTGTTCGACGTCTCTGCGGATGCGTATTATCACATAGAGTAAACGTAGTGCGAAAACGATCCATGGTTAACCGAATTAATTGCTCTGATGGACGATTATGTCGACCATAAAATGGTGAACTTCGCGAACTGAACCATTACTTTCGAAATAAATTTGCACGATTTGCAAGCGTTGTTCTTTTGTCAACCTGTTCATGATGAAATGGCAAACCAAACTAAATATTAATCACTTGACAGTTGACAAAATGGCCGCCAGTTAAAAAAGTGATGCCAACTTAAAGTTCTATACCCCAATAAAAAACACCCTTTATATACTACAAAAACAAAAATAAAAACTAGACTTTCATCACACAAATCTGACTATAAGGCCATCGACAAACCTCGAGAACAGACAACAACGCTTGCAGCCCACTGTACACTGACTGAGTAGTTTTTTGTAATTTATTGTATATTAGCCAATGGGCTTAGAATTACAAGTCATGAAGAAGTAAATGAAATGAACATAAACCAAATTTTGACAATTAAATATATTATTGAAAGAGAAAAATCAATTTAGACGATATATGTACACTAGAGATGCTTTAAATTACTGTCTGAGACGAGACTGAACTATAAAACTGACACGGATAAATGCTCTCAAATGTATCGATATATTATCAATAAACAAAACTAGTTGATACTGAACATTCAGATTAAATTAAATGTAAATATCAATGTTTTTGTTATTGTTTTTAAAATGTAAGAACAATATGTGTTTTTGTTAGATTTCCTGAAGATGACTAACGATTTTAGTCGAAATATTGGGCAACAATAAATAAAAATTAAAAAGAATACTACGTCGTTTAACTCATTATGGAACTTGAGCCAAACTACAACATAAACAATTTCAAAGATTTTATGAGGGTGCTGCACAAAATTATGATCATTTTAAAATTAATAAATATTTGAACTGGGATATTGTCCTGGCTCAAGACCATTTTGCATCTATATCTAATAGAATGCAAATTTAGTCTGCAGCCAAGTAATAAATGTCACAATCCCATTTGTAAATAAATTTGCATTCTATTAAATATAGATGCAAAATGATCTTGAGCCAGGACAATATCCCAGTTCAAATCAAATATTGATTACAGACCAAAAAAATAGAAATGAAAAAACTAAAAAAAAAATATTAATATTATGATGTGTATAATTGACCTGTTTGATTTTAATGGTTTGTATTATTGTCCGGCTTAAGGTCTCAAATAACTGAAAACAAGATCTTGTTTGTTTATTATTTTATTTTTCAATTTTGTTCCCGATATTTCGAACGACTTCGTCGATCATCCTCAGGGGCGTTACACTAAACAAATATACATAAGAATAACAATCAATATATAAAAAATTTTTAAACAATTAATATAATTACATTTAAAAAAAAAAGGACGATCCTTCCACTTTCACAAGGTTTTTTCAACAACTGTCCGTCTTTCCTATTCTTGTGTATGATATTTCAGTATATGTGTGCGCATTTGTCTGTGTCTGTCTTGTAATTTAGTCTCTTTTCAGTAGGAACGTCCGTAATGTAGAGCATTTCTAATGTACAGTTGAACTTCGATTAACCGTGACTCTATTAACCGTGAATCTGAGTGGTTGATTTTTTTTACCTCTATTAACCGTGATTTACCTCTATTATCCGTGATGCACATTTCCATGTGACTGCTTGTTTGTTTTTTTCGTATAATACACACACATCTCTCTATTTTAAAATTCGGTGATTCCCATTTTCATATCAAATTTCATATTCATTCTTCAGTGTGAAATTTGATTTGTCAAGACGTGTTTTCCTTACATCATGCCACCGTCAAAAACTAAATCCGCGAAAAGAGCAAGAAAGGTTCTTTCAATTAAAGAAACAATGGAGGTGATTAATGAATACTCAAAACGTAAAGTACCTTTTAAAATGTTGTCTGAAAAATATGGAGTTGGCATTCAAACTGTATCCGATTTAATAAAAAACGAAGATCGGATTTTAAAATTTTGCTCCGATACAGATTCAATGCTTGGCCTTAAACACAGATAAACTAAAAACATCCGAAAATCCAAAAGTTGATTTCGCAACATATGAATGGTTTCGGCAAGAAAGATTTAAGGGAGCTCCAATTTCAGGTAAGTTAACTGAAATCGAGATATTGTATGAACTTAAACTGAAATTTGCTTCTGAACTTCAGGCGAAATAATTGTCGAAAAGGCAAAAATTTTCCATTTGAAGTTAAACATGAATTCAAAAAACGTCATGGAATCCGTCGACTGAAATCTACGGGAACCATACCGTCTGGATGTACGATTGATGCTGTCGAAAAGTGGATGGTGTGCGACTCTGATGTCGCTACGTTTGCTATTATATCTGAAGACGAAATAGTAGACATGGTTACCCAAAGCCAAGAAGATGAGCTTGATTCAAATTCCGAGGAATCAGATGGAGGAAATGCGGACGAAATGCCTACATTGGCTTAGGCAATAGAGGCTAGTAGTATTTTGTTAGTTTTTTTTAGAAAACTTTAATTGTCCAAGTATTTCAGAACCAGATAAAATGCAAATATATCGCATACAAACTCATTTGTTGGAAGAACAATCAAAAGCTAAAAGCATAAGACAGACTTCCATAAAAGATTTTTTTAAATAAATGTATGTATTCCTAGAGATATGAAAGTTATTTATAGACACAGATTTACATGTTTTTGTCAAAAATAAATAAAAATAATAAAATTTATACATGTAAAATTTTACCTCTTTTAATCGTGATTTTTGGTTATCCGTGATTAGCCCGGTCACGAGCATCACGGTTAATCAAAGTTCAACTGTATATCTCCTATGGTAGTTACTCTCTTCTGTTAATATGTCTACGTCGTCAAAGTTGGGTGTGTGTCCAGTCAGTGCACAGTGGGTTGCAAGTGCAGTTTTTGCTCTAATGGTTTGTCAAGTGCTTTTAGGTCAGATTTATGAGAAGTCTAGTTTTTAATTTTGTCTTTGTAGTACCAACATATACTTTATTGCATAAGTTGAACTTGTCACCATTACACTTAATTTTATATACTACGTCCGTTCTGTCTTTTTTTGATTTTGTCTTGCTGAATAAATTGTTGACCGTGTTGTGAGATTTTTGGGCTAATTCATATTTTTCTTTGTCGTATAAGTCTGAGTTTTTGAATCTTTCCGAGAATCCGGGTATATATGTTATAGTCTTGTACAGCTTTGTTGGTTTTTCTATGTGGCTTTTGGGATTTCGTACATTTCTAATTAATTGTCTTATTGTTTTTATGGGAAAGTCATTTCTTCTTAAAATATTTTTAATTTTCTCTCATCACTTATTCTAGTACTCTTCTGATAAAATTGGTCGCGGTGTTGATAATTGTCCTTCTTGGGTGTTTCGAATAGAAGTTAATTAATCGGTCTGAAGATGTGGGTTTTTGATACCAGTCTAGTTTTATGATGTTGCCTTGTCTATGTACTATAGAATCCAGATATGGTAATTTGTTGTCCTTTTCTTCTTCCATCGTGAATTGAATTTGTCTGTTGTATCCATTTAATATTTTGATCGTCTCATCAACATCATTTTTCCTCAAAATTGCGAAGAGATCGTCAACGTATTTTGTCAAGAACCTAGGTTTTCTGGTCATTTTCTCAATTGCTGTGTCAAGAAGTTGTTCCATAATTATGTCCGCAATTATTGGTGATGCAGGGGAGCCCATTGGCATTCCTTTTCTTTGCTCATAGAATTTGCCGTCGTACTTAAAATATCTTGTGTCTTTGATGCAGAAAGTCAATATCTCTATAAATAAATCCTTTGGTATCGTGGTGAATTCTTCTATTATGTCCCATTTGTCTTCAATTGTCCTTATGGCGAGGTTGACTGGTATACTTGGGAAAAGGGACACAACGTCAAATGATATTATTATTTCGTTCTTATCAAGTGTTTATTAAATAGTTTATCTACCAATCTGTTGTTTTTTGTTTGTAGACTCGAAGTCGGATCTCTTTTTAAGCGTCTGTATGGACATTTTTGATTGATATTCGTCTTTGTACATTGCCACTGTTTTCCCCCCTTTGTCAGCGTTCAATATAAGGATGTCATCATTTTCATTCAAAAACTTTCTCGATTGTCCCACTGTGTCAAGTATAAGTCTCTCCTGTTAAGTTTGTGTTTGTGTAAGTGATCGTCTATGAGTGATATGAATTTTGTTCTTGCTATCTCTTGCTATGATTTTGTAGAGTGGTAATCTTGTTGTTGTGTTTGGCAGTGAATATTTGGAACCAAGCGACAGAAGCCACTGCGTGTTTGTTGGTATGTCTTTCGTTGTTGTGTTTACGAACCATTCGTTGTTGTAGTTCATGTTCAGTTCCTTTTCGTGCTTTTGTTTTAGTGTTTGAAACGGAAGGCACGCCGAAACAGAATCAATATGACACTGTACTAAAAACTCAAACAAAAATACAACAAGAATGTCAACCACATCATCATAACAGAGGTCCGCTGCTATTTTCATTACTAAATACAAAAGATGTCCCAGCACCACCGGTCGGAGAACCAAATGTTGTTGTGCATAGTGCATAAATACCACTGCTGCCGAAACCATTTACGGCACCACTTGTCGAGACTGCATAATGTTGCTCCGAAATGTAACTAAAATTGATAAATAAATTAAAAAAATCAATCTTCATTTTGCGGGTAAAAAATAAATAAATTTTAATTTCACCATACTTACTTCTTCACCTGTCGTTTCTTCTGTTCTGTTGCTTTTGGTTTTCTTGTAATTCTAATCGTCGAAATTCACTTTGACAAATTTATAGAAACCTTTGCTCATAGACGTATTTTTGCAAGTATCTGCTACAAAATTCACGAAATTGGCAATTTTCATATTCTTACTTACACCATTATCCACCTAACTAATTAATTTTAACAAAGAAACAATTAATTTTAACAAATTTCTAAATTGGCAAAAATGGTGGTGGAATATTTTTTTTCTGCGTGTACAGTATTTTTATAACGCAACATTAGGTCCGTTTTTCTTTTAACCGTGCAACAAGCTGCGATAACAAAAACGTTAATAAAAATTTAATTTTTTCCTCAAAATAAAAAATATTTGTTCACATTATCGCCAACTATTTTTGCCTAACCTTCGGGCGGGGTTAAGAATTTTCTCCTCTGGGGTATGTCCAAACTAAAGGTTTTTGCGTAGCCGGCCTTCGCCCGGGGTTTAATATTTTCTCCTCTGAGTATGTCGTCTACGCAGACTAAAGTTTTTCTGTCCAAAAACGGCTATGCAGACTAAAGTTTTCTTGCGCAGCGATTTTTTTTAATTAATTTTTCACTTTTTTCATTTGCACCACTTTGTTTTCTAATATCTCCGATTTTTAAAGGGTTAGCTACCCTAAAGGGGCACAAATTTTGGCGCATGATCTTGTCTACATGTGTGTGGTGTAAAATACGTATCGACATATCAATACTATTTCCAGATAATAAGCTCTTTTGTACAAAGTATGACTAAAAAATCGTAAATATGGGTTATCGGATCGTAAAATCATATTTATATTGTTTTAAAGGTATTGCGATAAGCTAATGATAACCATGTTGATCAGATCCTATGAAAACCGTGGAAGATATCGAGGATATATCTACGAACTTTCAGGGCCCATAACTCGGGAAATATGGGCCGCCGCCAAAAATATTTTTTTATTTTGATAAGAATAAAAATTTTGATTTTTGGAGCTCTTGTGGTAAACTAGATATAAGCCGACTTACCTTGTTAAAGATGAAAACTGTAATAAAATGTTCTGTTGTTGCCAAATTGTCCTGCAAAATCATACGCAGAGTTATATATTAGGTTTGTTCGATTGGGCTTACTACCTTATAATTAGAGACTAGATAAGGTGGCAACGTCGTCACCCATTGCTTTTTCTTAAATGGATCAACAAGAAAAATCTGGCAATGCAGCTAAGAGAGTAGCAAGCTACTTTATTGTTAAACGAATAAATTCCATAAAAAAATTAAGCTAGTAAGCTACAAAATTCTTGAAATTGGCAACTTACATATTCACACTTATACCATTAGCCAACTAACTAATTAATTTTAACAAAGAAATTTGTGTAAAAGCTACAAATTTCTAAATTGGGAAAAAGAACATGGTGGAATATTTTAAGGTACGTAAGCACTGAACACCTACTTAGTTATATATACAAAGGAAGCATATGTGCAATTTACACATGTACGATGGAAATTTAGCATTACTTCTGTCAACTCTATAGAAAAAAGATTTACAAAGTTGAATTAGGTATTTTTACAAAAAATTTTTCTGCGTGCACTACATAAGCAGTCACTCCCTAAATTAAAAACGCTTTTTAAAAATCGACTTCGAAATCTAATATTTAGACACGCAAAAATAAGAATAATTAATGGTCTAAACTATAGGAGAACAGAAGACGAAATGCTGAAAATTGGTTTTGTATTTTCCCCATCTGACATACAAACTAAATTACACAATTTCAGCAATATATGTACGTATATTACTTCGTTCTTATTTTTTATTTTCCAGGGATAAAAAAGAACAATGGATCCATCAGGAAGATCACCATTAAAATGGATATATCAAAAAGTGTATTCCATAATAGGATCCTTCACATATAACAGTGATGGAAGAAAGCACAGGAGTCCATTGCGGACGGTTGGACAATAACAAACTATAATAATAGTATTGCAGTTTTCTCTGCAAAAATATAAGTTGAAGAATTTTGTTCCGTTTAAGACGGATAGTCTGAATTGCAGTTTCGTTTTTTCTTATTCGAATGGAAATTAACACACATTTTCGTATTAAATTTAAATTTTCTTTATTAAAGTTTTTCATTGCGGCCAGAGAAAGCAGTCGTCCGAAAAAAATCTTATGTAAAAGTAGTCGAACTTTTGCTGCCCGAAACTCGGGAAATATACATTAGTAAAGATATCAATCTATTTGGAACATTATTCCTCCCGTAACCATTTGATGCACCATTAGATAATTTTTGCTGGAAACGTGCCGAAATTCAGCCACCGCCGAAGCAAAATCGAAAGCAGCTGACGAACAAGTGTGTTGCGACGCCGCCGACGATTTCTAGCGGCTTCGTTCTCTGAGAGCGGCTTTCGAGTCTATTGTTTACAATCGTTTGTAAAACTAAATTGACCAAATGTCAAAAAATTGCAGTGTAAAAGGTCGATTTTAGCAACTCGAATTGACAAGAAATCGACTTGACTTCATGCAGTGTGACAAGGCTATTAGAAATTTTTTGTTTTAATGATTTCACTGGTCACTTTTTCCTCTAAAAGTTTTAAGTAAATAATTTGAGAAGATTTTGTTAAAAATGTCACCAACATTTTATATTCTTAAAATGTTTTCAATTTATAACAATGGGTCCTTCTTCATCTTAGGATGTATTGTACCTCCTAAAATTAGTTTATGTGTAAACACGCAGACAGAAAACGAAGTTTTTTTACCTAGACGGCCTTCGGCCGGGGTTTATAATTTTCTCCTCTGGGGTATGTCCAAAACCGGCTAAGCAGACTAAAGTTTTTTTGCGTAGACGGGCTTCGGTCGGGGTTAAAGATTTTCTCCTCTGGGTATGTCGGCTGCGCAGACCAAAGTTTTTCTGTCCAAAAACCGCTACGCAGACTAAAGTTTTCTTGCGTAGCGATTTTTTTAAATTAATTTTCCACTTTTTTCATTTGCACCACTTTGTTTCCTTCTTCATCTACGGAAAATGATCCCAATAGCACAGTATTTTTATGACGCACAAACATTATCCTGTCCATAAGACGGAATATTAAAATCGTTACGCAAAACATAACATACAACGCCACAGAATAATTTATTTTTAATATTTGATTACTTTACATTTTCTATAATGTAGGTATGAAATGAAAATATGTATATATATAACCTAATTCTATTGAAAAAATTCTAATTTATTATTTATTTATTCGCATTTCAGAAGCTCTTTAGAATGTATTATCTTTGATGTATGATTCAGAAGCAATGAAATTGTCATTCATTTGGAAATATTTCCATTTTATCGCAGGTAATTAGTATTAAACTATATTGGAGGAAGTGATTTTAATTGACTTCATTAGATGACAAATATATTTGCATTTGAGAAACTATTTACAACGAATTAGATTGGGTGCATGAACTACTTCCATGTTTTTTTGCTGGGTAATGACACACAAACCTCCCACTATTCCCATACAGAGTCTGGTTCTAAAAATGTAAAAATAGTATTTATGACACATGAGAGCGAGAGAAATATTTAATATAAAGTTTTCTATCTCTGAGAGTAAAATGTGTTTATCAAATAATTGTGTTTTAAAAAATCGCGAAAACATCAAATTTCATCACTTTGTAAGTGATGAAATTGACAACTCAGGCGAATAATAAGACTACGTGGGATATTCCAAAATACTAATTCGCCAGCCACTTAACGTAACTCGCACGCAATCAACGTCCAGCTGTTGAAAAATGAGAAAATGAAGGTGGGTTGATGCGTTACGTATTATAAAATACTGCTGTTAGTAAGTTTTATCTAAAACGCATTAAATGCATACATTCAATTCACTTAAGTGATTTTTTGCGTTTAATTCTTATTATGCGGTATTGTTTTTTTTTTAGTTTATATATTCGATTTATCGCGAACTATGAGTTTCTTCTCAAAAAAATAATAATTCAGGACGAACAAACCAAACGACAAGTGATTAAAAATTATAATTTTTATCGCGTTTGCACTGCGTTCACTCACTTAGACATAGAAAATTAGGGGGCTATTTTGTTAATAAACACGTTCAAAAAACTAACTTTTTATTTTAGACTTGAAGGTTTTCCATAAAAAATATTAAAATATCTTCCGCTTCGGAATGCGTTAATGGTTAATATATACACCATTTAAATGTATTTCGATATTCTTTCCAACGATACCTCTATTGTCCGATCCGAATCACAAAACATAACATAAATATGGACCGACTATCCGAATCAGAAAACATACCCCAAATATAGACTAGTTTTGAAAAAAATCGGTGCTGTATCGGTAAACTTTACATAAGCCAAATACCTTGGTGTTACGCAATTAATGCATTCTATTTTTTAGATATATATATATTGCCTGAACTTGAACCAGAACTTTTCAGGTAAATATTATACTTGATTGATTATGTCTAAATATTTGTCTTTCGATTACCCATTTCATATATTCTTGTTTTTGAGATTTTATCGGTCAATGGCTTTTATGCGTACGACTATAAAATACCCATTCTACTTCATTTTGTTCTTGAAATTTAACGCCCTACACAAAGAAAAAATTTGTGAGAATTTCGGAATTTTAGATTCAAGCCTTTTACCGAGAACATATAAGGTGATACAAAAGCCACACTAAAAAAAAACTACACACAAATATTTCCTAAGCATTTGTCGGCGACTGCATATTTATATGTTTACTGCTTATAAACTTCCAATCAAAAACATGTATGAGCGTATGTAGGTCAGAATCCTTTTCCCTTCATCTTACTTGTATGGTCTAAGTATTTGTCTTTGGATTACGCATTTCATATAATCTTGTTTTTGAGATATCGCGACTTAAAATTCTTTATATATACGATATCATACATTCTATAAGAAAGTTCCTTAATTTGGCACAAAGTTATATAATATTTTTGCCTTATTGAACGAAGTCAATTCCAGTAAAATCAGAAAATAATAATGAATGCGTAGGGCTATGAAATATAAATTTTATTCAATTTTGTTCTTGAAATTACACAAAGCCAAAATTTGCGAGAATTATTCTAGAATTATTCTAGTATTCTAGATTTAAGCCTTTTACCGAAAACATACATATACGGTGATACAAAAGCCACACTAACGAAATTTAGAATCTTTGTTGAGCACAAGTAGATATTTCCTAAGCATTTGACGGCGACCGAATATTTTTATGTTTACTGCTTATACACTTCCAATCGAAAGCATGTATGAGCGTATGTAGGTCACAATCCTTTTCCCATCATCTTACTTGTATGGCTTGGTGTTTGATAAATGGTCGAACTCGGTTTCAATAATACTTTTAAAAGCTAGTCCTTTTTTATTGTTATAATCTTTTTCTATTTCAGATGAACGAAACAATTGCAGATCATGTATATTAAAGTTTTATAATATCACCGTTACTTGTGTAAATGTATTTAAGTAATCGGGTTTTTAAATTGATGTGGATATCATAGAAACACATTTACAGAGGCGATTACTCAGGAAATTTTTTATGAGTTTTCTCGTCACCTATTCAAACACGCGTCGTAAAATGTTAGTAAGAACTAACTTCCGTATCAAAACTATTCAAAGATAATGAAGTAAATGTGATTATTGATATATTATTGACTATCTTAAAAATCGCACGATTTTTCATGAGATAAATCGCATGGAATTCTCTCCAATCTAAATAATTCGATTGCGAACACTAATTAAATTGAGAACGTATATGAAACACCACCATTAATTAATGCGTTCAATTCGCTTCGGTTATGGTAATATTTGGAATTTTAAGTTTCATTTTAAGCTTAAATTGACTGATTTTGAATGCAGTGTGACAAAGCTATTATAGCCTCTACTCTAGCTGAAATGACATAACGTCGATTTACAAATGCCAGATGCCATATAAATTGACATTTGAAAATCGAAGTTTTGTCATTTCAGTTAGATTTCGTATGCAAGGCTATAACCCATTGTCGAAATTTCCATTAGATTCTATCCCACTCGTACTTTTTGAGGTCAGACTGTGTGATTTATAGTGCAGACACAAGCTTATTGAAAAAGCTAATGACTTCTAGAATAGTCTAATAGGCTTTTCAGACTGCATGCGAAATTGAGGTGATATGACATAAGGTCGATTTACTAATATCAGATCCAATACAAAATTGATATTTGTAAATCGATTCGATTGGGCTTCCTAGCATAATTTTTGTAAGGATCTTACTTGCTTAACAAGAAATGAGCCTACTACTCGTTTAGTGTTGCTGCCAGATTTTTCTTCTTGATCCATTTAAGAAAAACCAATGGGTAACATGTCACCATTGTTATCAATTTTCTTAATCGAAGTAAGTTTAATCGAATATGCCTCGAATTACAATAATTTTTCCAATATTTGAACCGTTCATAGCCGCATTCGTAGATGAAAAATTAAAGAAATACATAAAAGTTATAAAACTAGGAAGAATAAATCAATACAAAACTCTGTCACATTTCAAAAATAGTAGCCCTGCTCGATTGGGCTTACTAGCTATCAAAACAATTTTAAAAGCAATATTTTGTGTTGACTTTTTTGGCCTCGATAACCATAAATTTGATTTTCACTGGATAATTATCCAGGCTAAGGGCAATTTTCTCATAGTCCGGTTGTTAGTTGAAGAATAGCCTAAGTGGGAAATTGTATATTTATAATTTCATCACTTTGTTGCCAGATATTGACAAAAAACGTTTTTACGGTTTTTATAAAATTGTCATAGTGAATTTCGATGACTAGAATTACAAGAAAACCAAAAAGCAACAGAATAGAAGAAACAACAGACGAAGAAGAAGTATGGTGAAATTAAAATTTATTTATTTTTGCACCCGCAAAATTAAGATTGATAAATCTTTTAAGTTATTAACAGGGCCGTGCGCAGGTTTTTCCCTATAATGAGTTAAAATGAACTAAAATTGATGAAAATTGAACTTCGTATAGCGCTACAGCAAAATTTCCTCAAATCGAGTTCAAACTTTTCCTTTGAATTAGTACATGCTTTGAACTTGATTCTAGTTAAATTTTCCTCAAACCAAGTAAATATTTACAGTAAGATTTTACTTAAACCCAGAAAATTTTACTAAATCTTAGTAAAATTTTGCTAAAATTTTCCTAAAAGTATGTATATTTTTTACTAAAATCAAGTAAATATTTATTTAAACTGAGGTCAATTTTGCTGATTTTTTCCATAAAACAAGTAATTTTTTAATTTACTGAGAAACTTGATACTTCAAATAAGTTAAATAAAAAAAATGGTTTGCAAAACAGATACCAAAGATGGCAACATGAAATATTTCTCAAAAGTTTCATGATACCTCTGCCATAAAGAGCTCAGCTCTTACTCCATAATTGCTGTAAATGCAAGAAAGGCGCCTTCGCAGTGGTTGTTTAGAATAAGTAGTATTTGAGAAATAAATCTTGCAAACGAACGAGAATTGTTTCAAATGTTTTTTATAAGTTCAGTAATACTTAAATGTATGAAGAACTCGGCACACATTTCAGTAAACATTGTCCTAAATAGAATTTTTCCAAACAAAAATTTCAGATTTTTTTCTCACTTAAAAGCTTGGAAATATTCTTCCACATAAGTATGAATTTACTCAATTGTAAGAATTTTTTATTAGATTCAAAGAAATGTTTTTAACTAAATCTACTATCTTATTTCTAGTAAATGAACTATTTACTATGACTTTGAAAGAATGAAACATTACTCATACTTAGTTAATTTTTCAACTTTTTAGGAATTTTTTACTGAACTGGAGTAACATTGTTGAACTAAATTGTATGAATTTTACTCAAATTTAGGAATGCTATTTTTCTGAGTGTAGTTTTACAAAAAATAAAGCAGGTGATAACTCTGTTAATTATTTTAGTCAATTTTCAATCAATGTTCAATCTTTCTCATGAAGTCTAGTCAGTCTATGGCGCAATAATAAATGACGTTAATTTGAATATGTGTGATACGCGTGCGTTTGGAAACCATTCATATTTTATTGCCAGGATCTTCAAGAAATATTTTGATACATTTGTCGGTAAAATTGCATTTCAGTAATTCATCTATCAGTACACTCAAAGGAATATGTGAGTAAAAGAAAACAGAAAGTCTACTGAAAGAGCAGATTTTCTGCTGTTGAAAAAGAGACAGCAGATTTGTATCTGCTGAGATGGTAAACAGCTGTTTGCTGTTTTTAGCAATATAGAAAAAAACTTTAAGCATATGGACAGAATAGTATGACCACTTAGATATACATGTTAACAACACTTTTTTGAATAGAAGTTATTATAAATCAATTTATTACCACGGAAAGCTATTGCGATTGTCTTTTTAATATTGTCCCACTAATATAAATGGAAATTCGAGCTAAACTCGCTTGTGAACGCTCATCTATTTTATATTTTAATTAACAACAGCCAATTTTAACAGACTGCAAACTCCTTAGCAGTGTGATAGTCAAATCAGAAAATTAAAAATTTCCAAATTAATATGACAGATGACATCCAAATCTCAGAATAGTTTGGCATCAAAAACTCATTTTCGAGATAATGGTTTATAGCCACTTTTGAATATAAGCCCTCGATACACATTTTGAAGAAATATTACACAAAAAACTATCAAATTCCTTAGCGCTCTTCAGGCCCGCATTTTTTCTATGATAAATGCAGAAAATTGTGGCATAGTATGGGTCTAAATAGGATGTCTAATGGGGTTTGGGGTTTTTAATTTATATAGGACATGAGCAAAATGATGTTTACTCAAAATCTTTATATTAAATAAATAAATAAAAAATGTTTATTCATTTTTATAACAGTACTCGATGAAATGCACGAAGAAACGCCTAGAAATTTTATTTACAAAAAAAAAAAAAAACAAATAATTGGCATTTTAGAGTTTCGTCTTCCTACGTAGATCCAAGTTACTGAATTTGTTGTTTCTCTTTTGAATAATACTTGTTACATATGTACAAAAAGTACTAAATCTGAAAAATATTTTACACAAGTGAGAAATATAACAAAAATAAATAATGAACATCGGTTCAGATTTAGATACAGCTCCATAAAAATGTCGCATCGCAAATGTTACATCTTAGCGCTCTACAAACAACAAGCTTTTATTAAGAATGTTTTAGATTTCATTATGATATCATAGTAATTCTTATCTACACTTTTTTAAAATTGCTAAAAGATTTTGTTATTAAATTTTCAAACTTTTATTGTATTCCCTAATTAAAAGTTCATAAGATATTGCTCTAGTCGAATGTCAAGAAGTGGTATCAGTTAATAAAAATTAAACGTTTTCGAAAAATTTGGTGTCCATTAGCGAAATTAGCATTACACAATCTTGAAATTGGCACAATTCGAAGTTCAAGAAAGTGTCCACGATTTTTTATGTAATTTTCGTGTTTTCATGATTTTACTGAAACATTACCATTTCAGACGAGTTATTTTAAAAAGACCGTAAAAATTCTATATTTTATTGCTTCAGAAAGTCTAGAAGGTTTTAAAAAGTATATGTTCGAAACCTCACTGGGGGGTTTGAACCCCAAACCCCCCTTGCACACGGCCCTGTTTATTAATATCAATTTTAGTTACATTTCGGAAGTCTGGAATGTAATATGATGTTCTCCTTCAATTAATACACAGAAAGAATTTTCCTTCATAATATTTATGAAGCGACTTCATACAAACAACAACAATACACACGAGGTACAGTGAAGACGGGACATACCGTACAACAACAACTTTTGCATTGTTGCGAGCGATGCGAGCACATGCATAAAAATGAATTGGCATAGTGAGATTTTTAGTGTGTCGACTTAGTTCGGTGGAATATTTTGTTTATCAGCGCTTCTCATTTGTCATATGTGACCGCTGGTACTAATATGAACCCTGATTTAAGTCAAAGACATACATTCGTTGCGAAAGTTCTGACGAGATGGGGTAGCGCCCATCGAAACTGCGCAGTCAACTTTTAGCTGCAACAATAAAGGTCTCACTTTCCCTTTTTGCTAATTTTGGGTTCTGCTGAAGTCTTCAACACAACCTTTGGTCTTAAACCAAAATAAATGACAAGACAATATGAATTTGTTCATAAAAGTTTCATATTTCATAAAACAAAATTGTTAAATTAGTGAAACTTACTTTCATATAATCAAAGAAAGATTTCATAGTATTAAAGAACCAATTCTTAAATATTATGAAATATGTCATAAACCATAAAATATTTGTGTTATGAAATGTCTTCATAAATATAATGAATAGTTTTTATGAAATGTTTCATATCTTTCAACTACATTTTTAGTGTGTCGACTTTATTCGTTGAATGATAGCAAATCTCATTTGTGCTCTGTTAACTCCGACATAAGTATGAACCCTGATTTAGGTGAAAGACATATTCATTGCAAAGACTCTCGCAATGACGGTTTGTGTTGATTGGTTAGTCAACGAGTCAGACCTTTTTTGCTTTTTTGATTATATTGGAAACTTCAGTATATACTATTTATGAAACTCTTTCATAAAATTAATGAAGTTTCTTCATAAAATCTATGAAAATTGTCATAAATCATATTAGGAAAAATAATGATTTTTTATGACAAAAGATCTTCGAGAAGGAGTTCCTCGTTACCTTATATCTTATTTTTCCTTTTCCAGTTCTACCCGAACACATTCATTAATCTGTCCTCGGTTTTCAACACTCATTATGCAAAATTCGTTTATAGTCCGCATTTGTAGATTATGGAATTCCATTATACCATACAATCAGAGAAACTTTTCCTATTCCCAAGCTACATTCAAATCTTTACTTCTTGCCCACGTATGACTTTGTTAACAAAGTGCTAATGTGAGGTTTTAAAATTAGGGTTGTTTGATTATGTTCGTGCGATTGTTAATGAATCTTTAGTTTTACCTAGCATTATTTTTTAAGATCAGTTATTTAAGTTAGTTTACTGCAATTCCGTGTCATGTAATTAATTAATACTATGTAATCATTTTTGCCTATTAGGCTTACAGATTATAAATAAAAATGAATTGAATGAAGAACTGCATTTCATAGTTTTTAAGAAATGTTTCTTAAATTCTATGAAACTTTTCATTGATTTGTGCTTTATGAAAGATGTTTCATACATTTTATGAAATGTTTCTTTGGCGACTTTTTAATGAAAATTTTCACTGAGGTTAAGGCAAAATCATAAATATTATGAAGATAATTCTTTCAGTGTATCATTTAGGAATTGTTCGAGCAACATTATGCAGTCTCGAAAAGTGGTGTCGTAAATGGTTTCGGCAGCAGTGGTTTTTATGCACTACGCACAACAACATTTGGTTCTACGCCCGGTGGTGCTGGGACATCTTGGGTAATGACAACAACAACAATGATGATCAACAAAATACTGTTGTTTGAGAACGATATACAACAGAAACCAAAAACCCATATTGTTGCTGTTAACTCATCGCAACAAAATGCATCTACAACAACAGCCTCATCAGCCTCAACTGTACGTCGATGTCCAATCAACACACCAGGAAGAACAAAACGCTAAAAAAATTAAGTCATCATCGTTTTATTTGGGTCAATAAAAGAACTTAGATCTTTCATATTATTAAATTTAGTTAAAAAAACGTTCCAAATTATATAAATGAAACATGGCGTTGGATTACTTATGTTCTATCAATTTGTACACTTATTTTAAAATACTGGAAATTGTTAAATAACCTTGCCACACTGCATGCAAAATCAATCGATTTCAGCTTGAGATGACATAAGATCGATTATCCAATGTCAAATTTGTATGGAATCTGACATTTGTAAATTCACCTTATGTCGTTTCCACTAGATTTCACATGCAGGGTGACAAGGCTATAAGAGAACAAAGTGATTTGAAGTACAGCCAAAACATACAAGGTAATTTTACAAAGTTGTATTGTATAACTGGCAGTAGTTATTTTTGTATCAAATTACCCAAATGTTCTGTATGAGTCGCCAAATAACATTTAAAGTTGTATTTCAACTAAGAAACTTAGGTAAGTTGTACTCTGTTTTTGCATGATTTCTTAAATTTTTTCTTTGCGTGTACGAAATGTAATGTTTTGACAATTGTTTGCTCGTGAAATATTTATTTATAAAACCAATTATTATGGCTGCTACTATATTAATTGTTGTGTGGAATTTACTTGCTTAACATTAAAATAGATTTCTACTATCTTAGTTATGCTGCCAGATTATTCTTGTTGATCCATTTAAGAAAAGCAATGGGTAACATGCATGCGAAATCTAATTTAAATGACATAAGTCCGATTTTCAAATGTCACATTTGTATGGAATCTGACATTTTTAAATCGAACTTATGTCATTAATATTTACTAGATATTCACCCTTATCACGTAAGTCGTAGTCGAATTTCGACAGCTGTCGTAGTCGTAGTCGAATTTGCATTTCGTCGGTATCATGTAACAAATTCGACGTGACTAGAACATTTTCGTCGTAGTAGATTTTGTTAAAAATTTTTGTTAATTTTTTTTCTTTATATTTGATCTTTCCACTTTTTTATTGTAGATTTTTTTCAAAATTTTCATTTTTCAAATCATTTAACCAATAAAAATACCAAATTCCTTGGGAGTCATAATTTCCATTCTTAAATTACGTATGTAATTTAAGAAATAAAATTATATGTTTTTGCTTTTTATATTAGTTTAATAGAACTAAATCCATTAACTTTTGATTTGATTAATTTTTTCCATTTTTAATTTTTTTTTTACTCTAGTCACTTGCAAAATATTCAGTGACAGTTTTTGTCGAATTTCACAGTCAAATACGACATACGCGATACCAAAAATGTAAATTTGTGACACGAGTCGAAAATTCGACACGACTACGACTTACATGATGAGGGTGATTGTATGCAGTGTGACAAGGCTATTATCAAGTGACTCAATTGTAAGCTAGTAAGCACAATCGAACAGGTCTATTGAATATTGGTGTATGAATTTTAATTTTTGTGACTTTTGCCGTTTATTGTTTGTTTACATTTGGTTTGTCTACACCAATTTAGCATACAGTCTGAAAAGGCTATAAGCATATTTCAAACAGAAAAATTCGTTGTTTTTTATATGTATTTCTATTGCGAGAAGATGGAACACCAGTTGGCATTAATACAACCAACCGTGCGGTTAAAATACTATTAAATTAGTACAAAATAAAGAAAATTAGAAAGGTTACGAGAATTTAATGGTGACAGAAATGATCTACAGTGGTTGCCAAAACATATGCAACTAAGGGTAAGTTTGCTCTAAGTTTGTAAATTGGAATCGCAAAAAAAACAATGTTGTTTCGTTTCGTTTCTTAAACGTTTTTTAAACGACTTAGTTGCATATGTTTTGGCCAGCACTGTATATACATTTATTACCTTAATAGATCGTGTGCATCCTGTCTTGCAACAATACGACCAAACTTCGCAATTGTTTTTCTCCGATCTGATAAAAAGCAGATTGAGAGTAAATGCAAGGGAAACTATGCAAATTAATTTCCATGTTCAATCCCGGTCAGACATTAAAATAGTCTTGGTTGTTGTTGTTGTATTAGTATTGGTGAATATGTTGTCCCCCAGCTAGCATTTGAACGTTTGTTTCACGATCACGATTGTTTCGCGACTGGATTTCCAAACGTCACCACGATTGTCACTCTCCACCGAACTCGTGTTTTGCAAAGAGAATTTAATTATGTCTCTCTGAAATTCTAACGGGTTTTCCAATATCTGCTCAGCAGAAAAAGAAAAAACGTTTTTGCTTGTTTTCATTTGAGTATTTAACAAGCAAACAAGCGTCAGAGGTCAAGTGCAGCACAAGTGTTTTTTGTAAGAAAAAAAAAATTGAAGAAATAAAATAAACAGTTGGTTTTTAGGTGGTGAAATAAAATAAATAAGTATAAATTAAGAACAAAATATATTTATAATGCTATCGACAAAAGCTTTAAGGTTGAAAAGCAAACGCGAAGCAAAAAAGTTAATGTATTCTGCTTATAATGAAATGGAAACGCATTTAAAAAGCTGCTAAGCGATGAAGTGGTTACAAAATTAAGCTGGCGTGGAACTAACGAAAAGCCCAGCATTCAAGAGTTCTGCATTAAGGAAATTATAACCATTAAGTATTACTAATCACGTGTTCTTACATCATTTTAATTTTCTTTTCAAAGATATGTGTCATGTAAAGTTCCCAAAATCGGATGACTCTTCAATTAATAGAGCAATCCAGCAACACTTTGCTCATGCTGCAGATCGGCTTAGGAAAGTAGATCGAACAAAAACTATTAATTAAGTAAATTTTAATTTAAAATAATATATTTTTATTTATGAAATTAAATTTTTAAAAAAGCGTGTTCTATGAAAGAAACAAATAATTATAAGCATTTTTGTATAAATTTACAATCGTCTTGGCAATCGCCTGCAATTGGATTTTGCTAATCGCCTGCGATTGGATTGTGCTCATCGTCGACGATTGGATTTTGCTCATCGTCGACGATTGGATTTTGCTCATCGTCGACGATTGGAAAGTAAGAGTCGCCGTCTTGACACAGTTACTTCAGTTGCTCTGAACGTGCGCGATTGGAATACGACATCGCGCACGATTACTTTAATCGTCGGCTCCGATCGTGAAAGAATCGTGCACGATTGAAAATGCTAGCTGGGCCATTAGGTGTTATTTGATTCGCCCTGTGTTGTGGGTTTTGTTGTATTGGTTTCAAGGTCAAGGAAGTTGGCTACTTCCACTGAATGAGTCCAAAGAGACCTGAAAACGAGTTGAGTGGGCTTGGAAGGGCAGTTGAAAAGGGGACAGGTATTCGTCATATTTGCGTCAATTCGCTCCCAATACTAATTGAGCCTGCTACACCATTCTGATCTCAATTATGCTAAATCTAATCTTGTCTTCGTGGCAGATCCACTTTTTCCGAAGCCACTGATGGGGGATTGTCTCCTAGCGAATGCCATTAAGACCTGCCTGATGCCCACTTTATAGAGGATATCTTTTGTAACGTTGAATCTCCAGCACTAGATGATGAAGAACCTTCCTTATGTGTCTGTGAGGGGATAGCCTGTCCACGAGGTGGTGATTGGGGTGGCTACGTCAGTAACATCCAAGCAGATACTGCTTCGACAACAGGAAATTATGCCGTCATGCGGGTATGATCTTCGCATGGTGGGTGGTCCACATGAGATATGAGGAGACACCCTGTTGCAGTTCGTAGGGCGGCGTTTTTGCAGGTCTGTAGATTTTTCCACTGTGTCTCGCTCACATTCGGTGACCGCACTGGTGCTGCATAGTTGGTCACTGACCGGCCTATCGCTTTATAAGAGGAGGTAGGAAAGCAAGATCCACACCACTACTTCTGGAGCGATCCTTACGTAGCACATTGTATCCTTGGCAAATGTGCAAGCTGCATGTGTCGTTCAGCTTTGTCTAATGGATCGCAGCGATCTTGATCTTCTTCGGATTCATAAAATCTACAATTTCATAGATCTTGCCACGAAGGTCATTGCAATTAAATTGTAAAAAGAATACATGCTCAGGGGTTGGTACAGCAATATGTGGCGTCTGATGCTTTACTTATTGATATTGCTGAGGGGGAGATTGCGGTGGCATCCCATAAACCGATGCCGAATATGACGTCGACGACGACAGCGACTTCTGCGACGCACTGCGGGATACGGAGGCACAGCAGTCTGCAACGTAGTCCGTTTCGCTATACTCCCTGATGGCCCACTCTACTGAGATGTACCCACTCCATACATCGGTTTCACCTTACAGATGTTGAACTGTGATGGATACGGTTCCTACAGACAGAGCAGAACCATGGTCAGGGATTTTGTTCAGTCCCGGCACGGACCAAATGAATACAGAACAGACACTCCGGAATGTTCTTTTCCCAGAACGAATGGATGAATGGACCAACATAAAACACGTAGTATTGAGGTGGCAGCCCTTGGCCGAAGATGTACAGCTTCGGGTCAATCCGGTACGTAGAAAAAGCTGCCATGGGATCGAAAAAATAGTCTTGGTAAATAACTTTGGCGACAAGTTGAGTGTGGATGTGTTATATGATAAATTAAGAGCACTAGTATTCAACACAACTACAATGACTTTTACAACGAAATTAGGGAACAATTAAGAAGCATCAATAATACTGCGTACTGCATTGCACGTGTTTAGGGCAAAAATTCCGGGGCCAATAAAAACGACATTGGCATGTAGGAATACCAATACTCTCGAGGATGCAATAGACATCATTTTCCAAGCAGGATATGGAAATTTCGGTAAAGTAAAAATCAAGGCGGACAGAAACTAACACTGGTCCCAATTTAAATAATTTCAATGGAAGAAAAACAACCAACCAAAATGGATGTGCCTAAAATAACAATAGCAATAATAATTATAAAAGCATATAATACACCAAATTACAGTAATAATAACCAGTAACCATAGAATCAACGGAAAGTTGCAAAACTTTTCCTTTTAAAATCAGAATCAGCATATGAATGGGTTCTCACATCATAATAGAGGTACATATCACACTGCAAATATTCAAACTCCTCCAGAACCCATGGATGTTAATATGGTTGAGCAAAATTATAATTGAAAACAAACAAGGAAATCGGAACAACTAATGATGAAGTCCGATAGAACAAGCCTAATGGTACACATTTATAACTTATTGCGGATAAAGGCCAAAACACAATGAGAAAAATATACGTATATTTTTAAGCATGCATGTCTCGAGCAATTTTGAAATGTATGTAAACATATGAAGAAGCGTACAAAAAGTTGATGAATTTTTAACTTTTTTGTGTGCTACGTGAAGCAGAAGCGTAAAAACATATGTTTTTTGAGTTTTGCTTGCGCGTTTAGTTTGAAAAAATCAGACCGGTTTAATCGAAAAAGAAAATAAAAAGGAAAATGTTTGAGGAAGTTTTAATAAATGAGGTGCAAAAATATCAATGTATATATAATAAATCGCAAAAATCATTTAGAAATATATTAATTAAAGCGGCAGCCTGGAAAGCAATATCAGAGCTGTGGATTTGCCAGGTAAGTACATTCGGACGAAAAACAAATTCTCACTTTATATCACGGTAATTGATTAACCTTTTCGTTATATATATTCGTAATATGTGAAGTTGATAAATGCCAGAGTCGATGGAAGACGTTGTCATCTGGAAGCGTGGCGCCGGAAGAAACTACACAATGGATATTTACGTCTGTCCCGTCTTTTATGAAAGACTCCAAACTATCTTTAGTTCCGAAGAAACATAATGAATATACCTTCAATTATACGAAACATAAATGTGATGACGACGACTTCGAATCTATTTCAAAAGATTACGGTCCCGAGAAAAGAAACATTCAATGATGAAGCGCCGTCCACTTCTCATGCTAATTGTAGCAATGATCCTTTCTATAATTTTTTAGAGATTATCATATGCCCATTCGACAAGCCTTTCCAAAATCAAATTAAAAACAAAGCTATAAATTTCGTAGAAAATAATAGAAATAAAAAATTAAACAGTGTGATAATACAAAAGATTAATAACTGTAAATCTAATGTGTTCACTATCTTATTTTATATGATTAATTGTGTGTTCCTTTCGAGTTTTTCCACATGGTAATTGTCTTTCATTCTTTTATTTTTTCTTTTAATCTGTATTATTTTAGAAAGTTAAACTTTATGTTGGACTGATACCTAAAATACAAATGAATTGTGATATTTTTTATATGTGCCTTGGTGCATATGTAATAAGTAATTAATAAAACAAATTTTGTATGATAACCAAAAATGTATTATATTTATTTTTCGGAAATTAAGGTATGGACATGGCTCCAGGCGGAGTCGTCTTATGGAATCCAAGTTATTCAAATAAAAAAACAAAAATATTCGGAACAAAACTTAAAAAAAAATAATTTGTCGAAGACCTGCGGTGTCGTCCTTACCATTTTATGGAATTTTCCATCAGCATTTCTATTTTGGTATAATGGCCCTACCCAAAATTTAAGCCGCCCCAAAATTATTAAAAAGTTGTTCATAATTGTAATAAGCACGACAACCGAGGCTATTTCATTTATTTCCATTTTTAATTATGTCTTACATTTGTTATTGTTGACATTCAAATAATAAGCACAGAAGTAGAAAAATATGAAAATATGTTTTCATGCGTACATGCATACTTTCTATGTGTCTTGCAAACAGCAAAAATACGTATAATGCATACATGCTCGATATGCGTACTTTGATTGTGTTTTGGCTTTTATGCTCTGCCATCCTAAAAACCTGTTTACACTCCTGTATAATGCATACATGCTCGATATACGTACTTTGATTGTGTTTTGGCCTTAATAGTGACGTAGAAAATGTACACTTAGAAAAAAGTCTGATATTAACATCAGCAGACACTTTTTCTGACATTGCAGCAATTTTTCTGCTATAACAGCAAATTATATGCAGATTTGCTTCAGCAGCCACCCTGCTTAAAAGTTTGCAGGCTTCTGAAAATGGTTGCTGTTAATTAAAAATAAAAAAGATTAAAATTGGTCTTATATTTTATTACTCCGAGAAAACTTCGAAAGAAATGCATTAGATTTTTTACTAAAAAGCATGGTTAATATATTTAACTTGCGCCTTTTAATAGTTATTCGATTTCTCTAAATTCTTTCCGATGATACCCATATTAACCCGATAGGTTAGAAAGCATGGTTTATAGACTGTGGTATGATAGACTATATCTTCGAAATTTTTTGTGTATACTCATTTTGGCTGTGTCATCGGCGAAAGTTGTCATGAGGACGCTTGAAGATATGGGTATATCTGCAGTGTACAAGAGGTAGAGGATAGGGCCCAGTACGCTACATTGTGGTACCCCTGCCATTATTTCCCTACTCCTGCCGATATATTGCCTGCACTTGACTCTGAAGCTACGGTGTTTCATGTATGAGTTAAGAAGACTGTGAGTGTTCCTGGTAGATATTTTTGAATTTTGTAGTTCAGGCCTTCGTGCCAAACTTTGTCAAAAGCATGGGCAACGTCGAGGAATACAGCACAACTGTATTATTTTCTTTCACAAGTATTTCGTATTTCATTGGTCAATCTGCTTACCTGCTCTATAGTGTTATGACCTTCGCGAAATCCAAATTGGTGGTCTGGAATCACGTTTTTAGATGCGAGAAATGGTTTAAGTTCAGCGAGGAGAATATTCTCAAAGAGTTTAGACAAAGACGGAAGTAAGCTTATTGGCCTATAGGATGAGGGACTGTCCTTTTCAGGTTTCAGAATCATCTTTATTAATGATATTTTCCAATGTTTTGGAAAATAGCATATTCTAAAAATGGAATTGAACAAATTTGAAAGGAACGTTTTGCCATAAATGGTAGTTCCAAAATCATATCGTTATAAGATCGTATCCGGGAGCTTTTCCCAGTTTAATGGTATCCTTTATAGTACGCGTGTGTTCGTACGGATTTGTTGTTAAGGATATTTGAGAGCACTCCTTGACGTCCACTGCATCAGCTAACGTAATGTTATTACTAGCCTCGTTTGGACGAAAAACTTGATCCAAGTGATCGGCGTAAAATTGTGCCTTATCATGTTATCAATTCTCCATTTGTATTGCGAATGGATAAGTTAGTCTCTACTGGTATACTTGTATTACGAAGTGATTTCCATAGCGAAAAATTAGTTGAATATGTTGGAGTAAGGCCTTCGATAAAACTAGTTTGTCGTTTATCCTCTTTTCTAAGTGCTGCCTGTAATTGTTTAGTTGCCTCAGTAAGTCTAACCCTAGCGATCGCTGATCGCGTAACTTGCCATTCACGACGACGTCTTATTTTTTCATTGACAATGAACTCCATTTCCCTTTTTGCGTATGATCCACCATTTCCCGTAGAGACATTTTGGCAAGGCGTAGCATGTAAAGCTGCATGATTTAAGATGGAATTGAGCTTATTTACGATGTCATCAATATCGTCATCATTTTCCATATGGTCATCGAAACCGATGTATTTTTATAACCAGTTGGCCCTAGAATTTACGATACTTTGGTGCGTCTCTACAATCGAATTTCCATCATTAATTAGGATAATTGCGGGTGAGTGATCCGATGACAAGTCTGGGCAAGTTTCAGCGGACAATTTGTTTTTTTTTTTCAATTCCTCTAAAAATGCCAAAATCTATTTGATCAAACAGTTTATTATTGTAAGTCGGCCAGTATGTAGGCTGACGTGGAGAGATAAATTCAAGGCCATTTTGACGTCCCATGAGACCATTTAATAATTATCAGTGCTTGGGATTTGAAAGGCGTGAGCCCCAGTGTGTATGCTTAGCCAGCAGCAAGGAAGTTTTTGATATTAAAAATTTTTGTAAATACTTCAACAGATACGGAGTATCGTGGGGACAGTAAATTGTCGATATTGTCAGGGGACCACAACGGGATGATATTCGAACTGATGTCGCTTGGATATAGTTTTCCGAAAATCCCAGGAGTACGTCATGCCTCATTCTTCGCCGAATAAGGATACCCGTGCCATCATGAGCCTTACCATCGGGGTGGTTTGTACAGTAAAAACTATAATAAATGTTGTATCTGTGTGTTTCAGATAAAAGCATTATATATATTTTCTCAGAATTGAGGAAGTTTGAAATGTCCTGTTTGTGTTGATTTACAACATTCGCGTTCCAGATGCATATTTTAAGGGAGAAACTCATTTCTTCCTGAGAAGAGTTTGAATCAACTGATTTTGGTTACGCATGAATTCTTGCATCATTACTTGCATAGTAGACATACACATGTTCAGACTTTGGGTAAGTTGTTGGATCATGGACAGCCCTCCAATTGGACGGACGGGGACATTTTGTGTGGTCGCTTTTAGGACCTTTGAATACGAGTTTTCTCCACTGTTATGTGCAGTAACATGCAATTGCGTTATCTATATTTCAGGAGTTGCCTCGTTTTGGTTTCTTACAGACAGACTGTAAGCGGACATAAAATTTTCTTTAAAGTGTCTTGTAGACCTCACAACCTCTAGAACTCATTTCTTGCTGAGAAGAGCTTGAATCAACTGACTTTGGTTACGCATGAATTCTTGCTTCATTGACATAAACATGACTTTGGGTAAGTTGTTGTATCTTAGACTCCAACCCACCAATTGGACGGACGGGGAGATTTTGTGTGGTCGCTTTTAGGACCGCAAACAACACATATCGTAGGTAATGCAGTAGGCCTTAGTATGCCCGAATTCCTGATAGTTTTGACATTGTTCGCTTGTGGGGCTCTTCCACAGATATGCGTCAATATGCAAAAGATTTTCTTTGTAAACAGGATGTTCATTCCTTTTCAATTTTCGGGTGTTTGGTTCAAGTTCGACCTTAAATGGATATTGAGCACCAGTCTTAGTTTGTAACCCTTTCCTTCCAAGGCATATTGCATATCGCTGGGATCTACACTATGTTCAATCCCCTTCAAGACAACGGCCAAACCTTTACTACTCTTAAGCCTATAGGTGTAGTAGCTTTTTTCTCTGTGTCAAAACAGTTTGTGATGGCACGAACGAATACAGTATACGACTGTATTTTAGTCTCGTGAATATTACCTCTCCTGATTGGAGAAATGTGGAAATTATTTTCACTAAGCAATAAGTGCAATTTTACTAACAACTGCGCTAGATGAACGCTCGCGTAAATATATTGGTGGTGGTTTTTTGATTGTAGTGACGTTTGAACTAGAGGTTTTAGCCTGTTCCTCTTCGCTTAGTAAAGCAAGACGATTGTTTGCCATTGGATTCACTTGCTGATCACTTGATGTATTTTTTTTTATTTTATTTATGTTACCCTTGATGTTATTTTTTGTATTTATCGGAGTAAGTAGATATGTACAATTTAATTAAAGTCAAATAACTTTAATTCATACTATAATAAAAGTTATTTGAAAATACAATTTGGATATTTTTTATACACTCCACGAGAGTATTATGTCTTTGTGCATTTGTTTGTAACACCCAAAAGGAAGAGAGATAGGCCCATTGTTAATTATACCGATCGACTTAGAATCACTTTTTGAATCGATTTAGCGATGTCCGTCCGTCTGTCTGTCTGTCCATCTATTCTTGTAATCACGATACAGGTCGCAATTGTACACAGAACCAAATGAAACTTTGCACAACTAAGTTTTTCGGGATAAGAACGAACGCTATTTAATTTGAAGAAAATCGGTTCAGATTTAGATATAGCCCCCATACGATTTTCACTCCCGATTTGACTTTTTTCACTCTAGATACCACATATTTTAACAGATTTTCTTCAAAATTGGCAAAGTATCTTATATTTCAACTAGAAACGTCCATGATGAAAATGGGTCAAATCGGTTCAGATTTATATATAGCTCCCATACAAATTTCGCTCCAACACCCATGGTGAAAATGGGTCAGATCGGTTCAGATTTACATATAGATCCAATACAAATTTCGCTCCCGGATAGACTTTTTCCGCCCCAGAAACCACAAATTTTCTCCGAATTTCTTTGAAGTGACCACCAAACGTTATATTTGAACTGGAAGAACTTATTTTGAAAGTTAGTCACTTTATTCCATGTTGGGATATAGCCCCGATACAAATATTCTTTTCGATTTGACAAATTGGACCAGGTCAGCCTATGATAAGGAAACATACAAAAATTCTTCCCGTTTTCACTTTTTACCGAGTTGAATTGTATTCGGATAGAAAGTGGAGTGTATCGTATAGTCGGCCTCGCCCGACTTTAGCTTTTCCTTACTGGTTTATTTGTAAAAAATTATTTAGGCTGCGTTATTCGCTAAAAAATTGACAAATAATTTGTTTCTATTAAATAGCGGAAACATGCTGTTGAAACAGCAGGAAAAGGGTCTGCAAAGAACAGCAAAAAACATAATAGCCAATGGAAAATAAAATTTGGATATTTGTAAAAAATGAGTGAGGCTGCTGTAAGTCTTTTCTGCTGATTTACCGTCAAATTCTTTTGAGTGTATTTGACATTTCGTTTCGTTCGTAGCTGTCATATACGAACCATGTTTTCATTTACTGAATACATGAAATCAAGTTTATTTCTTGAGGAATCGAGTTGCTGAAATCTAATCACACTGCAATTTTTTGACATTTGGTCGATTTAGTTTGACAAACAATTGTTTGTAAACTAAGTAATAGCCACAACAGCCGTAATGGAAAACTCTAGTAAAGAAAAATTAAATTTAATACTAAAATATGTGTTAATTTCCATTCGAATAAGAAAAAACGAAACTGCAATGAAGACTATCTGTCAATTTAAGTCTATCCGTCAAAAATCGTCAATTTATATTTTTGCAGGATCCTATTATGGAATGAACTTTTTGAAAATATTTCCATTTTTATGTCGATGCTCTTTATGGACCCATTGACCGTTTTTCATTCCTAGAAGACAAAAAACTAAGTAATATGTGGACAGGATTTAATAAACCTATATTTATTGCTGAAATCTGCCATTATTTTATATATGTGTCCGTTTCGCTTGTTCCAACGCAGTCCTCTTATATTTTCCTCCCATAGAGCTAACAGAACACATTCCTGGTCTGAAGTCCATTTTGTTTTCAGCTTATTATGTCGTTTTTTTCCTGAAAATTTATTTAAACTAATTAAATTTAACAAACACTTTAAAATACATATTTCATATTTATTACTTTTCTTGTTCCATTTTTGAATTGCCAGAGAAATTAGAAGTAAATGTCAAATTCTTCTTCTTGTTCTCCTATAGTTTAGACAAATAACCATAAATTTTTCAAATGTTTCTTATTTTTACGTGTGTAAATATTAGATTTCAAATGTATGTAATAGCCTAGTCAGACTGCAGGGATAATCTAGTTTAACTATATTTCGAGCCAAATCGACCTTAAATCTAATAATACAATGCGCGAACCTTAATATATATGCTGTGACTCGAATCAGTCTTGATAAAGTTGAAAATTTATTTAATATATTAGGATATTCAAGTTTTGAGCTTATGTTGACAGCAAGCTGCGAGTATCGAGTTCTATTTCGTAGGTACTTTCGGGTTGTTCTGGCCAAAGTTAAAGAGACAGGTAAAGCCAGTCAGGGCCAGACCACCACAGTTTATGGTGTGCCAACTAAATAGAATATATACCGCGAGAAGCACAGTCAGCGGATTATCATTTGTAGATACGTAACACCATATTGATATGTTAGAATACCTTTGTACTCCCGCAACACGATTTCCAACATAAACGTTCCACTTTGACGACTATTTATCAGTCTAGTAAAATATATTTGTTACTTCACACTCTAACTGATCCTTAACTTTATAAATTAGTTTCAATAGTAGCGTTGCACCACACAATTCCAGTTTTGGGATAGAAAGTACTTTTAATGGGACAACTTTGGTTTTCGACTGTAGAAGATACACCACTCTTCTCGGGAATTAACAGATTTTACATAGAACACAACAGCGAAGGCAGAACTAGAGGCATCAGAGAATCCATGCAACTTCAGTTGACTATTTTTCTTTATGTGCTCTGTGTTCGTTTATTCGGCGAGATAGCTATTCCTTATCTTTCCAATCTATGTCCTCGAGCCACAGTCTTTGAAACGTAATTTTCGCATTTATTGTGACGGGGGCCAGCCAACCAAGCGGGTCATATAATGTATCTGCGTCGGATAACAGGCTACTTTTAGTGACATCGTCATGAGTACGGTAACCTACTTTGAATGAAAAAGTATCTTCGTCTATGTTCCAGGCCAGGCCTAACGCTTTCACCACATTTTGCTCGTTGAAGTCAATGACATTCGTTTTTCTCTGAACTCTTCTGGGATATAAGCCATTAGTTGGCTAGTTTAACTAGTTTCTCTTGTACGCATTTCGCTTCAGTCACAGAGTCAGAGCCAGAGATTACATCGTCGACATATGTATCAGTCTTCAAAACATCACACATTTTATATTCGTCTTGAGCCAAGACTAGAATAGATAAAAAAGGGCTGAGCTACCGTAGGTGACCGTTTGAAGTTTGATGGTAGAAATTTCAGAATCAGTGCTACGCCACAGAATTTGTTAATAATGGTGTTGACTATCAATAATCCAAATCTGACGAAACATTTTTTCTAGATCCGATCGGAAACCAACTTTAAAACGACGCCAACGGTTAATAATGGTCGGCAAATCATTCTGAAGAGGAGGGCCAAGGTATAATTCATCGTTCAAAGATGAGTATCAGGGTCGTTTTCAACTACCGTCAAATATAACACGCTGCTTTGTAGTGGAGCTGCTCTCCCTTAAAACTCCATGTTGAGGGAGAAAATATCCTTGAGGATGTAAAGCTTGGAGATATAAGCCAACCTTTACCATATGTCCTAATGACTCATATTCTTCCATAAACCTTATGTATTCCTGCGCTAGATTTTGGTACCGAGTGAAGGGACTATCCATATGTTTCAAACGTTTTACAATCTGTATGACGTTTAGGAGGAGTTTTACCTGATAATTCGGACCTAAATGATAAGGCTACAGTGTATACCCGTTCTCTATCATCTCCATCCTTTCTCTTCTCTAACAACTCCTCTTGCTCCCAGAATGCCTTCAACTGGGTGTCCAGGGAACACATGTTAATGTTAACATCATATGAATATGATCTTTCATTCGTGGGACCGGAAACCACCCAACCAAAATGATACAGTTGTAAAATAATACCATTATCGAATTTCTTTTGCTGTGGTAGGATAATATCGCCGTAAATATCGTCACCGATTAATAAGTCAATATTGTCATTACTATCAAATTGAGTATGTGCTAATTGAAAACTGCTCAGATCGGGTAGTTCATTCCTTTTTATTGGTCCTGGATAGTAACGAGTCAATGATGGCATGACGAAGGCATTACTTTCTAGCTTAATGTCCTTCTCAAATGTGGAATTAACACAAAAACTGACATATTTTCAAACTACGATTGCTTTCTCTCCTATACCATTAATGCGAGCAAAAGTATTATACCTCTTGAGCGCCCCGGTAGTCGAGTTGGTAGCGTGGTCGGCTATCAGTGTGGGGGTCGTGGGTTCGATTCCCACCAGAGGCTCTGGTCTGTCGCTGCAATAACTAGCTACAATGGTCTTAGTCACCCCGGCTCAATCTCTGGACCCAAAATTAGAATATAAATTTACTTTGTATTGTAATTCATAATAAATAAAAAATATTGTACCTCTTCAGCCTTAGAAGTTGTGTAGCACCTTCTGTTATTAAAGAGGCCTGTACTACCTGATAAAGAATCGCACGAAGTTTAAAATTTCCAAATTTATTTTGCACTATCGCACGCACTGTAGCAAGCAATACATGGTCATGATTGTAACATTTAGCAAGGACAAGTTACAATTGACATTGGTAGCATTTTCATTCAGAGCATTGGCAGAAAAACTAGGGGCGGCCGATCAAGAGCTGTTAGAATTAGATAAATCAATCGAATTAGCAGTTTGATTGTTCTCTTAAAAAATGCATTGTCTACAAGGTGTGATGTGGCATTTGACAGGAATGGCATTTGGTTTATAGACGACAGTCTTTCCAGAAATGACCAGCATTAAGACAATTTTTGCATATTCCTGTCGAGAAAATAAGGTCGCGCTTAGCGGCATGAAAACATGACAATTCTCGTCACGAAGAGCTACCATATTTACTCTCCGGGTATGATGTGGTCTATAAGTGTTGCTTATTTTTGGAATTGATCTAGTCGATGATGAGCAATGATCATGTATCGATTCAAGTGTGCGGAAAGTAGTCTCAAGGAATGAGAAGAGATCCTCAATCTTTAGAATGTCTGTGGAAGCATTTAACGATGTTCCCATTCCTTGCATGTCTAATTTACTGACTGTTATATGTATAAGGATCGGATCCCAATTGTCACATTTTATTTTAAGGGTGCTCAAAAGGTCAAGATGATTCCTAGTTGTGTCAAGAACATTTTTAATGCTGTCACAGGAGCCGTCAGAATTCGGAATGTCAAACATTTTCGGAAGATTGTATCAGAATTTTTCTTCTTATTGTGATATCTTCGAGACAGAGCGGACCATGCATGTTCGTAACTTGTATCTGATGCCGGGTATTCGGAGACAATCGCTAAAGGAGTTTCCTTACAAGAAATTTTGAGGTAATAATATTTTTGAACATTGGATAATCTTGGATTACTGAACTAAGGAAACAAACATGTCCCTATATGAAATCCACTCTAAATATTCTCTGTGAACGTTGGTATAACTATTTTCGGAAGGCGGACATCATTGGAAATGCTATAATTTTTCTGAGACGAGTCATGGAATGTACTAGAATGTATCATGGAGGAGTTTGTAGAACTAAACTCTTATATAATATCCCGAAGCTTTCCTTCTGCGATCAAACATTTATGAGATATGATAAATGTCGTCTTTTAAATATGGGACATCAATGTATGGTATTAACTTGTCACATACTTCCTAGAAAGGATAGTCTGAGTTCTTGTAGTCCAGCGCAATTACACAGCAAGTGCTCCACTGATTCTACTTCATCCTCATCTAAGCAACTCATGCAGTAGTCTTCGCGTGAGATACCGATGCGTTCAGCCATCTTGCCAATCGCACAGTGCCCTGTAAGTACTCCTGTAAGCGTGCTTAGCGATCTTTATCAAAAGTTAATAGTTCCGTGGTCCTTTTCCGGCTGATGTTTGGCCACAAGGCCCTTGTTATTCTGCAATTGTGTACGGACTCCCAACTAGACCTTGTTGCGTTGTCCACCATGTCATCTACGTAGTTAAGTATGTGTGTTCTGGTGTGTTCACTTCCTCCGAGCCTTTTTCTGGCACACTCGTCTGCTTTTTCCTTACCAAGTATATTGTTATGACCTGGTACCCAAGTTGGTGCTAGATAGTCTGAGGCTTCTTCTAGCCTCCCATTTATATCTATTTCGTTTTGGATATAGCTGTGTCCATGCATGTTGCTCTTTAGTACGCCAAGTTCCCTTAGTCTCAGAGCAACTTTAGCTGCGCATTTCCTCACGAAGATATCTATGGGTGTCAGGTTAAGCATCGCTTCCAATCCAGCTTGTGGAGCCGACCTCATCACTCCTGTGATGCCGACGCAGACCAATCTCTGGATTTTGGAGGGTTGGATAGGTGAGTTTTCACTAGATTCCATAGTAGGATTGAAATAACCCCTCCCTGTGGTGTGCCTCTCGTTACCTACTTTCTGACCACGTTCGTCTCCCAACGATGAGTTTATCATTGCTGTGTAGCATGTTGGCCGTCCATTTGGTTATTCGAGGATGTGCCCCTATGCGGTTTAGAGCGGCAATGATCGATTTTATTTTTACAATGTTGAAAGCCCCTTCCACATCTACGAAGGCTGTCAAGGTATATTCCTTGTGCTGTTGAGAACCTTCAATGGAACTAACAACGTCATGTATGGCTATCTTCACTGACCTACTTTTGAGGTACGCGTGTTTTGCCCCGCTGAAGTTGTCCAGCGTCAATTTCTCTCTAGCGTGCAGATCAAGTAGTCTTTACAATGTTTTAAGTAAAAACGATGATAGACTAATTGGTCTGTAGTCTGTAGTCTTTTGTCGTATTATGGTTTATTTTTCCCGCCTTGGGGATAAATACCACTTTGACTTCCCTCCATATTTTTGGTATGTGTGACCATGCCAGGCTTACAGTGTCCTTTGGTTTTACACCAAAGGCACGGACATAATTTGATGGAGGGTCGTCTTTGTCGTAAGGTAGGCATATGGAGGTCAGGACCAGTGTTGGTTTGTTTGGTCTCTCCATTGACACTACTGTCAAATCTTCATCACTGTAACGAGAGATTAGAGTTAGATTTATATCTTTTCTGACTACGATACAACTACGGATCTTACCTTCGGTTGGGGGGATATGAGCATCAAGTTCAGTGACCTAAGCCCTCGAACTCCGTTTACCACAATCCAGGGCTCCTGAATCAGGGCCACGTCGATATCGTCCCTCCCCATGATGCGCAGCAACTCGTCTGATGACGCTTCACAGTGGTGCAGATTATGTTGCACCAGTTGCTTGCCGCGTCGTGTTCTGGGCATCGGGTTTTGTTTCGGGGGGAAGTACCATTTTTACATGGTTTAACCCGAATTTTATACCCCCCTGCGAGATTTGCAGGAGACGCAAGGATTCTGATCCCACTCTGATCCAGAGATCCTTACCTTCTCCCTTATTTCTCGCCCGTCCCCTAACAATCGACCAATCCTGCGTTTGGAGGCCCTTGTTTAGAGCCTTGATCAGTCTGAGTATGGCTTCGTCCTCCAGTATTAGGGGAGGGATCCATACTCGGACTGTCTTCCAACACGGGATTAGGTCAATCGGGAAAATCTTTATCAGGCAAAAGAGGGTCAAGATCATTGCTGCAGGCTGACAGAAAGTCTAAGGCCTTCTTATTGCCGCAACCAATGATTTTGACTACCTTTTGCCATTTGGGACCGTCAAAATCAGTGAAGCAGTCATCTTCACATTTCATCTTCCGATAGAGATCGGCGAATATGTTCCTCAATTATAAGCAATCGTTTTGTGGACATCTTTCCATCTGGATTGCTCCGGTCCAAGATGGCCACTTCCAGTTCAGGTGCTGATGACAAACTGATGGATTTCTTCACTCGTTTGCCCTCAGGTTCCTTTGTCTCACTTGACCTCTGTCTCTTACAGCTAGATGTGGTTTTAGCCATAGGGAGACATTCCTTACCCTTGCTTGGGCTTTGCAGTTGTGCTTTTGTAGAACTTAGTGCAAGAACCTTCGCCTTAGTGCTTGTGCTCTACTCAATGTCTGTAGCGTGTGTCCTGTTTTTCGTGCCGTTGCCGTTAGTTGGGGTGTCGTCGATTTTGGCAGATGACGGTATAACTTCCACGACAGTAGTATTAGTTATGGACTCATATTTCTTGACGTTGAACTTATGATTGCGCATAAAGCATTTGTCTTCTCCTTCACCAGGAAAGTGCACCAAGCTGTACCCTCCTGGACGATGACCGAAAGAGCAACCCTTAAGCCCCCGCATCGCGTCAAGATTTTTACCCGCGACGGGAGAGATTTTAACATTAGAAATCGGCCCAAAGTTTACTACTTATCGTGTTTTTCGATTTTAAAGAAAATTAAAATTTTTATTTTTTTAATTTTATGTTTTTAACATATTTTTAGGTATTTGTTCATAATGCGAAGAAAAAATTTTAATTTTTTTGTATCACAGATTTTCAAGTTTTTCAGATTTTGAAAATTGAAAAAAAAATGTAATTTCTTTTTTGACTTTGTCGAACTGTTTCTCACACATTTTAAGAGATTTTGCAATTTTTGACGGGTTGTGACTATGTTTGTGCCAAATATAGTTTGGTTGTAATGAATATTGTAAAAATATAATTTTTGAACAAATGTCTGATTTTGGACCAACACAACGTTTTTCCTTCAAAAGCCTTTAACGAAATGTATACATATTTGGAAAGGTTCCCCGTTTTTGTAGGGTAACTTTTCCCTCACGAAATTGCACCCTTGGAAAATAGGATATATTTAGAGCAAAAAGACAGATTTTTTTATTTGACAAAATCAATTTAGTCATTTTCGTCTCATTAACTTCTGAAAAGTAGGTACACAAATAAAAAGATGAGCAAATTTCCTTGATCCTCATACTAAATTTTATAACAATCGGAGTTCATTTGGCGGAAATATGCCAAAAAATCGAATTACTGCATCTGTTTCTCACATTTTTAAATAAATTTTTTATTAGAAATTGTGGTTTCTTAACTTTATTATGACGTCAAAACTATGTTTGTGCAAAATATAGTTTGTTTGTAATAAATATTTTAAAAAATATCCTTTTTGAACAAATGTCTGACTTTGAATCAACACTTCTTCTTTCCTTCAAAAGCCTTTGACGAAATATATACATATTTTGTAGAAGGGTTCCCCGTTTTTTCTGGTTAACTTTTACTCACCCGAAATTGCCCCCTTGGAAGATATATTAATTAATTTCCTTTATGCTCTCGCTAATTTTTAAACTTACTTATATTTTGGGAAAAATAGTTGGACCAAAAGTAATTATGGGGTTTCAAGTATGTACATACTTAAATTTAAAAAAATATTATAAAATTATTAAAACATCTCCAAATGATTTTTTTAGAAATGGGCCAAAATGTTCTTCAAGCTAATTCAGACAGGAATGTTTGGAGTAGATTTCAGTGCGCTGAATCTAATTATGACATCAAAATTGTCCTATCCCCAAGAACGAGTATATCCAATGGGTCAACATTTTGTGGAATTACCCTATAATGAACAATTGCTTACTATTTCGAGCCCAAAAAACCGGTCCGACCGGGGTTTTTCATAAAAAGACACGGTTTTCGAAAAACCCGACATTGCAGAAAACGGTTTTTTGATCACTTTACTCCATACGAATGTGAAATGTTAATGATGTGAAATAAAACAAGTTATTCGGCCGGGCCGAATCTTATATACCCTCCACCACGGAGTGTATTCCACATATCATCGGCAGATTAGAGGCTGTCGACATTACATAGAAATGCACTACCATATTAGGTAAATTGTGATCATTATTATAATATTAATAGTTCTCTACTATATATAAATATTAATATAATTATTAGTCAGAAATCTTCAAAAATGTGTCCTAAATATTATAAGGTAGAAAAAATTTCCCTTAAGTATGTAAAATTTTTATAGGAAAATATATGCAATATTGAAGACGCAATATGTTTCAGAGTGGAATGTACACACCCAATTTCATGATTATAAATACAGCCGTTTGCTTGGTATCAGTTTCATTCCTCTTTTCATTTTGACCTCTAAAAGTACGAATTTAGAAAAAAAAATACCTCTTATTTTTCGCATCTACGAACATAGGCGAGTGCAAATACCGAATATCATGATTCTAGCTACAACCGTTTGATTTTAGCCAAATTAATTTCCATTTAGATCCTGATGCTACGAATATCAGAAGATCTCTTTATTATTCGCGTCACCGCTGTCAGAGCACTGTACACTCCGAAATTCATTATTATAGCTGCAGCTGTTTGTTGGGTACCATTTTATCCCCATTCGCCCCATTTCCCCTATAAGTATAAATTTCGACAAAATCTTATTTCGCATCTTCACAGTCAGATCATAGTACACACCGAATTTCATTATTATAGCTGCAGCCGTTGGTACCATTTTTATCCCCATTCGCCCCATTTTCCGGCTAAAAGTACAAATTTCGAAAAAATCCTTTTTATTTCGCATCTTCACAGTCAGATGAATGTACACACAGAATTTCATGATTTCAACTGCAGCGGTTTGGTAGGTACCATTTTTATCCCTTTTTTCCAATTGTATCCCTTAAATCTACAGCATCTTAAATTACACAGGAAGTGCTCCACTGATTCTTCTTCATCCTCATCTAAGCAACTCCTACAGTAGTCTTCGCGTGAGATACCGATGCGTTCAGCCATCTCGCCAATCGCACAGTGCCCTGTAAGTACTCCTGTAAGCGTGTAAGTTCCGTGGTCCTTATCCGGCTGATGTTTGGCCACAAGCCCCTTGTTATTCTGCAATTGTGTACGGACTCCCACCTAGGCCTTGTTGCGTTGTCCACCATGTCATCTACGTAGTTAAGTAGTTGGACAAATGGGATGAATACGTTACGGGCTTCTGGTGTGTTCACTTCCTCCGAGCCTTTTCTGGCACACTCGTCCGCTTTTTCGTTACCAAGTATATTGTTATGACCTGGTACCCAAGTTGGTGCTAGATAGTCTGAGGCTTTTTCTACCCTCCCATTTATATCTATTTCGTTTATTTATATCTATTTTGTTTCTTTTCGTTTTCACTTAGCCTCAGAGCAACTTTAGCTGCGCATTTCCTCACGAATATATTTATGGGTGTCAGGTTAAGCATCGATTCCGATCCAGCTTGTGGAGCCGACCTCATCACTCCTGTGATGCCGATGCAGACCAATTTCTGGATTTTTGCAAGGTTGGATAGGTGAGTTTTCTTGTTTACAGCTTTCCACCATACCAATACCCCATATGTTAGTATCGGTCTTATGATCGCTGTGTACATCCAGTGTATCATTTTACGGGGTTTCCCGAACATTTTCTTACATCTGTAGAAATCACTGAGAGCTTTTTTAATTAAAAATTCCTATTCTTTCCCGTAACCATTATTATTATAGAAGTATTTAACAAAAATACACATTCAAATAACTCTTAATAGAGTTAACATTTTAAGCTTTATTGTACATATAATATAAATTATATCGAACGCTAAAAATTTCTACATTTTTTCACAAAATATATATAATATATATTGTTGCAGATCGATCATATGGTCGATCTCAACTGATGAATTTATGGCAATGCTATAAAATATATAATAGATAAATCCGATAGATGGCGGTATCGTTTTTGTTATGGTTGTCAAATGGGTAGTAGTTTTGTGTACTCCGTACGAAGCAGCAACACTTGCTCGAATAAAATATTAAAAAATCCGAATTTGTGTTGTTTTTATAAATTGTCTCCTCTAGACTCCGTCTAGGGCCACCATACTGGTTGGAACCTGTTCATGGTCCTTCGAAACCAAGCTTGAGCCAGGAACCTAGTGGTAATCTGTTGTGCGCGTCAAAAAGTGTCGGCATCTCCATCTAAAATAATTAAAAAAATTTCATTACGTGACATGGTTCTACGAGCCAACTAAATTCCCCGTCACCATACCATTGTTGTCACTACGTGAAGCAAGGCTTTACGAACCGGTGACGGGTGAATAAAGCAATATACGTTGCTTCTCCCTACACGACTCTACGAGTCATTATTCAGCTTTACAGGAAGAAATAGCCCAAGTCGTCATAGGATTACGCAGTCACGGCAGCATCTACCACATAATCATGTACTTGGTACTACAAAAACAATGTACACAACAACAAAATCTACATGGAACATTGAAACAACAACAAACATGTCCCCAACCATCAACCACTACAACGAAAGCGTCATCACCATATCATCATTTCGCACTAGTGCAAGGAGGCCGACATGTTGCAGATCGATCATATGGTCGATCTCAACTGATGAATTTATGACAATGCTATAAAATATATAATAGATAAATCCGATAGATGGCGGTATCGTTTTTGTTATGGTTGTCAACAGAGATACAAGCCGACCGATTTTAAGCCGACAAGCCGCCGCCGCCGCATGTTTCTGCACGAGCCGCGCCGCCGCCGATTTCATCGGCTCAAATCGACTCAAGCACGCTGCCGATTTCATCGACTCATATCGACTTCAACCACGCCGTCGTGATTTGACAGAGTTCTAGCTCAGTCAAATCTTACTACCAAAATAGACAACCCACTTAAAATTACAAAAGAAAATATAAATGTCAACATAGACAACCTACTGCTGTGAAATATATTGATCTTTCTTTCATTTATATAAGTCAATTCCAGTACGTGTGTTCACGTGTTCCTATAAATAACAATATCTATTGTGCTTCTTTAGTGTGTCAAAGTAGGTAGAGTATTATCATTCTTTGGAAGGATTATGATATTCAAGAACGTCTGGTCATATATGCCTCACACGAAAAGCTGTAATTGCAAAAATATTTATTAAATTTATTTATTTATATTATGAATTTTGGGAATGGATTCCTTCTCACAAAAAAATAATTGTATGTGTTAACAATTAGGGTATCCAACCGATTAAATTTTATTCGATTAATCGAATAATTTTTGTCAAATATTTGTTCGAACAATAAAAAATTATTATTTTCCAATAATGAATAATTCGAATAAATTGTCCCAAATAATCGATTAATCGATATTATAAGTTTTGCCTTTAAAAACTTATGAAATCGTCGTATGCTTTGTATGATAAATTGATTTTGAATAGCCAGTTTGCTCCATTTGAGTAAAAAACTATGAAACACCAAATATAAAACCACAATTTTTTTCGATTTTTGATTTGTATGCTCCACAGATATTAAAATAACGATTTATCCGACTTCATTTGAAAATAGCAATAACTTCGGAATTATTTAAAATTTAAAGAATAGTAATTTCGTAGAATAGTAAATTCATAGAAAAATTGAGGTTAACACCGCGATAATAAAGTCACTTCTGTTATAAATCATATGATCCATATTCGAAAAAAGTCAATGGATAACTTCTGATATTATGCTCATTTAAGGGAATGTTCTTTATTTTGATAAGATATTAGGATTTTTGTCAACTTCTAATGAATTTCGAATTTGATGTTACAATTTTTAATTAAAATCAGATACATAATAAACGTTCAATATATAGTTGAACTACCCGTAAACTGCCGTATCTTGTCTATATAACTCTTATTAATTATATTTTATTTAAGTGGACAATTGTTCGATTTATCGGTTAATCGAATAACTCTCGACTTCATTATTCGATTAATTGGAAATTTTTTGTTTTCAAATAAACGAAAAATCCATTAACATAAACGTCCGAATAATTGGATACCCTAATAACAATATTAAATTATTGGAACATTGGCTAATATTAACGAATATTGAACTACTTGCCAAAAAATAAAAGAAAATTGTTCCTTCTATTTTCCCAAAATTGTCAAATGAATAGGGGTATTCGAATGACTGAACGAGCCGGAAAATCAGCCGAAAGCCGCCGCCGCCGACCCATTTTGAACAGCGCCGCCGCCGCCGATAATTATGGTTCGGCTTGTAACTCTGGTTGTCAAATGGGTAGTAGTTTTGTGTACTCCGTACGAAGCAGCAACACTTGCTCGAAATCCGAATTTGTGTTGTTTTTATAAATTGTCTCCTCTAGACTCCGTCTAGGGGAGACAAACAGGGCCACCATACTGGTTGGAACCTGTTCATATATATTTTTTCAGAAATATCTATCATATCCCGTATTTTTTGACGTTGATTATATTCGGGCTATTCTGCACACATTAACCCACTGCAAGTCAATTGAGCCAGAACGCTCATTCTATATCTTATTATACCCTCCACCTCCAGGATGGGGGTATATTCACTTTGTCATTCCGTTTGTAACACCTTAAAATATTCATCGGAGACCCCATAAAGTATATATATATTCTGGGTCGTGGTAAAATTCTAAGACCATATAGCCATGTCCGTCTGTCTGTCTGTTGAAAGCACGATAGCGGTCGAAAGAACTGAGCTAGGAGGTTCAAATTTTTCCTAAATGTGTCTTATGGTTGCAGATCAGCTGGGATTGAAAGTGGGCGAAATCGGCCCAGAGAGAAAAATGTTTCCCTCACAAGGACTGAAAATACCCCTAATATTTAAAGTATTTCAGCATGTTTTTTGAACATATTAACTTGTATATACTTCATATTTGCAATTCGAATTCCCTTTATAGCATAAAAGGGCACCATGGTCCACTTCACCACTCTCCTGAACGTCCGAAACAGCCAACTTCGAAACCGGTCGTCGTAATACACCAGCAACCATACATACCTCAGCAGACCTTGCCACACCTTCTTGACCCATAAATAAATTTAGTACACGCCCTCTTCTCTATTTAGATCTAGGCTGGTCAGAGTCACAAATTAAAACCAAGGATCCTATCGCGATTGGTTTACTTGGGCGACACCATTTTGTTCTTCTGGTCAATTCGGGAAGATATTCGGCCATCCATCGTTTCCACAAACCATTTTTGAGGTTTGTAGAATTCTCCACTGTTTCCTTTGTGAACATAATTTTGGATCAAACGGTGCTGGGGTTTGTGTCGAGTTTGGACATCCCAAGAGAAAATGGTTAGGCGTCAATAGTTCGGGAGTCACGGGCAAATGGGTAAGAGGCCTAGCGTTCACCATATTTTCACACTCGACCAACAGGCTGTATAACGTTTCTGGGCGTGGCACATGCTCCTTCAAAATCGAATATAAAGCCCTTTTAACGGATTGAACTAATCTTTCCCAGGCTCCATCGGCACTGTGATCCGAAGGCGTATTAATCCACTTAATTCCAAGTGGTTTCAGGGCGGCATCCAATTTGTCGAAGTCGATAAATTTTTTTCACTGCCCAGTTCCTTAGTGAGACCAACAAAATTGGTGCCGTTGTCACTCCTCATTTGAGTCGGCACACCACGACGATTTATAAAATTACGCATACAAAGGAGACACGAATCACTGGACAAATTTGTGGCCACTTCCAAATGTACGGCACGGGTTGTTAAACAGGTAAATAAAGCTATCCAACGCTTCTCATGACTACGACGAATGGAAACCATTACTGGGCCAAAGTAGTCTATGCCGGTGTAGGAAAATGGACGGACGAATGCACGAAGACGATCTTCAGGTAATGGACCCATTATAGGCTCGGCCGGTTTACACTTCCTCAACTTGCACATACAGCACGCAGCCTTTACCGATGGGACCCAATATTTTCGACGAAGTTCACATATAACAGTATGATCATTAATATGATGTTGACGACTGTGGTACCAATGTACTATCAAACGAGTCAACCGATGATCTTTGGGCAAAATATTGGGCTGTTTCGTTGAAAATGAAATGAACGGTGCGTTATCAATTCTGCCACCACATCTCAGTACGCCATGTTCATCAATATACGGATTGAGTGCTATTATTGAGTTGCTTGATGGGGTTGTATTCTGATTTACAAGACACGCAAATTCCTCCGAAAACTCAGTCTTTTGTACTGCTCGTATAATAACAATTTCAGCGCAGTCTTCTTCTTCAGGTGTCAAGTATCCCTTCAAGAGCGGTTTTTTTATGCTTCAATTTCAGATTGTTGCAATATCTGACGATCCAACCAACAGCTCTTTTCATCCTTAAATAATTGGTAAAACGATTAATATTGAAAATCGGATTATTTATAACCTGAGTAGAAAATGCGAAATTTCCTTGGCGGATTTCTTCATCACAATTATCAATTTGGGTGGATGATTCTGGTCTTGAGGGCCACAATTCTTCAGGGCGACACAAAAATTCGGGACCAATTTTCCACCGTCCGTTAGGGTCGTATTGTGAACGAGCACGAGTACCTTCATCAGCAGGATTCATATCGCCAGGAACCCAACACCACTGGTTTTTCTCAGTACTTTCCAAAATTTCGGCAACTCGGTTCGCGACGAATTGCTTATAACGGCGATGATCAGACCGTATCCACTGAATCACTGTGCTGGAGTCTGACCAGAACAAAACTTGACATGGCTGTATATCGTGACATTTTATAATAGCGTTTTTTAAACGCACAGCGAATACTGCCCCTTGCAGTTCCAGCCGGGGAATCGTCATGAACTTAGTAGGTGCACAGTTTGTTTTTCCAGCAACGAATGAAATCTTCGGACCACTAGTTGATTCGATACGCCAATATGCCACCACCGCCATCGCCATTTCGCTAGAATCACAAAAAATATGAAGAGTTCTTTTTCTTACATTAATTTCGAAAAAATAACATCTTTGTATTTTGTAGTCTCTTACCTTCACTAATCCGCACAACCAGGACGCCCAGCTATCACATAATGCCTTCGGTATTTCCTCGTCCCAACCAATTCCACATTTCCATAAAGACTGCATAAATATTTTGCCGGAAATCGTGAAGTCGCACAAAAGTCCAAATGGGTCGAACACCGACAAGAAGAGGCTTAAAACTTCTCTTTTAGTTGGAATTCACTTGTTTTCCAAAATTTCTGCCGACACTCGTTGAAATTGACAATCAAAAACAAAATCATCTGTTGATGGTAACCACTGCATGCCCAATATTTTTTCGATGTTGCCAGATGAAAATGTGAATTAATTTTCTCTGAATTGGATACATATGTTTATGGATTTTTATAACTTCTTGGACCACGTTTACGGCTTCCACGACAGCTCTAGGACACTTGGCGACAAATTTCTCAAAAATCGCCCTTGTCATTACGTATTGACTAACGGGTTGATTTACATCATCTCTGTATAAAAATCTCTGCGCTTCTTGGTCTTCTTTGCGGATGGCTATTTGCAAAAACATTTCTTTTATATCGCCACAAACCGCTATAGGCTTCTCTCGAAATTTAAACATAACTCCAAGGAGTGATTGATTGAGGTCTGGACCGGGCAACAAAAAATCATTTAATGAAACACCATGTATTTTAGCCGCCGCGTCGAACACTAAACGTAAATTATTTTTCCTTGGGTTCGAGACTGCAAAATGTGGTAAAAATAATGTTTTTCGCGAGATTATATTGTTTTCTTCGGGGATTAAACGTCTTGCATAACCTTTATTTTACATATGTTGCATTTTCGAGCGATAATCAATTTCAAATATCTTATTTATGTTGAATTTCCTTTCAACAAGTTGAAGACGTCTTAATGCCGATGAGTATGTATTGGGAAAGGTGCACACATAATTTTTCCATAAGAGGCCACATTGAAAACGACCAGCACGAAAACTTGTTGTAGCTTTTAAAATGTTGAGTGGCCTTTCTTCAACTTTCGACATAACCGGTTTCGCATCCAACTTCACCATACACAACTGAGTCAGCTGTTTTGTGCAAAATGTAATTATGTAGTTTTTCACATCCATCAATATCACAACGTTGTTTTTTGTAACATTTACCAACTTGATGGTGCCCCTGAAGACAAGAAAAACAAAGACGAAGATCACGGGCCTTCTTCCAACGATCATCAATAGGCAGATCTTTAAACATTTGTCAATCGGTGAGTACTAGTTAACGCAAATTTGTTTTTAGGTTGTGACTTTTTACTTTGGTACAAAGAAGCTGATGACAGTCCTCTGATACCATAATTGCGATCCGTTTTACAGTATCCAGCCATTCACAGAAGTCCACCAAGTTTACGGGTCGATCAAGAGCAAGGCATTTTTCCGCCCATTGCATTTGTTTTGATTGTGGAAGCTTCGAAACAAGTTCGCTTAGCAACGTCAGGTTCTTCAAGTGATGCTTGCCGTTTGTAGAAATCGAACCACTCACTTTTGTTGAACATTTTACTAATAAATCCAGATTTCCTTCAGGAACATACGAAATCGCGCTTACTTTGTCAATTTGGCTTCTTATTGTTGGCTTATTATTGTTCTGGACTGCCAAAGGTCTGTGCCAGTGTGCTAATGATCATTTCGACGTTCTTTGAGCTTGACAAAAGTGATTCTACTGTTTCTTTCGCGTCTCCATATAGTGCCTCACGTATCCTGATGATGTTCTGCAACGGAGTATACACGAATTCGGCAGTTGTTTGACGAAAATCTTCTACAAATGTGGGCCACTCTTCTGGTTGACCGCCAAATGTTGGTAGAGAATATATTTTGGCTTTATGTGATGCTGAACCCTGGCTTATTATTATTTTCTGCAGCTAGGCTGGCCGTACCTTCCACCGTCTTCTCGCTTCCACCAACCTTCTCTGCTACCGATTTAATTTCTTTTTGTAGGGTTGCTATACGTTGTCTGATCCTTCTGGGTGGTAATTAGTTGTTGGACTGCACTAATCTGTTTCGTCATCTCATTCTGCATATTGGCTAATACTTGCATAATGTCATGCTGTAAGCTACGTTGTTGTTGTTTGTTGTCAGTATTCTGTACTGTGGGTGATGGCACTGCCGCATTGGTCGATAATTGTTGGCGGGACGATGTCGTTGCTGGGGAATTTACCTTTCCTTCGGTCTCCATTTCATAACGCTTTGGGGCTACTCCTTTGTTGGGCCTTTCGCTTGTTCTTGGTGTCTCAGACATAGTTTTCTTTCTAAACATAAATTACAAACACGCGACACACAAGACAAACACCATTTGTTCATAAAAATCGGAAACAATAGACACAAATTCCGAAAAGGACGTCACGAACAAATTAACAAAATGGCCTCCACATTTAACAAATTTGCCACCAAATTTTTAACCTCCAACCATAAATTTCCAACAATGAATGAAGGTCCAAACAAAGAATAAAGATGTCGTCGTTAAAGAATAAAAACTCCGGTCAATGGTTGGTTAAAATGTAAATGAGAATTTATTCTCTATAAAATAGAAAACAATAAGTATTAAAATTAAATAAAAAAATAAAGTAAAAATCAGTCTATAATTACTTGTTTGTTGGACGACAGTACTTCAAAGACGACTAAATTAAAAATGGCACAAAAAATGGCGGATTTATATGATTTTACATCGTCTAACAATTAACAAACAAAAAACGTAAATGTTGGCTGCATCTCAACGAAACGAAAGAAAACAAAACAATTTCGATTGCAGTTGCAACAAACAAATAAATCGATCGATTATTGAGACACACTTAAACGTAACGATATAGGGTTGCCGCAACGATTATTTTAAGGGAACCGGGTTTCCGACAAAAATGGTATGGAAATTTGGCGTGTACATTCCTCTAATAGACTAGATACATAATATAAAAGTTTTAATTTTTTCTAAATTCGTACTTTTAAGGGGTTAAATGGGATAGGGGGATAAAAATAGTACCAACGACTGCACCTAGAATAATGAAAGTCGGTGTATATATTCCTCTGGTTGCGTAGACACATAAAATAAAGGAAATTTTCGAAATTCGTACTTTTAGGGTGTAAAATGGAAAAAGGGGATAAAAATGTATGAAGCTAGAACCATGAAATTCGCTATATACATTCCTATGACTGAGTAGACACCAAAAAAGGTTTTTCCAAATTCGTATTTTCAAGAGATTCAATGGGAGCAGAGGGATAAAAATGGTACCAACAAAATGGCCGCATGGAATTCGGTGTATACACTCCTCTGATTGCATAGCCACGTAAAATAAAATTTTTCTCCAAATTCGTACTTTATTTTGTTGCTTTTACGACAAAAAATGGTAGAAGCATGATGTTGTCTTATACTGTGTTCGTGAGAAATAAGGTATTTTCAAAATTTATACTTTTGAAATTAAAATAGGATAGAAATACAACTCTCTGTCCCCCAATATTTAGGGTATTTATGATTGCTGCCTTATATTTACTTTATGAATTGAAGTATTATTTCCATTATATATACATAGTATAAAAATATTTGTAGCCTTGGTGTATTAATTTAATTTATGATTTTCATACATTTGAAATTTTTTCATTCCTCTTGTAGCTTGGAAGCACCACAAAGAAAATAAAAGTTTTAGCGGGCGAAATGGGACAAAAAGGGATAAAATATGGTACCAATGATACGACACATGGTATGGTACCAATGTACATCCCTCTAATTGCATAGACATGTAAAATAGAGGGATTTTTCGAAATTTCGACATAATCAGAATGTAGCGGTAACAATCGGTTTTAGGTGTTCGATTGGGCTTACTAGCTTATGATTAAGATACTTGATAAGGTGGCAACATTGTTACCCATTGTTTTTTCTTAAATGAATTAACAAGAAAATCTGACAGCAGTGCTAAGAGAGTAGTAAGCTACTTTCTTGTTTAGCGAGTAAATTCTATACAAAAATTAAGCTAGTAAACCCAATCGAACAGGCCTAGTGTCACTGATTAAGCTATACATATATCCATACATTATATGGTCTGAAAATGCAGTACAAATAATAATATGTTCGATGATATAAATAATATGAATGCATTAATATGCATTTTTTTGCGCGAGGTGGCCAAAGAAATGACAAATAATGTTGAAATTCATAAAATATAAATCACTCAATAGATATCAACAAATGTTTGTTTGAGACATAAATCAACCCCATTCGCACAATTCTAAGGCTATAAATGATTGTTTTTAGAAGTAAACTTTTTGTTGCAATGGTAATGGAAAACGTACAATTTATGAATTCGGCACAAATTGTCTAAAGACTATTTTGATTGAACACACAGAATATTTGCGCAAAACATCGCATTGCATAAAATTTTGCATTTGTGGTTTTACAGCAGAGTATGTAAAACACTTTATCTCGCATTTTGCGCAATACGTTTTTGCGTAATCGATTACGGAAGTAAAAAGTTAATTTTTAACGATACATCTAAAATTTCTAACGCCTTTAAAATAGTATAACATACCTATCGACGTCACTCATCGCACACGTCGAGAACGCCCCCTGCTATTAAAAAGAGAAATCTCAACCAGAAAAATTAAAACATGCGAAATACAAAACTAATAAAAAGTTTGAAGTGGGACATTGTCCTGGCTGAAGACCATTTTGCATCTATATTTAATTGAATGCAAATTTATTTACAAATGGCATGGTAACATTTATTACTTGGCTGCAGACAACCACTATCATGATTTCGACCATGTCAAAGGTCTTTCAGCAACTTTTCAACATCAAATCCGTCCTCTTTAAGGAAATAAGTTGTAGTCTGCAACCCATGCAAACATGAAATAAAGTAACCCCTTTGTACAATAGGGTCTTTCAGTTCAAGTATAACGTGTTATGCTCAATTTGAAGAAATTCTGTGAAATTTGTATGGGAGCTATACATAAATCTAAACCGATCTGACCCATTTTCATCATTGATGTTTCTAGTTTAAATATAATATATATATTAATAGTTGAAATGTAAGATATTTTTCGAAATTTGAAGAAGATCTGTTAAAATATGTGGTTTGTAGAGCGGAAAAAGTCAAATCGGGAGCAAAACTTTAATGGGAGCTATATATAAATCTGTACCGATCTGACCTATTTTCACCACAGGTCTACCTGGTTTAAATATATGATGTTTTGTCAAATTTGAAGACAATCTGATAAAATATGTTGTTTCTAGAGCGAAAGAATAGCGAATTGGGAGCGAATTTTGTATGGGAGCTATATACAAATCTGAACCGATCTAACACATTTTTACCACAGGTGTTTGTAGTTGAAATATAAGATTTTTTGCCAATTTTGAAGAAAATCTGTTAAAAGATGTGGTATCTAGAGTGAAAAGAGTCAAATCAGGTGTGAAATTCGTATGGGGGCTATATCTAAATCTGAACCGATTTTCCTCAAATTAAATAGCGTTCATCCTTATCCCCAAAAACTTCGTCTGTTACTTGACGTTATATTTTTTATTTAGCAGAGTAAGTAGGTATGTACAGATACAACGCTTTTAAAAAATCGACCTCGAAATCTAATATTTAGACACGTAAAATTAAGAAAAATTGTAAAGAGAATTTGACATTTATTTCTAATTTATCTGTCAATTCAAAAATGGAACAAGTAATAAATGTGAAATATTTAAAAGAGTTTGTTAAAAAAAACTAAATGTTTCTGTCTGCGTGTTTACATATAAACTACTTTTAGGATGTACAATACATCCTCATGTGTAAACACGCCTACAGAAAACAAAATGTTTACAATTATTGCAGACTTTCCCCAAAAACATTATTTTGAAGTTGAATATCTCCGGTTCCAGGTGGGTTACGATTGCTACATTGAAAGAAAGCTTAAAGTGTAGGCTATAAACTGATATTAATCATCTCTTACCTCAATATCGATCACATTTCCAGACAATGTCGATTTTACCAAAAAGCGATGGGTTAATGATTTATAATGATGATATAGTAAATTCAATAAGCTTTCCATTTGTTTTAATTAGTTTAATAACATTTTCAGGAAAAAACAACATTATATGCAGATAAAATGGACTCCAGACAAGGAATGCGTTATGTTAGCTCTATGGCACATATTTGAAATAATAGCAGAAAAATTTAGCCACTGACCGATTTTCTTTGTTCAAGATCCGCAGCATAATCTGCGCCGCAAGAACCAGTTGTTTCAAAGGCATCTTCTTTCTTGTATGTTAACTTCTGATTAGTCGTGCCTTCCAGATATCGTTTTTGCTGCACACCAGTGCTCCGAATCGTAGTCGTTATTAAAACTGCTTAGAAAATTAACTGTGAAACTGATGTCAGGCCGAGTTACCTGAGCCGCAAACAACAGGCTTCCTGTTAGTTCTTGGTAAGAGTATTTTTACATTTCAGCTTTTCTTTTCTCATCAATCGACCCGTTTCTCTTAGCATACTTATGATTTAAATCCATGGGTGTAGATACAGGATTACACGAAACCATATCAAACCGCTCTAATAGACTTCGAATATACGACGATTGATCTATAGATATACTTTTTCCAAATTTGTAATCCATTTTCATTCCGAGATAAGTCGACTCTTTATCCAAATCTCTTAATTTATAAGTTCTTATCTTCATCTCTTTTCGATAACACAACTATGTCATCGACATAAACAGCCAAGATCAGCATCTTTTCATCATTTTCATTTTTTATATAAACACATTGACCAGTCTTTAACTGCCTCATCCCAAATTGCCTCAGTTTCATGTTCCACTGCCTGGAGGCTTGGTTTAGACCGTGTAAAGGCTTATTCAACATTAGGAGATTGAATGTATATTTTTTCTTCCAAATTTCCTTGAAGAGATGCCGTACAAAAATCAGGGTTATGAATATCCAGGTCCATGTCTACAGCCAGAGAAAGCAAAAAACGAAAAGTGTTATATCTCATTAAGAATATGTCTCAAAATAACCTATGCCGAAACGTTGAGCAAATCCCCTTACTACCAAACTTGCTTTATATCGCACGACTTCACCAGCATGATTTCGTACTGTATTATGTATTATGCTCCTCATCAATAGCTTTCAACCAAAAATGTTTTTCAAAACTCGACGCTCTTCGGCAAAATTGGGCGGATCTTCAGTATTTCCAAATGTAATAATTTCTGTTCCTCACTGAGTGTTTGCACGCTTATTATTTCCTCACTGTCTCCCGACATCTTCCACAAAACTTGTTGCATCAATATCGAAATCACCACTTTCGTAGCTTGGACTAACAGAATTTTCATCTGACTCACCGTCATTAGTTTGGTAATTGAAATTTTCTTCATCATTTATCCTCACAGAATTTTGATTATCAGAATTTTTTGGCTGATTTATATCTGTAAATACTATAAAAACTTCAGGCCTGTTCGATTGGGCTTACTAGCTTACAATTAAGAACCTTGATAAGATGGCAACATTTTTATCCATTGATTTTATTTAAATAAATCAGAGATAAACATCTGGCACCACCTTATTCGGTAACTAAGAGAGTAGTAATCTACTTTCTTGTTAAGCAAGTCAATTCCATAAAAATATTAACGGAGGGTTTTCAGTAGACGATTGGAATTCTACACGAACGAATGATATCCTGACGAACGACTCATAAATTGGGTTTTTTAACACGTTTAAACGTTTTCGTGTTATGATTTGAATTATAAAAGCTTTCGTTCATTTGTCAGTCAACAATATTGCCATCACGATTTTTTGTCACTCTTTGTTAATTTTATTCATAGAAAAACATAATTTTCTGTATAAAAGATGGTAACCCTACTAACTGGCAGAAAAATTATTGGCATAAATCTAGTTTGAGTGCGATTCTCAGAATTGTTTCAAATTTCACTATAGATAGAACTTTTTGATCTGAACACAACAAAAAAATTTTTTTGGCGCTAAGGTCCACTTTCCGAGATTGGGGCCTTGAAAGTTCGGATATATAATTAAAACTACAGTCATCATTCCTGATCCGATCGGGTCGATATATATCGTTGGAAAGCTTATTGAATTTACTATAAGATAGCGGAGCAAAATTTAAAATCATTAATCCATCGGGAGCCAGCGTTAAAAAAAGTGAATTTTGAACCCGCTTTTTTGGTAAAATCGACATTATCTGGAAATAGGTCCTATATTGAGGTACGCCATCGTATATATGGTTTATAATCAAGACTTCCAGCTTTTTTTGCAGCTCCTTAACCCTCTTGGTACCGAAGACATTCAACTTCAAAGTTGTCCTATGATTTAGTTATCGATTTCTTAATCAATTACGAACCAACAATATTCTGGCTTTGTTTTACAAACTTCCGAGTGTTTTTTAATTTTTACAAAATATAAATTTAGTCTGCGTAGCCGGTTTTGGACATACCCCAGAGGAGAAAATCTTTAATACGGCCGAAGGCCGGCTACGTATGAAAACTTTAGTCTGCGTAGCTGGTTTTGGACATACCCCAGAGGAGAAAATCTTAAACCCCGGCCGAAGGCCTGCTACTCAAAAAAACTTCATGTTTCTGTCTGCGTGTTTACATATAAACTACTTTTAGGATGTACAATACATCCTCATGTGTAAACACGCCTACAGAAAACAAAATGTTTACAATTATTGCAGACTTTCCCCAAAAACATTATTTTGAAATTGAATATCTCCGGTTCCGGGTGGGTTACGATTCCTAAGTGTAGGCTATAAACTGATATTAGTCATCTGTTACCTCAATATCGATCACATTTCCAGACAATGTCGATTTTACCAAAAAAGCGATGGGTTAATGATTTATAATGAATATATAGTAAAATCAATAAGCTTTCCAACGATATATATATCGACCCGATCGGATCAGGAATGGTGACTATAGCTCATATTATATATCCGAGGCCCCAATCTAGGAAAGTGGACCTTAGCGCCAAAAAATGTTTCTTTTTTTGGTAATTTTTAACGCTCTACAAGGCTGTATTTTTTTACCATCGCCATTAAACTAGATTTGTTCCAAATTATTTGTTACAAAATAATTATTTCAAAACAGTTTGTGTAAATACCTTTTGTGGACATAATTGTGTTAAAATACCATTTTTGATCCTGTTCCCCTCCTCCAACGTTATGCTGGGTGCAGGATAAAAGATAGTGTTATTTTAAGTGTATCTGTGTGTCAATATTGTATTTTCATTATTTCCGTCGGAATAAACGACTGTTATCTGATTTATTTAAAAGAAAAAGAAATTTCAAACATTTTTTCATTTTTCAACGTACACGAATGGGTTTTTCTAATCGTCCAGATTGGACATTTGTGGCGATTGGTTTCGTATTCTGGAAACCCAAAAATATGTGCAATTTATTCGCCACCGGGTCAAACAGCCAATACGACTTTGATGTACTACTGTAACCTACCATCATGCGCATTTTCGACTTAGGATCCCATTTATTTCTTCATTGCTTCGGCACCATCATCATTGCAACACACCCCAAAACACGTAAATGAGACAAATCAGGCGACTCATCACTCCACATTTCTTCAGGAGACCTATTGTTGAGTTTCTTTTTGGGCAGACGATTTAATAAATAAGCTGCATTTGAGGTCGCTTCTGCTCAATATTTCTTTCTCAGATTTGCGTCAATCATCATCGATCTGGCCTTTTCCACAAGTAACCTGATCATCGATGCAAAATGTTCTGGTAAACCACTAGAAGTAAGCTTCCAACCCACTCATCGTTCACCTTCATACCGATTTGATTGAGCTTATGTGCCGTGTCAATACCACTGCAGTTCACCAATTATGTTGTTGTTAGCTGTCGCTGAATGGCTTAAACTTTTTTTTTTGTTTGTCACGCCGATATTCTATGTTAATTTTATTTTTATTCTGTGAGGCTCCTTAATGTAAAGTAATGTAAAGTTGTCGTCATTTGTTTATGATGTTTTACATTCCCTTTATATGTGTACATATGTACCAAACTCAATGCAGTGTATTCTACATATGTAGTTTATTATTAAAAGTCGTTAGTATTTTTTGCAAAGAAATTGAAACAAAGGCTTTATTCGTTTTTAAAATGACTGTTGAAATCAGTTTTGTAAGGGAAAACTGCGGTGAGTAGTTGGTCATATTTTTATGTGTAATTTTCTACCATTTTTTGTTTAATAGAAATAAACCATCATCAATATATTTGGATCGTTTTTATTTGGAATTTGTGGAGTTAAATTCGCCCCTTATAAATCTCCGTCGTAGTCAGCGACAATTCTTTTATTTCGCAATATTTGGTGCGAAACTTGTGTGTTCCAAGTGAAAGCCTTTAAGGTTATGTCTGTGAAACGGTCACCAATTGTAAGAAGAAGCCCTCGTAACCAGACTATGAACCAAAACATGAATGGAGAGAGAAGTAGTTCGTCAGTGACTGGAACAAAAGGTTTGTTGCAACAAAGTGTTCCCGTATCTGGGGTGTCGCCGGCCAGATCTACACATGCCGGAACTCTGTTGCAGCAAACTACTCCCACAGCCGCTGGAGTGCCTTCCTTGCCTGCCTGTTCCATCGCTGGACAAAAATCCTTGTCGCAAGATCCACCACCGTCACTGCATACTGCAATAACTACCTCCACGGCCACTACAAACACAACAGGTAATAGTGCACAGTTGGAATGGCTTCAAACACAAATAGACCTTCTTCAAGTCCAGTTGGCGAATGCCCAAAGTGCATTAAGAACTACCTTGAATAATAATTTAGTGTCGGTTTTATCTGCTGCTCTGTCACAGTCATCACATGCAATGGCGACTGTAACAAATTGTGAAACATTTAACGCTGCCTCAGCTGACGTCGTTCAACGTCAGACCCATGCGCCTTTTTTTTTTGCCTTTAATCAAACCACTACTGTGTACCAATATAATAGCTTCGAAAATTGTTTAAGACTTCAAAAGGCACTAAAAGGCCTTGCACGGGAAAGCGTAAAATCCTTACTCATCCACCCTGACAATGTGGCTACCGTAATGGAACAATTACGCGTTCAATTTGGTCGTCCAGAGATGTTTATTCGTTGTCAAATACAACACATTAAGGAAGTGCAACCTATCGGAGAAAATGCAATCGATAGATTGGTGCAGTTTTCTGTGAAAGTACAGAATCTTACTGCATTTCTACAAACTGCCAATGGACAACAACATATCGCAAATCCTACTTGAATGGACGAGTTAATCGCAAAAATTCCGATGAGTAAGCGAATGGAGTGGGCACTTTACGCATCTTCAATAACACCATATCCAACCATCTTGCATTTCAATACTTGGCTCAAGGGTGTTGCAGAATTGGTCAGAATGGTACATAGTGCTAACGTCAGCCGACCAACTAACGAAACAAAACGTAAGGTCGTACTTCATGCTGCCGATGGACAACGTAAACAGCAGGAATGTGTCGTGTGCAAAGCTGCCCATAAGATATTTGAGTGCAACAAGTTTAATTTAATGAGTGTGGCTGATCGTTGGGATGAAGTAAAAAGATTGAGATTGTGTTTTTCTTGTCTCGATAGTGGTCACTCTAGTCGAAACTGCCGCCGTCGCAAGCAGTGCCCAGTACACGGCTGTATAAAAAAACATAATAAATTATTACAGATGATAAAGCAAATGTTAGTGACAACAAACTGGGCGATTCTACATCAGCTGTTATGAGTGATCCCCCTATTGAAAATGTTCTCAGCTGCGTATCAAGTAGTTCTAACAAAGGCGTGTTATTGTTCAGAGTTGTTCCAATTGTGTTGTATGGACCCAATAGCCAAACTGAAACCTACGCATTGTTAGATGAAGGCTCCTCTGTCACGATGATAGACAGCGCCTTGGTTAGGAATTTGGGTCTCCAGTGTCGACAAAGCAAATTAAATCTTCAATGGTACGCAGGAAACGCATCTCAGGAAATGGCTTCAGTGGTTAATTTGCACGTAAGTGGTGTTGGTAAGCAAAGGAAGTATACGGAATGTTTATGGTGTTTGTAATCTGAAGCTGCCGGCTCAAAGTTTCAATATGGATCTAAGTGGTCACAGTGATTTGTGTATCAAGACATATGACAACGTCGTGCCTAAAGTCCTGATTGGTTTAGACCATTGTCATCTAGGACTCCCAGACGAGATCGTATATGCCGCAAATACTCCACTTTGATGGGTAGTCTTCGGACAAATGAGAGGAAGGCCTTCTAGCACCGTGTTATGTTTAATGTCTGTACAAGTTGAACGGAACCTATATGACTTGGTGGCAAACTATTTTGAGACTGAAAATTTTGGCGTGAAAGTATTGCCAGTCATAGATTCCAAGGACGACATTCGTGCTAGAGACATTTTGAAAAATATGAAAAAGATTAATGGGCGTTTCCAGACACGGCTTTTGTGGCGGCGTGATGATATTGAGCTACCAGACAGTTATTCCATGGCCCTAAATAGATTAATCGGTATCGAACGGAAACTGCAGAAAAATGCTGAGTTTGGGGCAGCATATAAAGCTATTATGAAGGACTATATCGCATAAAGGTATGTTCGCAAATTGTCGATTAATGAAGCTTCTGTTGTATGCCCTAGAACATGGTACTTACCCCATTTTGGAGTAGTCAACCCAAATAAGCCTGGAAAATTCGGTTGGTGTTTGATGCAGCCGCTACCGTTGAAGGTGTGTCTCTAAACTCACAACTACTAAAATGCCAGCAACAATATAGGCCTTTGCCTGCGGTTTTATTCAATTTTCGTGTTGGTGCTGTAGCAGTATTCGGAGACATTAAAGAAATGTTCCACCAGGTTCTTGTGGCCCCGGAAGATAGATGTTCGCAACGATTTCTTTGGCGTGATGACGTAAGCATCATTTAAGAAATGAGAGTCATGACATTTGGTGCTTCTTGTTCGCCTTGTGTGGCTCATTATGTCAAGGAAACCAATGCCCTGAGCTACCGCGAAAAATATCCACGTGCCGTTAAATCTATACTGGATCATCACTATGTAGATGATTTCGTCGATAGTTTTTCAACCCCGTCAAAGGCTATCGAAATTGCCAAGCAAGTGCGAGACATTCATACGACAGCTGGATTTGAATTGCGCAACTTTTCATCAAATTCACTGGAAGTAGTTTTAGCCCTTAAAAGTGTTTTGGACAAGCCAGTCAGCTTTTCCAGTGACTTCGGTGAACTACGGTCTGAAAAGGTCCTCGGTATGTATTGGCAGCCAAAAGACGATACCTTCAGGTTCAATGTGAAATTCCACAAGGTGAAAGCTGACGTTATGGAAGTCCGCATATGTCCCACAAAGCGTGAACTATTGAGTGTGGTTATGTCTATATTTGATCCCCTTGGCTTTCTGAGTAATTTCTTGCATTGGCGAAGTTACTGATGCGTGAGGTGTGGAGGCACGACATACGATGGGATGAATCTCTACCTGCCGAGTTAAAATAAGTTTGGAACAGCTGGCGCCAAGAGCTTAAAGATGTCCAAATTGTTAGTATTCCAGATGTTATTTTAGAAATGGCACACCTTACCATCTGGAGCTTCATGTTTTTGTCGACGCAAGCGAAGATGCATTTGGCGCAGTGTTGTACTGGAGAGCAGTAAGGGCTGACGGCGTAATTGAAGTGTCCTTTGTTAGTCCCCTTTTCCACAGGCAAATTTTTATTTGGCAAATTCTGAGTTTGTAGGCGAGAGGGGAGCGAGGAAGAGAAACAAAACTTTGCCTGTTCAGAATTTGCGGTACACGCAAATTCTGCTTTGCTCTGTTCGTTGAAAACAATTTTGTTGACATTTCCTTTTTAACCTATTCGTTTTACTGACACACAGCCGGCTTTTGTTTACAAACCTGTTGCTTTAATTTGTGCAAGTGAAATTTAATTTTTAATTTTTGCAATTTATATAATAAAATAATAATAATAATAAATTTATATAATAAAATTCTTTAAAATGTAAACACTTTTGACGTTTCTTTCTTTCTTTTGTATTTTGATTCGCAAATTTGGCAAAGAAAAATTTGCTAGTGGAAAAGCAAGCGAAAATTTCAAAAGAGAAAACAAAAAATTTGCCAAATAACAATTTGCCTGTGGAAAAGGGGACTTACAGCTAAGGCAAAATGTGCACCAATAAAGATTATGTCGATACCCCGATTGGAACTTCAAGCGGCCGTTATGGGAACACGTTTATTGAGTACAACTTTAACCGAACATTCTGCTAAAGTGGAACGTTTAATATGCTGAAGCGACTCCACTACTGTTATAAATTGGATCAGATCCGAGAATCGAAGGTACAAACCGTTTGTCGCTCACAGGATTGCTAAGATCTTAGATTCAACGACCCCCACTAATTGGCGGTGGTTTAATGGACCCAGTTTTCTTTACGAAAATGAAGCTGAATGGCCAAAATCTGTTTCTATAAACACTGATTGTACGACAGCAATATTTGATTATAGTCGCTTCTCATCCCTTTTAAGATTAAAACGTACTGTTGCCTGGGTTCTACGACATATGAAGCATTGTCAAAGGAAAACGCATTCTAATGAACGAAACGGGTTGAAGGCTGATGAGTTAAAAAGTGCCGAGATGTTACTTTGTCGCCAAGCACAGAAAGATAAATTTGCAAATGAATTGGACGTTATAAAAAATGGTGGTAATTTAGAAAAAGGAAGCGAACTGTATACGTTGTCACCCTACATAGATAACAAATCTTTGTTGCGAGTATATGGTCGCATTGATGCGGCTAGCTGGCTTCCGTTGGATTCTAGACACCCTATAATACTAAAGGGTGTTTTTTATTGGGGTATAGAACTTTAAGTTGGCATCACTTTTTTAACTGGCGGCCATTTTGTCAGCTGTCAAGTGATTTATATTTAGTTTGGTTTGCCATTTCATCATGAACAGGTTGACAAAAGAACAACGCTTGCAAATCGTGCAAATTTATTTCGAAAGTAATGGTTCAGTTCGCGAAGTTCACCGCAAGCTCCGTCCATTTTATGGTCGACATAATCGTCCATCAGAGCAATTAATTCGGTTAACCATGGATCGTTTTCGCACTACGTTTACTCTATGTGATAATACGCATCCGCAGAGACGTCGAACAGTGCGCACCGAAGAAACAATTGCCGCTGTAGAGCAAAGTGTTGAAGAGGACCCGAATGAATCGATTCGCCGACATTAAAACGATTTTCTTGTGTTTTATTTCAATTCGAAGTTCTATACCTCAATAAAAAACACCCTTTACCTTCGTCTCATCCCATCACAGAATTGTATGTGGCTGATGTGCACAAGAGGATGAAGCATCAGAATTTCGAAGCAACAATATGCGAGATCAGAAGACTGTATTGGATTCCACGCCTTCGAAGGATTTTGCGTAAGTGCATTTCCAATTGCTATACTTGTAGATTCCGTAGTTCATTACCAGTGCCGCCACTTATGGGATCGTTGCCAGAGGACCGACTAACATCATACGTTAGACCCTTCTCCTATACAGTATTGGATTATTTTGGGCCCGTGATAGTATCCATCGGTCGTCGTCAGGAGAAACGTTGGGTAGCTCTATTTACCTATCTCACTATTAGAGCTATCCATCTAGAAATTGCATATGATCTATCCACTGACGCATGTATGCTTGCAATTCGAAATTTTATTAATCGCCGTGGAACTCCAACAAAATTCCGGAGCGACAATGGAAAAAACTTTATTGGAACCGACCGGATTGCCAAGCAGTACAGTGAAGTGTTTGATGTTGTCAGGGTGCAAGAGGAGCTGTCCATTAAAGGCATTGGGTGGCAATTTAATTGTCCACATAACCCATCTGCGGGAGGTGCATGGGAACGCATGGTTCAATGCGTAAAACGTTTGTTACGACTTACATTAAAAGAAAAATCACCACGTGAACACACTCTCCAAAGCTTCCTGATTGAGGCGGAAAATGTTGTTAACTCTCGCCCACTGACACATTTACCGTTGACGCACGAGGATGAGGAGCCACTAACACCCAACCATTTTTTACTACGAGCAGCAAACACTGACCAAACTCCGGCCTGTGCCATAACAGATAAACCAGCTGTATTGAAAAAAACAATGGCGAATTTCCTGACAATTACGAGATCATTTTTGGAATCGATGGATACATGAGTATTTGCCCACATTGACCAGGCGCTCAAAATGGTGTAGCTTTACGAAACCAATAGCAGTTGGCGACTTGGTCCTTATATGCGATCCGGCCATTTCACGTAGAGATTGGAAAAGAGGTCGAATATAGAAGGTGTATGAAGGCCGTGATGATGTGATTCGCAGAGCATATGTAAGGACAAATACTGGTATACTGAGGCGCCCAGTTTCCAAACTCGCTATCCTCGATTTAAATTAGTGAACCGTGGTCGATTCACGGGTGTGGGGATGTCGCTGAATGGCTTAAACTTTTTTTGTTTGTTACGGCGATATTCTATGTTAATTTTATTTTTATTCTGTGAGGCTCCTTAATGTAAAGTTTGAGTAATTTTGTCATCTGCTTTGTCGTCATTTGTTTATGATGTTTTACATTCCCTTTATATGTGTACATATGTACCAAACTCACTGCAGTGTATTCTACATATGTAGTTTATTATTAAAAGCCGTTAGTATTCTTTACAAAGAAATTGAAACAGAGGCTTTATTCGTTTTTAAAATGACTGTTGAAATCATTTTTGTAAGGGAAAACACTGCGGTGAGTAGTTGGTCATATTTTTATGTGTAATTTTCTACCATTTTTTGTTTAATAGAAATAAACCATCATCAATATATTTGGATCGTTTTTATTTGGAATTTGTGGAGTTAAATTCGCCCCTTATAAATCTCCGTCGTAGTCAGCGACATTAGCTTTCTCAACAAACCACACCTCCGCGTCAACGCATAGTCATCACAAAATGGTCTTCAGTTTAGACCATATGTCCTTGGTTGTAGACTCGCTTTGTATATGAACGTACAAATTCGGTCATATGTATGTAGTTCACCAACCTGGACATGGCCTTCGCTAGTACACCGGCAACAGTCTCAGTACCTTGAATCGCTTTCCAGTACCCTTGCAGCTTCATTGCATGCTCTACAGTAAACTTCCACTGATGATAGTTTTCTCTGCCTTGGCGATCAACTGGGCCCATAACCTGTTGAAATGTGAAGAATGGTTTTCACAGTGGCTTATTAAAACACCGTCTTATGCTTGGCATACAATAATCGAGACTGACTTTATTTAAGTTTAAATCACTCTCTTTTCGATCACGTTTTATCTGACATTTAGATAAGCGAAACTAGAAATAAGATTGTCATTAATCACTACCATCAAAATGGAAATATTATCAAAAAGTGATTCCATAATAGGATGGTATTAGTGATGGAAGAAAGCAAAGAGGTCCATACACGCGTGCAATTTACCTAAGTTTCTTAGGTGAAATACAACTTTAAAAGTTCTTTGGCAACTCATACAAACGAAGATGACTTACTTTTTGTAGCTTTTTGTTCCTCCGTCTGGAAACAAAAAATTTTTATTTTAAATATTATGCTCATATGATATTAAGACTGTTTTTTCTTTGATGCTTCTATTGCTTTTTGCTGTTGTCGTTGCTGCTGGTGTGTTGATTGGGACGTATATATTAGGCTGATGATGCTGTTGTTGTAACTGCTGTCTGTTGCGATGAGTTAACAGCAACAGCATGGGTTTATGGTTTCTTTTCTATATCGTTCTCAAAAAACAGTATTTTGTTGATCAATGTTGTTGTTGTTAGTGTGGTGGTGGTTACTGCCGTGGATGATGTTGTTGTCATTACCCACATATTGTTTGTATGTCGCTGAAGCACAACCTCCGCCACCCCCACAACATGTGAACTGCCAATCATAAAATAATTAAATTAATAATGACGAAAGAAACATTTGAAAACACGCACAGCTACACTTACCTTGTTATAATTGTACGTTTTTCGGCTATCCCCAAACACGATCGATACCAGAGGCTCGCTGTTGTTTTTGTTACGAAAGACAAAAGATGTTCCAGCACCACCGGGTGGAGAACCAAATGCGTATTGCATAAATACCACTGCTACCGAAACCATTTACGGCACCACTTGTCGAAATCGTATAATGTTGCTCCGAAATGTAACTAAAATTGGTATTAATAAATTAAAAGATTAATCAATCTTCATTTTGCGAGTGAAAAATAAATAAATTTTAATTTATCCATACTTAATTCTTCGTCCGTTGTTTCTTCTGTTCTGTTACTTTTGGTTTTCTTGTAATTCTAATCATCGAAATTCACTTTGACAAAGTTAATGAAGCATTTGCTCATATACGTATTTTTGAAAGTATCTGCTACAAAATTAATGAAATTGGCAACTTACATATTCATACCTACACCATTATCCAACTAACTAATTAATTTTAGGAAAGAAACTTGCGTAAAAGCTACAAATTTCTAAATTTGAAAAAATAACATGGCGGAATATTTTAAGGTACATAAGCATTGAACACCTATCAAGTAAACTTATTTACTTCTACGAAAGAAGCACGTGCGTAATTTACACATGTACGAGAGAAATTTAACATTTACTTGTATGACTTCTGTCAACTCCATATAAAAAAGATGTGCAAAGTTGAATTCGGTATTTTTACACAAGTTTTTTTCTGCGTGTACATAAGCACTGATCACCTACCAAGTAAACTTAGTTATTTATACAAAAGAATCACATGTGTAATTTACACATGTACGAGGGAAATTGAGCATTTACCTGAATGACTTCTGCAACTCTATATAAAAAATGATTTACAAAGTTGAATTCGGTATTTTTACACAAGTTTTTTTTCTGCGTGTAGATTTCGCAAGAAAAGTGACACATGGTGTGTTGATTTAAAAAAATAAAATTTTTTAAAATTTAAAAAACCAGTTAAATGTTATCACAAAAATAAGAAAATATCTAAAAAGCAAAGCATTTCACAACTCTATTTAACTACACGTTTTTGAAAATCAAAAAAATGTCTAAAATCAACACACCTTACTTTTAGGCCTGTTCGATGGCTGGCTAGCTTAAAATTAAGAGACTTGATAAGGTCGCAACATTTTTACACATTGGTTTTATTTAAATAAATCACAGATTAAAATCTGGCACCATCTTACTCGGTAACTAAAAGTAGTAAGCTACTTTCTCGTTAAGCGAGTAAATTCCATACAAAAATTAGCTATTAAGCCCTATCGAACAGGCCTATTATACTCCAAGTTGTAATGTTGTTCAACCGATGAACTATACGTTACGATTCTGTTTAGGTGCACCAACATCCAATAAAATATTATATGCTTGTGGTTGTCAGTACTGTAAAACTTGTGAAAGGGTAGTTCATGTTATTGGCTGTAATTCAAATTGTATTAAAAGTAAGTGTTTCAGGTCAGGTTGATGTTGAGTGTTGATTTATACTATATTTATATTTCTCCGCTTTAGAATTATGCAAGGTCTCGGTCTTCAAAGCATTAAAAAAAACCCAGCAGTAAGAATTTGCACAATAAATATTATGGTCGTTATGGTTGCATAATCATGTCTATATTGTATTTATAACCTTAGCTTATCCCACTTTATGTGTGTGTAGCTGCTGGAGCGGCTGGTGCGGTGTTTTATATGTTTCGCTTGGCAACAAGGAATCCTGATGTAACTTGGAACCGTTCGTCGAATCCCGAACCCTGGCAAGAATATAAGGATAAGCAGTACAAGGTAATTAATTCCTAATTCATTTCTCTTTGTGCATTTTTTGCTGAATAACATCTTTTCAGTTTTATTCTCCAATAAGGGACTACACTAAAACTAAATCACCTGCTCCCAACTACGAAAACTAAATATGTATGAATATACGAAATTGTATATATTGTAGATGTTTGCAATACTATACAAATAAAAGTTTGAGCAATTAAACTGTATTATATAAAGATTTCTTTTTATTCTTTGGGCGCCCATTTTAGGTTAAAAAGGAATTTTCTAACATGCAAAAATGAATTATTGATGGGTTACGATGAATCTCGCAATCACTTCACAATCAACTTTGATGACTTAAATATTGTGTGGCCAACGGGTCACCGTCTGTTTTTGTGTTTTTTTGGCTACATGAACATCAGAGGAAACTCAAAAAGTAATCAGGTTTGCAACAATATCAAAACCAAGGTGTATTTATATCAGGTGAAAGCAGGTGCCCAACTGGATGAAATTTTTTGCATTCAATTGTAACTGTCAAATCGAATATATTTTGCTTTGACACTATGGCTAACTCTTCAAAAAATTACTTGTATTTTGTTGTTGTCGAATTTGTGTTTGCTCTGCAAATACACATATATAAATACGCCTTGATCAAAACTCAGATGAGAAAACGAAAACAATTTTAAAGGAGAGAGTATGAAATCAGATGACTCAAGATTTTTCGACTGCGGCGCTCTTTAAAGCTTTCAGAATTATATTACAAAAATTATTTAAAAATATTTTTCTCATGTGGTGAAGACCATTTATGATTTATTTAGCACGGTGCACACATCATATATATTCCTTCTTCACCGTCATAATTGTCTATCTCATCGTCTATTTCCTAACCCAATGCATCTGCAAGTTCCTTTTTATACCCTCCGCCTAAGGATGGGGTTATATTCACTTTTGTCATTCCGTTTGTAATACCTTAAAATATTCATGGGAGACTCCATAAAGTATATATATTTTGGGTCGTGGTAAAATTCTAAGACGATCTAGCCATGTCCATCTGTCTGTTGAAAGCACGATAGCGGCCGAACGAAATGAGCTAGGAGGTTCAAATTTTCCCTAAATGTGTCTTATGGCTGCAGATCGGTTGGGATTGAAAGTGGGTGAAATCTGCTTTATATGCACTTGAAATTTGTTGCGTACATTCATTTTGTAGCGTAAAAGCACCAAAAAGTAAATACACGTTTTAGCGGGTGGAATAGGACAAAGAAGGAAAAAATGGTACAAATCACCCTTATCGCGAATAAAACGGGAATTTATTCACGTGTATTTTTCTATTCCCCTGTAGGCTTAAGATGGTAATATGAATATAATCCGGGAATATGTTCCATTTCTTTGCGTTGTTATAGAAATAATACAGTCAAATCGAATTAAGGAAGCAGAAGAAATTTTATAAAATTACCATAAATCACGATAGGAAATTTAAGGGAACAATTCATTCCCGAAGAAATTTTATTCGCGATAGGGGTGAATGGTGCGATAATAAATAGAAAAATGAAATTTGGAATGAACATTCCTCCATATGCGTAGATCCGTAAAATAGAGGGATTTTTCAAAATTCGTACTTTTAAGGGATGCAATTGGAATCGGTGTGTACTTTCATCTGACTGTGAAGATGGGTAATGGGGCAAATGGGGATGAAATGGTACCAACCAAACGGCTACAGCTATAGTAATGAAATTCGGTGTGTACACTTCTGTAAAAATATCAAACGTATAAGTAAATAATAAAAACATTTCAATGGAAATGTCTTTCGACAGTGAATAAATTAAAATAATATCAGCTTTATGTGAAAATTAGGTTTCTGACATTTATGGTTTCCGCAATATTCATTTCAAACGCAAAAAGTTCGCATTCGCATTGGTGAAAGATCAAACACCCATTACTCTATGTCCAGTGTTTAAATATAAAACTTTATTTTTTAATTTTTATTCACCATTAAATAAGTTTCAAAATCCGCGGAAAAGAATCATTAACTGAATACAAACAATAAAAACAATGCATTACTTTATTTACGTCAAAAATCATAGCGTCATTAATATTTGGGTTTTCTTAAAAAAGGATAATTAAGAAGGCAAAAACATCTTTTTGTGAATATTTAGTATTTATTATGCGAGGGATACGACTTTTACACGTTTTTGTATATTTTCCACGATTTTTCTGGTACAGGAAATTCGTATTTTACCACATTTTTCATGATATCGTTTTTATAGCTCGTTTTTGGAGGATATTGAGTGGCGGAGAATACGGAGTTCCAATTCATCCCACAAATTTTCGGTGGGGTCCATGTCTGGGGATTGGGGAAGGGGTGGAGCACGTTTGGACAGTCATAAAGAAGGAATAAACTTGTTTTGTATTTCTTAATATCCTCAGGTAACCTTCTTTATTTAGAATCAAATATATCAATTTTTCGAGTCTATTTATCCCCCTAAGCCAAGACGTGGCCATTACCAAACTTAATTTTGGGTTTCAGATTTTGTAGTCCCAATTCTTCGTTTGATTTTCTCCATAACATTGGGACTACATTATCTGAAACAGAACATTAAGTATGATGAGTAATGGCCACGTCTTGGCTTAGAGGGACAAATAGACTCGAAAAAATGTAGATGGATATCTAAAGATCCATAAGAAGTTACTGAATGCCTGACATGTATTAAGGATGTGCATCACAGTAAGACTATTTGGACACATAGATAGTTTGTCCAGTTTTTTAATAATATATTTGTGGGAGAAGATGGTATGTCCAAGACGGATGCTGCTAAACACATATACTTTGTCTTTATCGACATTGATTGTGTAAGATGGTGATATATGGAGAGGGTTGACCAAGTTTTTTGTTGGTGGCTAATTTGGAGCTTTATTGATTCAACTTTTATATTGTCGTTTAATATCGATTTTTTTATGAAGGGATTGGTGATTAATGGAGCAGATGCAGCGTTTTATCGGATTCATCATTTCCGATTAATCTAATATGGCTTGGAATCCAGTGAATATGAATTGTATCATTGTTGGAGAATCAAACGACTTTGTACAAATTACTTTAAAATATAAATATTATTAGAATAGACATACGTATTTAATTTATGAATTTGTTAATTGTCAATACGAAAATATTTTTCAATTCCCAAATAAAATTTCATTAAAATCGTGTGTTCTTAAGAGGGAATAAAATCCACTCTTAGTGTTCTACAACAGGTTATGGACCTTTTATAATCGAGTTTTTAAGAACAACTAAACAGCTCCGATGCTGAAGAATGACACGTGAAACGGTGTCAATTTTGCAAGGCAAAAGGACATCTGAAGAAAGACTGCTGGAAGTTACTTTTACTATTACTATTACTTTTAAGGACTCGAAGCGTTTTGACGAATGATGGACAAGAAATCGGTTTTGCACAACTATCATCTGGTCTATTTCATTTGCGCCAGGAGCAACTTGCTATGGTCGCTGAATGCAATTCATGCATTTGTTGAACCGAAGACATATAATGAAGCTCTGAAATCGGAACAACGCGAGGAATGGATCACTGGTATGAAAAAAGAATTTTCATCTCTAAAAAAGTTGGGTACATGTGAGCTGGTAGTACAACCTGAAAATGCGAATGTTAATGCGAAAGTTCTAAATGGGCGTACAAAATAAAACGTGATGCTGAAGGAAGAGCACACAGATTTAAAGCTAGATTGGCTAGTGGCTCGTGGATTTTCACAGAAATATGGGTTGAATTATGACGAGGTCTTTGTCCCGGTAGTTAAACAAACAACACTTTGAGCTTTATTGTTAGTTGCAGGAGCCAATAATGACGTCAGAATGGTGAACTTAAGGAAATCATTTATATGAAGAAGGTTTTAAAGAATGTGAATAATAATATCGTACGCAATTTAAAGAAAAGTATACGTGGACTTAAACAAGTTGTTAACGTTCGGAACAACTCTCCATCGACTACAGATCCATGCCAGTTAGGAATGTCAAAAGTGGTTAACCGTTGGTATGCACGGCCACCGTCAACAGGTTTTTGAAAACCGGGAAAGCGGTGTTTTCATGTCGGTTGACCGGTTTTTTAAATACAAAAACATTTGAATTTGTTGGATATAAAATTCATTAAAATATGGAATATAAAATATGAAGATTAGTTTACTAGCTGTGTGTGTTCAGGAACTGGGGTGGAGGGATTAGATTGACCCAACAGATTGATTTGCGATATGAATTTAGAGAACTGATTACAAAATTGAAACTTTTAAAAATCAGCAAAAAAGAACCGAACCTACAATATTATATGGAGAAGTGAAACGCCGATTGTTTAGTTTTTATGAGTTTTTAAACAACTGAGTTTTTTTGCAACTTTTCCAGGACTTCTATGTCCGAGGTTGCTGAAATGGGAAAGGACCTCTGGGCGATATATTCAAGATTTAATAAGTGTGCATCCAATCTGGATAAATACCAACAATTGGATGAGTTTGCTAAGTCTCCGGAAGTTTCAGGCCAGAAACGTAAGAGAACGGCGAGGACGGCGTCTGCTAAGCCCTCGTCTGTGAAATCTGGTACACTTAACACCATTGGATCGGATGGCGTTGTTTCGATAGCCTCGGCTGTTCCTGAGGCTATGGCTACTGTAGTCGGCGGGTCAGTCACTGTGGACAGTGATACCCCGACTTTTGCTTCGGTTGCAGGGCCGGTGCCTGATGTGGCTGATCAGCCGCGGCAAAATCAGACGCCAGTTGTAGCGGGTCCTTCTCTGGCCCGTGTGAATGCGACTGGTCGGCCGGACCCAGTTGCTGTTGCCGGTGGTGTCCGTCCACATCGTTCTGGAGGAAATTCCGGTGGATTGTCCATGGCTCCGGAAATGAAAATGGTTTTCGTTTCCCGTTTCGCTCCGGATACGACCGTGAAAGATCTAAATTGTTTTATTAAGTCGAAAATTGAGGGTGACTTCCGTATAAAGACGTTTAAACTGAAGTCATCCTTTGTCCAAAGTCGGGCATCGTTTAAAATTGTTGTGTCGAGGGGAATTTTCTACAAGCTAATTGTCCCCTCATTCTGGCCATCTAGGGTTTTTGTCAAAGAGTTCGTGGATAGGGTTGACAATCTGGCGCGTCTCCCATCAATGTCAGTCACTATCCCAAAAAAATTAAGCAGCTCTTTTAGTGTTGGGTATCAGAATGTTTGAATACGAAGTTTTGGACTCTGAGATTTTATGTGGGAGATATGTTGTATTTAGGAAGGATCGCGTAGGGAAAATTGGTGGCGGTGTTCTTATCGCTGTTGCTAATGAGTTCTCATCCGAACGCTTTATTCTACAAGGGCTTGATGACATTGAATTTATTGCAGTCCTTATTAATATGGGACGTAGTAAGTTGTTTGTCACATGCTCTTATATTCCTCCATCGTCCGAGTTGTGTGTATATGAGAGGCACTTGACTGCGATTGGTATGGTTGCTTCGAAAGCAGGTGATTTGGACCATGTTATGATTTTGGGAGATTTCAATTTACACACAATATCTTGGCTTACCTTGCCTGATGCGGAGGGTTTAACTCCGTTGACGTCAACTTTTAATTCGGATGATTGGCCTTTGCATATAGTTAGACTCTTTACTGATTTAAATTTGTTTTAGATCAATTATGTGGGAAATGTAAATGCTAGGCAACTTGACCTAGTATTTGTCAATGATCCCCATTTCTTCGAGATCAGTAGGTATCCTCCCATATCTATCCCGGAGGACGACTATCATCCTACCTTGAGTATATCAATGTTGTATTCTAGTGATTCTTCTCCCTCTGCTTCACACGATAATCGTACCATTTATTGTTTCAAGAGAACCAACTTTGTTATGCTAAATTCTCTTATCCAGGATGTTGATTGGAATTCTGTTTGTAGCTGTTGTCACTATACTGATCATGACATTGTTGTAGACTCTTTAAAAAATTTAAGAGGACTGGTTTAAATTCTGACTATATCAAATACTCCGTTGCTAGGTCGAGATATAGCATTGAGTCTCAGAGACTTTATAGGATCTACTTGGAGATACTAAAGAATGATTTTAGGAAGAACCCTAGATCTTTTTATGACTTCGTGAATCTTAAGCGTAGATCCGCATCTAAGCCAACTAGGATTAGAATGGATGGTTTAGAATTTTGTGAAGATCAGGCGATTGCTGATTGTTTTGCGAAGTTTTTTGCCACGACTTATTCTGAACGATCTTATCGATCGAATGACACTTATCATTTTAATGTCTCTGCATTGAATCAACTGGAAATCCCTGTATTTGATTTACCCTTGGTTTTGTCCAATTTGAATGATCTTAGATCCACGAATAGTGCCAAGTATAATTTTATGTGTCGATTATGGATGGCAACCAGAGTTTAGTGGCGTTGCTAGTTGCCAAATTTGCATTACGGATGGCAACTACGACCGACAGTTGTCAATTTCAGTTGCTAAAAAGGGGATTTTTCGGCAACCATTTATTTCTGGTTGCCTTGTAATTTTTCTAATTGGTGTGTAATTTTTTAAAGAAATAAAAAGTGAAAATAAGAGGTAAATTACATTTATTTTTAATTATTCATATATTCAATATTACATATTTTTTTCTGGTGTTTGTAGGCTTCATGATGGTTAAAATTACCACAAAGCAACAATTTGAAATCCTGGTAAACAAAATGGAACTTAACCCTAACGTAGCTCGCGGTGTACGGGTTTTTGGTGAAACCAAAGCCACTACGGATGAAGTGTGGAAGGGAATTGCCGATAATTTAAATAGCTATGGTTCACCTACACGTACTCCAGAAGATTGGCAGAGAGTGTGGATTCATTTTAAGGCAAAATTAAAAAAGAAACTGGCAGAAAATAAAAGAAACGTTAACACCACAGGTGGTGGGCCATCGCAAGAAGTGCCTTTATCGCCATTGGAGCAGGCGGCAGCGGACCTGTTGCAAGTTGATTTGGCTGCAACTCCAGTGGGTAATCTGTTTGGCGTTCTAGAGATATTGGAAGCTTTTTCTTCCTCTGTTTATTTGGAAACAATCCAAATTTTACATAGCTTTTGCTCTATTATTTGGACAACTTCGCTCAAAACCACGGGCAATGTGGGTTGAGCCATGCTGAGGTTGAAGTCATTGCCATGGGACTTCTGAAAACTTCCCTCCGCAAAAAACCTCAAAGCTGCACACACTTTTAAGAGTGGAGGTATCTTTTTTAAAGCAATTTTTTAATTCTTCCACTAAATAGACAACAGCATCTTTAAGCCTTAAAGCTAAGACGAACAATTGTTTATTGAAAAATTTTCAAGATAGAAACATCTACTCACAGTACAGATGGCAATTCTAAGGTATTAGAGCTATCTCTTAAATTCCTCCTAATAGATGCCACGTCCTGGGCATCTTCTTCTTCATCAAAAAAAAAGATCCACTGAGCTAATCATTAAAAATTAAATTTTTCTTGTTGAAATTTACTATTTTGAGTTGAATTGTTTGTTTTGTTTACAAAATTTTTAGTTGCCAAAGTGTCAAAACACTATTATCGACGGCAACTGACAAAAGTTGTCATACATAATACTTATTTTTATTTCAGTTGCGTTGCCAGTCGACAACTCAACTGGAGTTTGGTTGCCATCCATAATCGACCCATTAAATTCTGTGCTAGTGGTTTGGCTATTCCGCTAACATTGTTATTTAATACTTCATTGAGATTTGGATATTTCCTTTGGCTTGGAGGAGTTCATTCATTGACCCCCTCCATAAGTCTGGCAGTCTAATTGACGTGTCAAACTACAGAGGGATAGCTAAGTTGAGCTATTTGAGAAATTGGTTACTGAGGTGGTATCTCATAGGGTTTCTTCTATATTGAGTCCATACCAACATGAATTTCGTAAGGGCTTTTCTACTGTTACAAATTTAATTCAGTTTACTTCTCACGTTATTGATGAATTTGTTCAGGGTAATCAGACTGATGTCATCTATACGGATTTTAGTAAAGCATTTGATAAAGTGAACCATGAACTTTTGCTATATAAATTGGTTTTAGCTCTGACTTCTTGAAGTGGATATCTTCGTATCTTTCGAATCGCTCACAGATTGTTAAATTTGGAAATTCTTATTCTAAACGAATTCTGATTCCATCGGGAGTCCCTCAGGGTAGTCATCTAGGGCCTGCTTTATTCTTATTATTCATAAATGACCTTCCAGAGTCTATTATTAACTCTAAACTTCTAATGTATGCAGATGATGTACAAATATTTTTTTCTTATGATTGGCCAGAATCTTCTCATCCATTGCAGACTGACTTGGATAGTTTTGGACGCTGGTGTGACATAAATTGCATGGAACTCAATCTAAGGAAATGCAAACATATGAGCTTCTTTTGATCGAACCCGAGATTTGTCAGGTATAATATTGGAGGAGCTGAGTTAGAGGTAGTTGATTCTTTCGTGGACCTTGGTATTCTAATGGATTCCAAACTGAATTTCAACAATCATATTATTACTATGGTTAACAAAGCATATGGTGTTCTTGGTTTCATTAAGCGATGGGCTAAGGAGTTCTCTGATCCTTACGTGACGAAACAACTATTTACATCGCTTGTCAGGCCTATTCTGGAATATGGTTCCGTAGTGTGGGATCCTCAGTATGGAATCTATATTGATAGAATTGAGTCAGTTCAGAAAAAATTTTTTTCATTAAGACACATTGGAATAGTGATTTTGTTCTTCCCCCTTATACTAGTAGATTGAAGTTGATCGACTTGCCATCCTTAAAAAGCAGACGTGTTATGTTAAACACCGTGATGGTTTATAAGGTCATAAATGGTGATTTCTCTTCTGACTATATTATTTCTAGGATTAAGTTTAACGTGCCATTTATACCTTTTAGATACTATCAATTCATCCATATTGACTTTCAGCGTACGAATTATGCTTCCGCAGAGCCCATTCATAGGATGTGTATTGATTTCAATTCATTGTGTCACATCATAGATTTCGGATTAGGAATCGATAAAATAAAGTCGAGGATTTTCTCCTGCTTGGATGTTTACTTTGTTGTGACATGTTTACTTTAATATATTTAGTTACTAACTTTAAGAATAACTTTTATTTGCATGTGATACTAATATTTCGGTGTCCACCCTCTACTGCTTAGCCGCCATGGTTCGGACTATGGTGTATACGCTGTCTCTACGTTATGGGGACGTGGCCCTCTCGGTCGGCAGGGGCGGGTGTGAGAGGCGTTGGGACCGTTCGTTTAAAAGGTTATAAATGGTGATTTCTCTTCTGACTATATTATTTCTAGGATTAAGTTTAACGTGCCATTTAGACCTTCTAGATACTATCAGTTCCTTCATATTGATTTTCAGCGTACGAATTATGCTTACACAGAGCCCATTCATGGAATGTGTATTGATTTCAATTCATTGTGTCACATCATAGATTTCGGATTAGGAATCGATATAATAAAGTCGAGGATTTTCTCCTGCTTGGATGTTTAGTTTGTTGTGACATGTTTACTTTAATATATTTAGTTACTAACTTTAAGAATAACTTTTATTTGCATGTGATACTAATATTTTGTTTAATATTTTTGTTATGCCGGCTGTTGATATTTGATCTGTAGCCAGTGTCCACCCTCTACTGCTTAGCCGCCATGGTGCGGACTATGGTGTGTACGCTGTCCCTACGTTATGGGGACGTGGCCCTCTCGATCGGAGGGGGCGGGTGTGAGAGGCGTTGGGACCGTTCGCAAATGTGTGTTAAAGAATTATACATTCGGTCTGGGATAATTCTTCAAAAACAAAATCAAAGTACTTTTATAAATACCTTTATCGAATATTCTGTACACTGTAGAAGAGTGTCTACGCTGGGCACCCTAATTTAAGTATAGTTTTTAAATGTGAATAGTACACGAAATACAACTTTGTATAATATCGAAAGTGAAGAATACAAAAGTAAAATTAAAAAAAATGACAAACTGTCAAAACTAATAATAAAGAGTGGTTAAATTGTAAGGGACGATGTTGAATGCGAACCACACCTAAACGTCAAGTTTTTTCTGCATTTCATTTGACATTTCTCAATTTCAGACCAATTCAATTTGAACCATGGAAAGATACACAATCGTGCAACGCGGTAAAGTTATTCAGGCTCAGTTATTCGTGCAATTCGCGTTTTTTTCGGTCAACTTAATCGTCCTTATGTGCGTACAATCGAAAAAATCGTGCAAAAATTTACAATTGACTCAAGAACTAAAGCCTCTTGACCATTCCAAACGTCGTCAATGGTCAGAACGGTGGCAAGAAATGGCAACAGTGGATGATCAATTTTCGAAGAAAATCATCTTCATTGATGAGGCACATTTTCAGCTCAGTGAATTCGTCAATAAGCAGAATTGCTGCATTTGGGCGAATGGTAGTCCAAGAGTGATTGTCGAAAAACCAATGCACCCAACAAAAGTGACTGTTTGGTGCGGTTTATGGGTTGGCGGCATCATCGGGCCATATGTTTTCCAAAATGAGGCCGGTCAGTAGAGTTGGGTCGTTCCGGAACGAACTCGTTCAATTGAACGAATCCCTTGGTGGAACGATTGGAACTGGTTCCTGCACATTCATTCCATCGTTCACTTCGTTCCATTATTATTGTGCTTGTGCTCAACTCTCGTTCATTCACTAGTTCAGTGATGTTTCCGTTCGCTTTAACATTGGATAGCTGATTAGTTGTTGCCACAATATTTTCTTAGTGCTAAGACCGTTCACAGTGGCCTGGGCATTAATCCTAGGAAAACTGAGCTAGTCCTATATACAAGGAGATATAACATAGAACTATTTAGGAAGCCAATCCTTGATGGAACGGAGCTCAACCTCTCTCAGGAGGCCAAATACCTTGGTGTCATCCTAGACCGGAAGTTGAACTGGAATAGGAACACAGAGGAAAGGTATAAAAAGGGTCTAAATGCACTCTACATGTGCAGGCACTCCATAGGTAAGAGCTGGGGTCTGAAACCAAAAGTTGTAGACTGGATCTACCGATCGGTTGTTAGACCCATTATTACTTATGGTTGTCTGGTATGGTGGAGCGCAATGAGAGTGAGTAAACTCCGGGCAAAATTAATGAAAACGCAAAGGCTAGCAGGACTGAGCATTACGGGAGCCATGAAAAGCACTCCACAAGCAGCAATGGATGTAATTCTACATCACCCATCTCTGGACCACTTCACAGAGATGATTGCTGCCATGAGTGCTATAAGACTCAAAGAATCAGGATGCTGGAAAAATAGACCTTATGGTCACGCAAGGATAGTTCAAGGAGGGATACTGGGTGTTCACGAATCGGTCATCAATGGAGGTACAGACTATATGGTGCCGGTTCTGGTCTTCTCACCCTTACCACAGATGTTTATACCAAAGAGATCAGACTGGGACAATGGTGAGCCCTTCACAGGGCTTTCGGTCTACACTGATGGTTCAAAGATGGAACAGGGCACAGGAGCGGGATTCTACATTGAATCACTACAGATACGCAAGTCTCTCCGACTCGACGACAACTGCAGTGTTTTCCAAGCAGAATTACTGGCAATAGAAAGGGCAGCAAGATTTCTATCAAGCGAGAACATTCCGGTAACCACGGATATAAATTTCTACGTAGATAGTCAGGCAGCAATGAAATCAATCATGTCACACACTGTCAAATCAAGGCTTGTGCTGAGTTGTAAACGCTCACTAGATAACCTCAACGACCATACCGTCCGTCTCTGCTGGGTTCCCGGACATAGCAATGTCAAAGGAAACGAGATAGCAGATGAACTGGCTAGAAATGGTTCGTCCTTGGAAATCAATAGAGCTGACAACCTAGTAAAACCACCGATTGGCACGTTTTACAGACTGATTGAATCAAGAAAATGGTCACAGATGAACGCAGCAAATAGTTTGTCAACCTGTAGGATCGCCAGGGCCACATGGCCAAAGATCGATAGGGGCAAAACCAGAACTCTACTAGAGCTAAACAAGGCAGAAATTCGAACTTTGATAGGTATCTACACAGGGCATTAGTGCACTAGGAGTAGGATCTCAAGGTGGCAGTTGGACATTGAGGATCACTGTCGATTATGTGAGGATGAGGAGGAGTTAGAATCTATCGAGCACATAATCTGCAGATGTCCAGCGCTTTGTGCACGTAGACACAAATACCTAGGAAGTTATTTTATTAACAACATAGAGGATATTGCAACCCGTACCGTTTATGACCTTTTGGGATTCTCAAAAGGACTAAATCGGATCAGGGGTGGCTAGTAAAGAACATGGATGTAACCGCATAGACAGTTTGCGACTAACAAAGAAAGAGAGCCATAAAGGCTTACCACCACCATAGGTATACCGGATGACACTCAACAAATTTTCTTACCTAGTCGTCTAAACTAAAAACACAACTTCATATTCTCCTACCCCCATATCCCTTTCCAAAATCCTCTTATTTCCCTCACATTCCATATATCATCTATCACCCCTTCCTAAATCCTATCCCTCCCTACCCCTTTCCTATAAACTACAACCTTATTTTTTCAGATAACGGAAGGATTTGCACAATGGACCCAACTGGGTCTCCGAGTGTTCAGAGTGCAGGAGCATTCTTGTCCTTTAAACCAAACCAAACCAAGACCGTTCACATTACATACACATAACATGGATTAAGAACTGTTGTAATTTGAATACAACATACTTAACTATATTTTCAACTTTCTCATGTTTTTATTACGTTCTTAAACAAACAGAACGAGCAAACAAACAATGCTGTGACGTTTGAACGACTGAATTAGTCATATGAGCGAAGGATCCAAAAGGAACGATGGAACGAAAAGAAAGAACGAGTTCCTTTGCCGGATCGGAACGAAAAGGACCGGTCCGATCAGTGAACGATAATGCCCAACACTACCGGTCAGGTAGTTACTGTGAATGGTCTTCGCTATCGTGAGATGATAACGAACTTTTTATGCAGAGATACAAGCCGACCGACTTTGATCCGACTAGCCACCGCCGCCGCACATTTCTGCACCAGCCGCGCCGCCGCCTATTTCATCGGCTCACATCGGCTTCAACCACGCCACCGATATTTTTTAGATCTGACAGAGTTCATCTACACGCAAAGAAAAAAATGTGAGAAATCATACACGAAAGGCGTACAAATTACCTAAGTTTCTTAGGTGAAATACAACTTTAAAAGTTCTTTGGCAACTCATACAGAACACTTGGGTAATTTGGTACCAAAAAAACTACTACCAGTTGTGTAAAATTACCTTGTATGTTTTGGCTGTATTTCAAAGCACTTTGTTCCCTTAAACAATTTGCATTTATCAGTATTTAAAAATAAAGTAGTAAATGTACAAATTGATAGAACATAAGTAATCAAATGCCATGTTTCATTTATCTAATTTGGAATGTTTTTTAACTACATTTAATAATATGAAAGACCCAAATCTTTTTATTGATTATTTATTTCCCACCCACATAAAAACGATGATGACTTATTTTTTTAGCTTTTTGTTCTTCCATCAGTAAACAAAAAATGTTTATTTTGAATATTATATTCATATGACATTAAGACCGTTTTTTCTTTGACACTTCTGTTGTTTTTGGTGGGGTTGCAGTTGTCGTTGCTACTGGTGCGTGGATTGGGCATCGACGTACAAATGAGGCTGAGGATGTTGTTGTTGTAGCTGCTGTTTGCTACGATGAGTTAATAGCAAAAATATGGGTTTGTTGTTTCTGTTGTATATCGTTCTAGTACAGTATGTTGATCAATATTTTTTATTGTTGGTGTGGTGGTGGTTACTGCCGTGGATGATGTTTGTATGTTGCTGAAGCATAACTACCGCCACCCCTACAGCATGTGAACTGTCAATCATAAAAGGATTAAATTAATAATGACGAAAGAAACTTTTGATATCACACACAGCCACACTTACCTTGTTATAATTGTACGTTTTTCGAATATCCTCAAACACAAAATTTGTAAATTGGGAAAAAGAACATGGTGGAATATTTTAAGGTACATAAGCACTGAACACCTATCAAGTAAACTTAGTTATTTATACAAGTGATGCACATGTGTAATTTACACATGTACGAGGGAAATTTAGCATTTACTTGTATGACTTCTGTCAACTCCATATAAAAAAGATATACAAAGTTGAATTAGGTATTTTTCACAAGTTTTTTTTTCTGCGTGTAAATGTTTAACCAAATTTGTATTGATGAAAGTGGATTGTACTTAAAAAGATTGTGTTTCAAGAATATATCACTTCTTTTGTGCCTAAGGGGTGTAGTGTTAGTAAACACACATCTGGATGAGTATCAGTAATGTTGCAGTAAATTTACAAAAGAAAATATAACTGTTGACTTAAACAGCCCTACTGCTGCGAATTATATTGATCTTTCTTTGAATTTGGTATCCCACTATATGATGACGTCTATAGTAAATTGAATGATTGTATTTTTATTTGAAAGTCGCATTTATGTATGTCAATTCCAGTCCAGTAAAAAAGAACAATAATCAACAACTACTCTAAGCAAAGTATGTGTTAGCAGTAGGCTTTATCGTCATGGTGCACTTATGCTTCTATTCATGGCTGTGTTTGAACTGAAGATGTTTCATTTTGGCCACCCTTCTGTAGGGCACACAAATCTAGCAACGATGATCTTCGTCGGCACACACATGTATATTTTGGACTTGAAGTTCCATTGTACTCCGATATACCATTTGCACTGTTCGGACTCTTTTGGTATATGAACCTTATTATTGTGTCAAAGTAGGTAGAGCCCTTCCATTCTTTGGAAGGATTATGATATTCAAGATGTCTCGTCAAATATGCCTCAAAAAATTGTAATTGCAAAAAAATTATTAAATTATTAAAACAATGGCTCTTTTGCGTGACAAATTCAATGGCCGTGTCACTTGGTGGCGATGTCAACTTACCGACAAGATCATGTGATTTGACACCGTTGGACTTCTTTCTTTGGGGTTATTTGAAAGAAAAGATGTACGTCGATAACCCAGCAACAATTCAAGAGCTAAAGGATGAGATAATTCGTACCATACCAATATTATCATAATAAAATGAAATGGCAATAATTTCCTAAATAATTTGTGTTTTATTCAAAATCAACATCGGCCCTTAAAATTTAACCACCCTTTATTATTCCCGAATAAAAACCCGAACCCGAAGGTAAGTTTTTTTAATAAAACGCCCCAGCTTTTTTAATATAATAGTCCTGTTCGATTGGGGTTACTAGCTTACGATTAAGAGACTTGACTTGGAAGCATCATTGTTGCCCATTGGTTTATCTTAAATGGATCAACAAGAAAAATCTGGCAGCAACGCTACTCTCTTAGCTAGTTTCTTGTTAAGCGAGTAAATTGCATACAAAAATCAAGCCCAATCGAACAGGCCTAATATATAATTTGTTGTTCTTTTTTAATTTGGGTAAACTATTTTATTTTACTCACCTTAAATTTAGAGGGTACATATGATTTTGGACAGAAAAAAAGTGTAACGCATTGAAGGAGTTCCTTAAGAGTATAGTTACCCTACCAAGTCCGCTTCACGACGTTTTAAGTTGTTTGAGCCATGTCCCTCCGTCCGTCCGTCTGGCTGGTGTACACGATAACTCTCGAAAGGAGTTAAGGAATCAATTCAAACTCTTCGCATGGTAATATTTTACCCAAACTTAGTTTAAGTTTGAAGATGGACCACGCCACGCCCATTCTTGTACCTCCCACACAATGACCCATATTCTTATGTCAAATTAAAACTAATGTAACTGTCACACGGATCTTCGGAATCAGCTCTATTTTGGTATTTCAAAATGTTTTTATAATCACTTTAAGTGTACTAAAAATGGCGGGTTTTGACACTCCCCTTCCAGTACCTCCCACACAATCACTTCTTCTATACGGATGATCGGAATACTGTAAAATTTGATGTTTGGCTATGCTTTTATAGAAGTTTGAAACACTTGAAATAGGGCGATATTGTCACACCCCTTCTGGTACCTCCCACACAAAGTGGCATAAACTTTGGTTACAATAAATCTGATATAACATCCATACGGGTAGTCAAAATCATTTGCAATTTTATTTTTGAAAATGTTTTTATAATCACTTTAAACATAAATAATATTATGCCCTTTCTTGTACCTCTCACACAATTTTCTCTGTCCTACAAAAAAGACTGCTATTAACAGCAGACATTGTTTACTGTCCATCAGCAGGCACTTTTTCTGCTATTACAGCAATTTGTCTGCTAACAGCAAATTATCTGCAGTTTTGCTTCAGCAGCCACGCTGCTTAAAAGTTTGCTGGCTACTGAACTGCTGTTAATTAAAATTAAAACAGATTAAAATGGCGCCGGGTCTTATATTTTTATTAGTCCTAGGCAAATGCTAATGAAGTGCATTATATTTTTTCTAAAAAGCATGTTTAATATATTCAACTGGGTTGACGAATCTGTTTTATAGTTATTCGATTTCTCTAAATTCTTTCCGTTGATACCCGATAATGTTAGAAAAATCGTATCAAAGTATTTTACTCCGAGTCCTTTACAATGACAAAATAATCTTAATTTAGCGGTAACAATCGGTTTTAGCTATCAGTTAGTGTCACTAATTAAGCTATACATATTGTATCCATTAGACATACATACATTACATACATACAAACTGCAGTTCAAAGCCCGCTGATATAAATAATAAATGCATTAATGTATGCAAAATAAATTATCATACCCTTAAAGTAATAAATAAAAACCCGTTTTTAAATGTTTGGAGCAAAATAACTATACGGCATTGTTGCGGGCCCTTTCAAAAGCAAAGTTCGCCCCTGTGCACTAAAAAATGCCTGGAGCTTCGCTGACCACATGACCTTTTTCATTCGTGGATGCCACAAAACCACTTTGTCTGCAAATTAGTAGTAATCGTTGGGGAGGGCGTGTCATTAGTTAGGAGGGAAATTCTACTCCACACCCCAAGTCCCATATTTTTGTTTTCCATCGTTGCGATGCCCACATAAGAGTGTGGAAATTAATACCACAGTGGAAACATCGTTGGCAGAGTACCCTTGATGAGCGACCGAGCCATACCGCGGGTAATCTGGGCTCGTATGTTTATAGCAATAGTGGAGGCACTGACGTCCATGTGTTTACCTTACAACACTCGGGTTTGGTACGGAGATTAAGGTATCCACATGAATGTCGGTGTACCCACAATTGCGTATGCTGAAAATATAAATGAAAACAATTATTAAGGGAAAATAATAAAGAAAATGGAAGAAAAAGTAGTTTGTCAGAATGACAAACTGTCATATGTGCACAGTTGTATTGCTAGGTAGTATGCCGGGTGTTTACACTGTACGAGTACGAATATACGTTTATTTTTGTTTGTGTAGTGAGATGTTCGCGCAAGATCTGAACCGATCAGACACATTTTTAACCCAAAAATAGTTTTCTCTAATTAAAAGTTTTGGTTTCTGCTGAAGACTTCAGCACAACCTTTGGTCTTAAACCAAAATAAATGACAACAATACAACATAACAGACCAACAATACATACAAACAACAACAATACACACGAGGTACAGTGAAGACGGGACATACCGTACAACAACAACCTTTGCATTGTTGCGAGCGATCAGACCCCTCTTTCCCACTGGGCACGTGCCCAGGGCCCCGCGATAGATAGGGGCCCCCTAGTTCCTGCCAGATTACTAAACGATAACCAAAATTCTCATTCTCATTAAGCAACCCAACACGAAATAAAAAAAAAACTAAAATCAACGTAAATTCGTAATTATGTTTATTGTGTGTTTATAGGAAAACCTATGCAGGAATAATTATAAATTCGGCGCGAGCGAGCACAACAACAAGGTGAAGAGCAAAATTTTATGTATATATGTATGCTTGGATATGTACGACTTTTGTGTTGTTTTTGCTACTCCATAAGCAATAGAAAAGAGAAACTTGAAGTTTTATACTCTTTGCTTGAACTTTTGTTTTCCTTTACTACTTTCCCCCTCATCATAGAGAAGCACACAATTTGTGTTTGCTTCACTTATTCAGAGTGCAACATCTTTATATATTTTATAGTCTTTGCTACAAGTCAATAACTTCAATAGTTTCGACCTCTTTTGATTTCAACCTCCAGACCAGCAACAAGTGTTAGCTGAATAAAATAATAAATATATTATAACTCCTGCAACGCGGAAAAGTAAAACAACGTAAACAAACCGACTCGTCGATCGGGAATTCCCCAGTATTTGTCTGTGGTGTTGTGACGCTTGTTTTGTTTGTATTTGTTATTGAATGTGTTCTGAGGTATTCTTTAATAATTCATTGTTTGCTTGTTTTGTTTGTTTTCGGTTTACAATTTAATACCTACTGAATTATAATATAAAATGTCGAAACGGTCATATCTTAGTGGACCTGAAAAAAGAAAAAATCTGTACATCAGAAGGAAGTAATTGAAAAGATACCAAAATTAACAGCATATATTACTACTACTGGAGAAACTTCTGCAAGTAGCAACCAAGCTAAAAATATTTCACATGATAAGTCGTGTCGTTCAAAAATCGCGGGAATTTCTGAATCCTTATGATCTACAACAATTTCCACCAACTTTGGAAAAGAGGTTGAATCAGAAAGCGACAGTCCCTATGATGAAAGAGCAACAAATTCAGTGACTTCACAAATAGCGACAACTGTGTAAGTTGAACAACAGTTTTCCAACCCGAATGAAATATCACACGACCCCGCCGATTATTTTCATGAAAATTGTACAGGAAAAATCGCGAAATATTGATTCGTAAGGGACTAGGGTTTGGGGTCCGAGTATTCCCGAATCGTTTGGGCGGGAATTCCCGGGAAAAAATTTCAATTTCCCGGGAATACGGGAAATATTAAAAAAATAATTTATTTATTATGTTGATCAATAATTTAATGTTACTATATAAATTGGAATTTAGATGTATTTCAAATTCATATATGTATTTACATTACTGTCAATAATGAGTATTTGTTGACTATTTGTTTATATTATGTTACTACAAACAAAACTTTTTAAATTCGATAAATAGCCATATAATATCATGCCGACAATACTATGGCTTACATAAAGTAATTTTTCTTGTTTTCCTAGAATAATCGAATATCTTCTTCAAGAACAATTTACTTTACATATGTAGCCAGAAAGAAATGGTCTAAAAATAGGAATACAATAAAAATTGTTCGCCTGGAAACTTTCAAGAGAAATCTAATAGGAATATAAATATATGCTACGGTGTATTTAAATGGCCCTTTGTTAGAATTAATGACTGACTATTTCAATATTTTTATTTTTTATGAATTTTTTAAATTAATATTAATTTTTTATGTTTCTATTGTTTTTACAGTTTAGAATATTCCCCCCTGTTTCTATAATTTTTTTGTCTCGAGACGAATGAATATTCTAAATTGAATGCGTCATATGAGTTATTTGTTTCCTTAATCGTTTTCAATTTTGAATCTAGTGTAGGTGCCAGTCACTTCTACCTGCGATATAAATGTCCAATTCTGACGATTAGAATATGTAAGTTAATAATAGGATGTAATAATAGGAGCATGATCAGCACTGTAAATTCGTAATGTGAAATGTAAATTCATATTGAGAAATATAAATTCATAATAAGAACATACAAATTGATAATGAGATATATAAATACAAAATGAGAAAATCCAAATTGATAATGAGAAAATATAAATTCTTATTCAGGAATATATACTCATAAAATATAAATTCATAATCAGGAACTCTAAAATTTATAATCGAAGCTATGTATGTACGTTTTTCTATGGATATTTTCGTAGAAACACATATTTTATCAATATTCTCACTATAAATTTACATTTTCTCAATATGGTTTTTATTTTCTCATTATGAATTCATATTTTCTGAATATGAAAACGTATTTTTCTGAATATGAAAACGTATTTAACGTAAATTATTATGAATTTATATGTCCCTAATATGAATTTACATTTCTCAATATAAATTTGTATGTTCCGAATATAATCTTGAAAAGGTGTAGAGTTAAATATTTGTAAAATGAAAAATTATTTGTAAAATATTTTGACAATAACATTCGTTTTTAATTTCTAATATGACAGTATTGAAAAAAACACACCAGTTATTAAATGTTGATATTTTAAACCATATGAACATACCTATAAATAAATTACTTTTTCCCGGGAATTCCCGGGAATGAAACTTTTCATTCCCGTTTTCCCAGGAATGAAAAAAGTCCGGGAAACCCCAAACCCTATAAGGGACCTAAATATTTTCAAAATAAAGATTCTGACTTTTCCGATACATCCAGAACCTACAAAGATGGTAATAAATCAGTAACTAGGTATTTCAACAAATCACTATTTATTCGCAAATTGAAGAACAATGAAAGCGTCGAAAGAAAATGGTTGTTGTACTCGCCATCTAAAAGTCTGTATTTTGTTTTTCATGTTCCTTGCTTAACCCTTCTGATGTAAATCTATGCTCTCCGAGTGGATGTAATGATTGAAAGCACATTAATCAAATAATTTTAGCACATGAAAATGGCCCAGCACATAGGCAATCTATGATGACTTATCTGGCACGAAGTAAAGCCGTTGGTAGAGTAGATATGGAGTTATTATTTCAACATCAAAAAGCAGTGGCTTGCTGGAGAAATGTACTTCAACAGATTGTAGCTGTTGTAAAATTTTTGGCTTCATGAGAGCTTCCGTTTCGCGGTGACAATGAAATCCTAGGATCTCCTAATAATGGAAATTGTTTGGGATGTGTGGAATTGTTGAGTGAATTTGATTCATTTCTGGCAGATCACTTAAAAAAATTTGGGAATCCAGGAAAATGCAACATATCATAATGAGTTTATTGACATAATGGGAAAACAGGTGCTAAAAAATTATAAATGAAATTAAAACAGCAAAATATTTTTCCATAAGCGTTGACAGTACGCCCGATCTGTCTCATGTTGACCAGCTAACTTTTATAATTCGATACGTGAATGACAGTGTTCCTGTTGAAAGGTTTCTGAAATTTAAACCTATTATAGAGCATAAGTCTGAGTATTTAGCAGAAACCATCTTGAACTTTTTAGAAAACCATGATATTCCCATAAAAGTTTGCAGAGGACAAAGCTACGACAATGCTTCAAATATGTCAGGGAAGCATATTGGTCTACAAGCAAGAATCAAGGATACATGTGAATACATTTTCGTTCAAAAAAAGTTGTTAAAAGTCTTTCACAAACCAGATGGTCAGCCCGAGCAGATGCAGTAAGCGACTTGCATGAAGGTCATAAACAAATTATAGAAGCTTTGATGTCCATCGCAAAAGATACAGAACAGGCACGAGAAACTAGAGACGAAGCCTTTGGCCTGTCCAAAAAAAATGGAAAACTAGAATATATTATGCTTTCGGAAATTTGGAACTGTATATTGGAAAGAATAGACAAAATAAGTAATTATCTTGCAATTAATATGTTTACTTCACTTGATGATTTTATTATTAATCTCAGAGATAAATTTAATTACTTCGAATCGTTAGCCAAACAAAGAAACCCGGAATCTGACTACAAGGACCTAGCTCAAAGAACAAAACGCAGAAGCTGTCGCCAGAGTTTTTTTGATGGCACTGCGCCGTCAGTTCAACTGAATGGAAGAGAGCAATTCAAAATGGAAACCTTTCTTCCCATAATTGATTCCCTGAGCGTTCATCTTAAACAGCGATTAAGTTTCTATAAGAACATCTGTAAACGTTTTGATTTATTTTTCGCTTCAAAACTCTGAAATCTGAAGAATTGAGACTAAGTTGCAGAGAATTTGCTAAATTTTATTATGAAGATGTTAATGAGAAAGAGTTAGAAATGGAATGTTTGCATTTAACAGAATACTTGAAAATGTTGGACACTGAAAATGAGGGAACTAATTCTATATTAAAAATATATCAACTTTTGAAAGAAAACAACATTGAACACACATTTCCAAATGTAGAAATCGCAATGATAATCTTTTTAAGCATGATGGTTACTAACTGCAGTGGGGAACGTTCCTTCTCCAAACTAAAAATAATTAAAAATGAATTGAGAAGTACAATACTTCAAGAGAGATTAACCAGTTTGTCCCTGATGTCCATAGAATGTGATGTGCTAAATAGCATAGAATTTGAAGAAGTGATTAACGATTTTGCCTGTCTCAAATCTAGAAGGGTTCCTCTTCAAACGACATAAATTAGGCGGCAAGCCTGATGCCAGTCTCTCTACCGCCAACCTATGACGTCCATGAGAAAAGATGATTGAGTCGTAAAAAGTTGTAAAAGAAGTAAGTCGTTTAAGGTTGCTCTGCTCTGTCGCGTATTCTAATCGATTTTGTTTTATCGTTACAGTTGCCGGTTTAAAGTATCATCAACCATCGATCGATTATTTTTTTAAATTTTAAATTCTACCTAAATTATTTGCTCCTAATTTTTCGTATTTTTTACAAAAGAATTAATAAACTGAAATTTCTAGAATTCTAATATAATTGAATTCTTACATAGATTTTTAATCACTAAACTGTGAATGCTAAGGGAGTTACTTTTGTGGAAAATATTACATTTATCTATTCGCTTAATGTGAGTATCAATAAAAACCCTGTTTATCTACTTTTTTGTTTATTCTAACAAAATAGCGTTCTGTCAAAGTCATAGGGGCCCCATTATACTAATATGCCCAGGGCCTCTAAAAGGTTAAAGACGGCCCTGCGAGCGATGCGAGCACATTCATAACATTGAATTGGCAAAGTGAGATTTTTAGTGTGTCGATTTAGTTCGGTGGAATATTTTGTTTATCAGCACTTCTCATTTGAAATATGTGACCGCTGGTACTAATATGAACCCTGATTTAAGTCAAAGACATATATTCGTTGCGAATGTTCTGACGAGATGGGGTAGCGCCCATCGAAACTGCGCAGTCAACTTTTAGCTGCAACAATAAAGGTCTCACTTTGCCTTTTTGCTAATTTTGGGTTCTGCTGAAGACTTCAGCACAAACTAAAATTATAACCGGTTGCAGGCATTCCAATTGCATTATTGTGCAGTTAAGATGTCTGATAATTTGCTTCCTGACGTGGAATATGACGTTGTCGAAGAATTGGTGGCTTCGGCCTCTCAACTTCAATCGACGGGGAAGGTAAACAAACACACAATCATACAAACAAACGAGCGCAAATGGTAAAGACTCGAAAGTGTAGTTTCGCCAATCAATGTCGACATTTCTGACCTAACAGACAGATTGTCAATCCACTCTCCAGATGATCAGAATAGATATGGTATCCTGGGTATTTTTGGGGATATTAAACTAGAGTGTACCCAACCATCCAATTCTCTAAGAGCTCCCATCAACAAGACAGAGGCCCAAAAACAAATGCAAAATCGTGTTGTCCCCCAATTTTTGTTTACAACGTAAACATTAAATCTTTGGTTTATACCTTTCGAACAAAAATATCCGAATTTTCATTCAAGATAAAGAATGTAAACCAGAGTAAAAGCAAACTCTACTTTGCAGATGACTCTGTACATGCGTCATGATGGCTATTCTTAGAGCCAAAAATGTGCATTCATATTCGTTCCCCCAAAGGAACTCAAACAAGTATCATTAGTTTTACATGGTTTATATGCGGATACTGAAATCTAACAAATCAAAATTAAAATGGACAAACTGGCCCCTGACGCTGTGACAAACATTTCAAAATTTAAACAGTTCATTCTATAAAGAAAAAATCGGACACAGGACTTTTCTAGTTTCTCTGCTCCCCGGCAAGATACTTAGCGACGTTACACATATTCGTGGTTTACAAAACCAATCAGTAACGTGGGATAAACCAAAAAAGAAGAATGGGGAAATTCAATGCCATAGATGTCAACGATGGGGTCACACCTCACGAATTGTAGCCTTCAGTAGTCGAAGAATTCATGAAACTCGCCAGTTATTTTTTGGAGCCAGAAGAGCTGACTCTGGAACAAAAAATTAGTATATTTTTAGCACAGTATATAAACATGACAAAGATTGAAGCAAAAAGTGAATTTTTGCGTATTTTAAATAAAGTTAAAGCTAACTATGGACCATAGATTCTTCAACTTCAACGTGAGGTTGCTTGTCCATACAAGCCGCCAATTTGATCTCCGAAACACCCTTTATCACAATAAAATGGACAGAAGAGTGAAAATTGAAGGATACAATTTCTTATATGACAACTCATCAGTTGGAGTAGCTGTTGTTATCAAAAAATCCATCCAATACAAGAGAGTATTCATGAATGACGAAGGCATTAACACATCCTTCATTCAGATTGAATCTATATCAAACAACAGCCACAAGCAATTCCTGGTAGGATCAATCTATATTCCTTGCAACCATCCTAGGCAGCGCCTGCTTACAGATTTAGAAAAACTCCTTCAAATGTGCGGTAACTATGATGGCTTCATTTTGGGAGGAGATCTGAACTCAAAAAATTCAGATTAGGGTGATAGCTCCGATAATTTTAATGACAATATCCTAAAGAATTGGTTACAAGATAATGTACTAGATATTGTTCGTCTATGCAGCACCACTCCATCTTACCCTAATGGTCCCTCCTTCCTCGATCACTTCCTTGTTAGTGCGCATTTCATAGACAGAGATCATATTAATTTTATCATTTCAACTGCACCAACTTTCTCCGATCACTTCCCAATCAAACTGAAACTGAAAATTGATCCTCACCGCTGCAAAAATTAGGAGCATTACTAAAAATATTAATAATTAAAAATCAAGCGGCTTTGACGGCACTAGTAATTTTATTATTAGAAAATTACCCGACTCAAGCTTACGTCTACTGACTTGTATATTTAACAACTGCATCAACAATGGCTACTTTCCAGCGGAATGGAAAACCGCCAAGATTTTCCCCATGAAAAAGAAGCCAGATAGTGTTGCTGTAACAGATTTTCGTCCCATTTCACTGTTGCTAACATCGGGAAATTTTTTGAATTCATGCTGAAAGAGAAAATAGACGATGAATTCACCATATCCCCAATCTCAGCACGCGCTTCTCAAGTTCCACAGCGACATCACAAGAAATCTGAGGAATCAAGCATGCACAGTTGTCCTATCCCTAGATATAGAATCGGTCTGCCATAAAGGAATTATGTACAAATTAATACAATTAGGAATTAACCAATATACAATTATATTGCTGCAGAGCTTCTTTTTCAACCGGAAATTTGGTGTCCAAATACAGGATTCCACCTCAAATCTGGGTCTGATAAATAGAGGGGTGCATCAGGGAAGTGTCTTGGCTCCATATCTATTCAATATTTTCATAAACGAGTCATATTGTACGCCGTGCTTAATCTAACCGCACAACACTTCACCGTCACAAGCACTAAATCTAGCAGCATCTCACCTAAATCGCATCAGCCATTATTACAAAACCTGGGGAATAAAAATTAATATTGCAAAAAGTGAAGCCACATGCATCAGGAATGCTTCCGGAAAATGCCACAGAACTGTGGTCCCCCAAAGCAAAACCTTGCGCCTCTCACTTGATGTAATAGAAATCCCATTTACTTCAAATTTTAAATATCTGGGCATCAATTTTGGCAAGCTGATGAAGTTTAACTTTCATACACGCTCCACTCTTCACAAAGCAAAAAATATTTCGGGAATGTTCTCAAACCTGATGAACAATAAATACTTTCCGCAAAACACAAAGTTACTGTTGTACAAAGTTGCCATAAGATCGGTTCTTATGTATGGATTCCCAATTTGGTTCTCAATCTCCCCAACAGTTGCTAAAGAAATTGAAATTTTTGAAAGAAAAATCATCAGAAAATGTATAAACAAACAGTATGTAAGTTCCACTCTAATACTTACATACAAAACACATTGGGAATCCATCCTTTCTGCAAATATGCGCTCAGCCACCTAAGGAAGTTGTGGAACGGCATCCAAATCACGAAAACTCCCTATTGGAGGACATATTCAATCTGGAGAAGGACATACTGTGGTCTGGCTCGGCATACTTATCTCCAGTTGGCGTTATCAACGAATTTTTGACAGCGTTCCAGACCACAACACATTACCATATTTTTACACCAAATCCATGCCGGACTCTCATAGAGGCTAAAAAACGACAAACTAAGGTTAATTATAATAATAATATGAGCAAAGCTCTTTTCGATATACCAAAACTTACCTTTATATTTTAATCGTTTTTTATAAAGGGTCCGTCAAATAACTTTTTTTGAAAATGCTATAAAAAAACTACTGAATATTTTCTCAAATTTTTTTTATTTGAAAGTACATTCCTTCCGGTTAATAATGAAAAATAATTTCATTCAAATGGCTGCCTCGGCTGGCCATGCAGTAGCCTACACGATCAGTCCAATTTTTAAGCGCATTATCGATTGTGTGCAGCTGTATTTCACCAATGGCTTCACGAATATTGTCCTTTAAAGCGTCAATTGTCTCTGGCTTGTCGGCGTAACACTTATCTTTGAGGGCACCCCACAAATAATAGTCCAACGGTGTCAAATCGCAGCTCCGAGGTGGCCGAACGACATCAGCTCAGCGGCTGATAATGCGATCTTCAAAAACAGGGCGCAAAACATCGAGTGTAGCTTCGGCTGTGTGGCACGTAGCGCCGTCGTGTTGAAACCAAATGTTGCCAATATCTTCCTCTTCAATTTTTGTGAACAAAAATTCGTTCAACATGGCCCGATAACGATCGCCATTGACTGTAACGGCCACTCCTTGCTCATTTTCGAAGAAAAATGACCCAATTATGTCTCTGGACCAAAATCCGCACCAAACAGTGACACGTTTTGGGTGTATCAAAGTAATGTCGCAATATTTTCCAGGGTTGTTCAAGCGTATACACAACCATATTCGTTCAGCGGAAGGATAAAACTAATTATCTGTCAAATCAGACATGAGCTAAGTGTTACCATTCACGAAATAAGCACTATATATATATATATATATATATATATATATGTATATATTTAAATCTGTGGTTGTTTGTTCTTTATAGCAGCCTAAACTAGTGAACTGATCTTCTTGAAATTTTCACAGTATGTTTATGCTGAACCGGTGGTGAAAATAGGCAATATAAATTTTTGATATTTTCAGTGGGCGTGGCACCTCCCACACAAATTGGGGATTTATTCGTTTTTTATAAATTAACATATTCGGAGTACTGTTGCAGCTAGAGTCCTGGATTTTTCTGTAAGTTCACTAATTTTTAGTCTGCACTGTTGTGTCAATAAGGGCGGTATTGGAAAAGTGGGCGTGGCACCTCCCATACGAAGTTAAAACCTATTATTGAATATTGTCAGTTCTATGACACCTAGAGTGCTGACATATATATATATATATATATTTAACACAAAGTACCTGAACATTCGTTTTACCAAACCAAATGTGTTATCAATTTACAGACCTAAGATGGAATACAACTCCCATATATGGTCGGGTGCTCCAAGATCTTTCTTGGAGCTACTTGACCGTGTTCAGAGGAGGGCGATGATGTTGATAGGTGACAGCAGGATATCCAATTCTGTTGTCTCCATTGAATATCGTCGTAATGTGGGATGTGTGTCGCTGTTTTATCGATACTTGTATGGGATTTATTCCTCGGATATCGTGATCTCATACCGGACGTGAGGCTGCACTACACATTACAGAATGAATTCGTTCTTTGCTCGCGCAACTCGTATGTGGAATCGACTTCCGGCAAATATCTTTCCCTCCAATTATGACATCCTGAGATTCAAAACAGATGTCAACAAATACTTCTCCCTTTTTCCTCCTCCCCAACCACCCCATTAGCCAACGCAATGCACTGCATTTATAGGGGACATCCCCTGAGTGTTGGTTCAGTGAAAAAAACACATGCTGTGTTTATGAAAATCTCTGTTTGTCATTGCTTCAACAGAACCTTTTGTTATTTCGTTTTAAGTGTTATTTGTTTTTTTTTTTATTTATTTATTGTTTAACAGATTCTCTCTGTTCGTAGTAGTAAAGACCAAGAGCAAGCCTTGTTCTCAATTGTCAAATTATGTTCGCTCATATATATTCCGTTTCAACTAGCAAGTGCTGCATTATCAAAATCACTGTTTATTAGAATAAGACAACAATAGTTCTATGTTAATATTAACAATTAGTTAACCACATTACCATGTCATTGAAAAAGAAGAAGACTCAATAAAAATAATTTACATACTTACTTAGTGTAGTGAATGGTACGGACATTTTTGAATGAATCTATAAATTATTTTGTATGTCCTTCGTTATTGGATAAAGGGTTGATGTCCATGAAGAATTATCGTTAGGGATAAGCGGGGGTTTAGGAGTAACATTAGAAAAGGACAAATCTCTAGAAATCGTTTAGGGATAGCAGGAAAAGGGACAAAAGTACTAATACCATTTATTTGGAATAGTCCTATAACAATGGCTATCTTGGAAGCAGTTTAACCCATGCGAGGTTCTGTCGGGGAAACCTAATATCATTGTTGAATAGGTCACAGTTCGGTAAACAACCGTAACGTTGGTCAAAGTATCCCAAAATTTATTATACATATATAAAGATACAAGTAAAGACAAAAGTTTGGCAAGGCTATCAAGTTATTTCAAATCAAGTGATTTTAAAAAATAGAGGAAGAGTGTCTAATGAGTAGAAGCCGAATTTAAAGATTACGGGGAAAATCTCACAGGTTACCTTGGCGAAACTATATGTGTGTTGGTGTAACCTAGACAAAGTAAGCTTGACAAAATCAGTGCCAGTGGAAATAAGAATTAACTAGTAAATCAAAAAAAATTTTTTTTCAAATCCATGCTTTATGCAAGCAGAATTCTATTGGGCCTAGAAATTCTTTTTTAGTTATCTTTTGTAGAAGGAAAAATTACTGCGTTATCAGGAGCAGAAATAATAGATTTTTAATTTGTGGTTTGTATGGGAGGTACCACGCCCCTTTGTCCATTCCCGCTCATATTTGCAGCAGCACTTAAAAAATGCACACCAAACCGACGTACCAAATTTTGTTCAAATACCGTTATCAGGAGCAGAAATAATAGATTTTTATTTTGTGGTTTGTATGGGAGGTACCACGCCCCTTTGTACAATCCCGCCCATATTTGCAGCAGCACTTAAAAAATCCACACCAAACCGACGTACCAAATTTTGTTCAAATACCGTTATCAGGAGCAGAAATAATAGATTTTTAATTTGTGGTTTGTATGGGAGGTACCACGCCCCTTTGTACAATCCCGCCCATATTTGCAGCAGCACTTACAACATGCACACCAAACCGACGTACCAAATTTTGTTTAAATACCGTTATCAGGAGCAGAAATAATAGATTTTTAATTTGTGGTTTGTATGGGAGGTACCACGCCCATTTGTCCAATTGGTCAAATTTTTCCATTTCCTTGTATTGTCATCGAAAATGATTAAGTGTGCAAAATTGGTTGAGAAAAAAGCTTTCAAAAATTGATTTCAAATTTTGTGGCACACAAACATATATAGAAAGTAACCTTATATAAAGCATGGAAAAAGGACTCCAGTAGGAGATATTTTCTTTTTAGAAGACGAGCATAACGTGAATATAACCACAACAGGAAGAAGTTTGTGCTTCAGCCAGGTAACCTCAAACCAATTTTTATTCAGTCGCACATGTGTCGATCGTGCCTAGTTTGATGATCTCAAACTAAGTTAATTAAAAAGAGTACCAATCGTGCCAATTGCAGAAAAAAGGATATGATTTTTTTATCGGACAATAAATTAACGAAGTCCGGCGAAAGTGTAAAAACGACCTATCAAGAGCGAAAGTTAAAACAACATATCAAGGAAGAAGCCACCAAGAGAAAGAAATAAATAAGGATTTAGCACATAGCTTTAGGTAAAGTTAAGTTTATATTAAGGTTTAGTTTAATGTGTTTTTTGTTTGTGAGAAAATTAGCAAATCAAAGTGAATACTAAACGTAAATGTCTGCAGGAATAGAGAGTACACCCAAGAAAAAAAGTATAGATATATTCACTAAATCTACGGCCTTTCAGTAAAAAAATTAACTTAATAAAGGAATAACGACTTTAGGGTGCTCCTTCAGGTCAGGAATTGAATATTATAATTTTTTAGAAAATTGTCGGTGATATTTTGTACAGATAATACGTTACAGAATCCTTAAGTGATAGGAAATAGTTGGTGTTACAATGCATTCATACGATGCGTTAAGTGTTTGGTGTGGTTTTCTGGTTTTTGTGTAGGTGTATGTAATTGTAACGTATTTATAGTTGTATGAAAAAGAAAGGTAAACTTGTTATTATTTTTTTGAATATTTAAGAGCATATTGCGTTTATTATCATTTTTGCTAATTCCAAAACTTCAATGTTTATTGTGCTCAGGCGACATTTCCTGTGATACAGTTTTCGATTTGATTAAGTCACTGAAAAGACAATAGAAGAAAAATCTTATTAATAGTAGATATTACGTTCGAAATACTAGTTAAGAAAATTAGATTAAATTTATAAAGACATGATTTGAATGCGAAAAAAGTAGTAGAAAATATGAGTGGCGGCTAATGATCATTAGGAGGGTGGTAATGTAAAGGCGGTGAGTTTATGAGTGAGTATGGTTCTGAGGGGTCACTAGCTAATCGATATGGAATATGAGTGGCCATGGTCGGGAAAGGCGATTGGAGGCAACATCTTCCTCCCAATTCGGATGTGTTTCGTTGATATAGTAAATTTTGTTGCGTAGTTGTTTTTTTTTTAATTGTAACTGTCGTCTGACTCGGGCGTAGGGACACACTACCGCGAGAAGGCCGTTAGAGCTAGCCGGTCCAGAATTCCCTCCAGTGCAAATGCGACACGTAACAATATGGCATCCAAAGCAAGATTATTCGGCGTTTTCAACGCCCGACAAATCATGGAAAATTATGAAGTGTAGAAGATCTAGACACTGTACAATAGACCACTAATAATAATAAACCAACGTACTCTATGAAGTATGTGGATACAATTGTTTGGAAAATCGGCAGCCGTTTCAGATAGCCCCTGAAAGACCGATGTGCCGATGTTTATAGTTCAAGATATGTTCCAGGAGCACGTTCAAATCAGGGTGACAAAAATTATAACATAGGGATTCGTAGAGATTGTGTCCTATAAATATAAAATGTATGCCATTTTTTGTAACGTAGTTTCAGTTTGAGGAGCAGGCGTGTGAAGCAGTGATTAATTAAAACGATAACCGCTCAAAACCATGGTTTAGAGGTCCGGAGTTTCCGGCTGAATAATTCAACTGGCCTTGAGTTTGGCATGCGGCCGACCAAAGCACTGCCTAATCTGTGTACATATACATATAAATGTGAAAGAAAGCTTGGGAAGAATAGTGTATCCCATGATGGTTTCTTCCGTCGAGCAGCTAAGGATTGAGTGCAACGAGGCAGAAAGACACTCTCGCAGAGAAATAAGAAATGTACCACATGTCTCACAACCGGCGAGATATGTAAACGAAGTGTGTATGGGTGAGGAAATACCAGTAGTTGATGATATTTCGTACACAGAAATAGGGAAACTGGCTGCAATGCAAGTAAACCAGCCCACACAGAAATCGTCGATCTTTTGCTGGAATTGCCGTGCGCCTGGTCATGGTTTTAGGGAATGTCCTTCTCCGAAAAGATCACTTTTTTGCTATAGGTGTGGCAGCCCGAATGTCACTATTCCTAGTTGTCCAGTATGCTCGGTGGTAGGAAACCAGAAACGAGGCGTGGGAACGACAGGGATACCGCGTCAATCCGACAATCTTGTGAAGACCAGAAATTAATTTTACCTAGGAAAACGGATGGTAGGAACAAGTAGATGTTTAAGAGATAGAAGTAGTGAATAGCCTGAAATATCAACCAGCTATGAGACATTATTTACCAATAGAGATTAAAGAAGAAATAAATGCTGATGTCGCTTAATGTACAAGGTAGTGCCGAAACCCCTCAAGGAAAATTTATTTATATATCTTGATGATCTTCTGGTGATCTCAAGTACATTCGAAGAACACGTGATCTAGTTGAAAAAAGTGGCCGAATGCCTGAAGGAAGCAAACCTAACAATAGGACTCAAAAAGTCTCAACTTTGCTTCCAGGAGCTCAAATATCTGGGTTTTATTATCGGTGGAGGAAATTTAAAAACTGATCCAGTGAAAGTCCAAGCTATAAAAAGTATTAAATTACCAAAGAGTACATGTGAAGTACGAAGTTTTCTGGGTACTGCAGGGTGGTACAGACGATTTATAAAGAATTTTGCATCTATATCTGCACCCCAAACGGATACATTAATACGTTGACCACGGCAAAAGCAGATTTCAAGAAGGTTTTATATTCAAGGTGACGCGTCTGACTACGGAATAGGGCTGTACTTTATCAGCTGGACGACAACCACGAAGAACATCCAATAGCCTTTGTTGACTCCAGATGCCAATAAATGGAGTGCACAAATTTTGTCTTTCTTTAATAAAAGACTGGAGTTAAAATTCAGTGATTTTATTGGTTGGTCCACTTGACCAGCTTCTTCAAAAATAAAACCTTAACTTACTAAAAATTAATTCTAAAAACAAAAGTCATGTCTTCGCGACAGTATAAGAAAAGAAAAAGAAAAATATTACCCGTTAGGGTATCAGGTACTTCATGTACATAAACAATATTTAAAAAATAACACTTCGTGAGTGTGAAATTATAATTCATTTGAGTGACGAAAACCATTTAGAGAAATTCGAGGGGAATGACTCCCCATCAACATCTGTTGAACTAAGCGGCTCAACATATTCCCGCCTCGATTTAGCAGCGAATTGTTTCCCGGCCCTCGTGGCTGGCACATGTACAACCCTGCCACTTTCCGTGAATGACCCATCCGAAGTGCATTGCTTGCGCCTTGGGCATTCGCTCGTAGGGTTGGATCGCCGTCGGTTTTTTCCATGCTTTATATAAGGTTACTTTCTATATATGTTTGTGTGCCACAAAATTTGAAATCAATTTTTGAAAGCTTTTTTCTCAACCAATTTTGCTCAAATTTTGCACACTTAATCATTTTCGATGACAATACAAGGAAATGGAAAAATTTGACCAATTGGACAAAGGGGCGTGGACAAACATTTGTCCATTTAGTCGAAGAGAGCGAAGCCCATATCGTCATCGGATTCCTCGGCTTCAGACTCCTTCTTCTTCTCTTCCTTCTTGGCCTCAGCGGCGGGAGCAGCGGCAGCACCACCAGCAGCAGCGGCAGCGGGAGCAGCGCCAGCACCGGAACCAATGCTGGTGATCAAGTCCTTGACATTGATACCCAAAAAGGGGCGGTATTGGAAAAGTGGGCGTGGCACCTCCCATACGAAGTTAAAACCTATTATTGAATATTGTCAGTTCTATGACACCTAGAGTGCTGAAATTTTGTGTAAGTGCATCTAGCATCAATTTGCATAGTTGTGCCAAAAATGGGCGGTATTGGAAAAGTGGGCGTGGCACCTCCCATACGAAGTTAAAACCTATTATTGAATATAGTCAGTTCTATGACACCTAGAGTGCTGTAATTTTGTGTAAGTGCATCTAGCATCAATGTGCATAGTTGTGCCAAAAATGGGCGGTATTGGAAAAGTATACGAAGTTAAAACCTATTATTGAATATTGTCAGTTCTATGACACCTAGAGTGCTGAAATTTTGTGTAAGTGCATCTACCATCAATGTGCGTAGTTCTGCCAAAAATGGGCGGTATTGGAATAGTGGGCGTACCACCTCCCATACGAAGTTAAAACATATTATCGAATAGTGTCAGTTCTATGACACGTATAGTGTTCAAATTTTGTGTAAGTGCATCTAGCATCAATGTGCGTAGTTGCGCCTAAAATGGGCGGTAATGCAAAAGTGGGCGTGGCACCTCCCATATGAAGTTAAAACCAAAATTACACCTACTGTAATTTTGTGTAAGTGCATCTAGCATTTATGTGCGTAGTTGTGACAAAAATGGGCGGTAATGGAAATATGGGCGTGGCACCTCCCATACGAAGTTAAAACCCATTTTCGAATATATGCCGTTCTATGGCAGATAAAAAACTGAAATTTTGCAGTAATTTTTCCTTCTACAAAAGATAACTAAAAAAGAATTTCTAGGCCCAATAAATTCTGCTTGCATAAAGCATGGATTTGAAAAAAATTTTTTTTTTGATTTACTAGTTTAATGTGTGCCCATGCATCGCTGCCAATCATGCCGTCGAATGTGTGTGCGTCATTGAATGTGCCGTGGGCCAGTGGCATCAAATTATTGAAATGAGATCGAAGTTGAGTATCTGCGATTCTCTCCGAAGCTGCGATGGGTAGATCGTGTGTTATGCCATATGGGTCACCTGCCGGGTTGTGGCGCATGACAGGTCCAGCGAAATCGACTCCGGTGTATGTAAAGGGTAGAGAAAATTGAACTCTTTCTGCTGGGAGAGATGTCATAAATTGATTTTGAAACCGATGCCTATATATTGTGCAGGGTTTGCAATTTCTTATGCATTTCCGTGCCAAATTCTTTAAACGGGGAATGTAAAATCCTTGTCGGATAGCGCCGGATATGATATTCGGAGTGAAGCAATATTTGGTGAGTGAACTGGACGAGAAGTTCGGCAAATTTGGACTTTACTGGCAGAATGATCAGATGTTTTTCCTTGTAGCGGAGGCCGGAATTGACGAGTCTACCACCAACTCGTAGAAGCCCGGAATGATCGAGAAAAGGACTAACTGTGAGAATTCTGCTCTTTTAACTGATTGGACAATTTTGCTTCAGACACTCGTATTCCCGATGGAAAGCCTCTTGCTGAGCCAAAGAAATAAGTCGAACTTCCACAAATGCGATTTCGTCTGTGTTGAGGATTTTTTTCTCCTGAACCAATCGTTTTTTACAGGAATTGAAAAATCGGAAGATATAGCATAAAACTCGAAGACATCGATTTAGCTTAGAAAATCTCGCAATAATTTCCTCAGAGTGTACGTTTGTATGAAATGATGATATTTTCTTTGTTTCCAACTCGCTTGGTTCGAATATTCTTGGTTTTGCCCAATGTTCAATTGGTCTTTTTAGCCAGGTGTGCCCATGCCACCAAAGCTGATTTGTGGACAGATCTTGAGGAATGCATCCCCTTGAACCTAAATCAGCTGGATTGTCATCAGTCTTAACATATTTCCACTGAGTGACATTTACGATACTGAGGATATCACTGATTCGATTTGCAACAATGTTTTCAATAATTGTGGCGATTTTTGTAGCCAACCAAGGACGATTGAATAGTCTATGCATAAAAATATCTCATATTTGAACACGAGGTCCCTCATTACGCGACTTTCGTTTTTGCCACAAGCAAATTAGAGCACCATCGATATCCGTGGTTCGGATGTATACGGCAGCACAGTAAGCTTTTTACGAAGCGTCACTGAACCCGTGTATCTGAACAGTTGCTTGTGCCGAGTGTTTGACCCATCTTGTAATGTTAATATTAGAAA